>NW_020870241.1:115598-123098 GCF_003789085.1 Penaeus vannamei | reverse complement strand
CTCTCGCTCATTCTCTCCTCGTCTCTTCGCTCATTCTCTCCTCGTTCTCTCGCTCATTTCTCTCCTCGTATCTCTCGCTCATTCCTCTCCTCGTTCTCTCTCGTTCTCATTTCTCTCCTCGCTTCTCTCGCTAATCTTTCTCTTGTTCTCTCGCTCATTCTCTCCTCGTTCTCTCGCTCATTCTCTCCTCGTTCTCTCCTCGTTCTCTTCTCTCATTCTCTCCTCGTTTCTCTTCGCTCTCCTCGTTTCTCTCGCTCATTCTCTCCTCGTTCTCTCGCTCATTCTCTCCTCGTTCTCTCGCTCGTTCCTCTCGCTCATTCCTTTCGGTTCTCTCGCTAATTCTTTTCCTCGTTCTCTCGCTCATTCTCTCCTCGTTCTCCTCGCTCATTCTCTCCTCGTTCTCTCGCTCATTCTCTCCTCGTTTTTCTCTCGCTCATTCTCTCCTCGTTCTCCTCGCTCATTCTCTCCTCGTTCTCTCGCTCGTTCTCTCGCTCATTTCTCTCCTCGTCCTCGTCATTCTTCCTCGTTCTTCTCGCTCATTCTCTCTCCTCGGTTCTCTCCGCATTCTCTCTCTCGTCTCTCGCTCGTTCTCTCCTCTCTGCTCTTTCCTCGTTCTCTCGCCTCATTCCTCCTTCTCTCTGCTTCTTCTCTCCTCGTTTCTCCTCTTCTGCTCTCTCTCGCTAATTCTTTCCTCGTTCTCTCGCTCATTCTCCTCCTCTCGCTCTCATTCTCCTCGTTCTCTCCTCGTTCTTCTCGCTTCTTTCCTCGTTCCTTCGCTCATTCTCCTCCTCGTCTCTCGCTCATTCTCTCCTCGTTTCTTCTCGCTATTCTCTCCTTTTCGCTTCTCTCGCTCATTCTCTTCCTCGTTCTCTCGCTAATTCTTCCTCGTCTCTCGCTCATTCTCTCCTCGTTCTCTCGCTCATTCTCTCGTTCTCATTCTCTCCTCGTTCTCTCGCTCATTCTCTCCTCGTTCTCTCGCTCATTCTCTTCCTCGCTTCTCTCGATTCTCTCCTCGTTCTCTCCTCCTCTCATTCTCTCCCTCTCGTTCTCTCGCTCATTCTCTCCTCTTCTCTCGCTCATTCTCTCCTCGTTCTCGCTCATTCTCTCTCTCGTTCTCTCGCTCATTCTCTCTCGTTCTCATTCTCTCCCTCCGTTCTCTCGCTCATTCTCTCCTCGTTCTCTCGCTCATTCTCTCCTCGTTCTCTCGCTCATTCTCTCCTCGTTCTCTCGCTCATTCTCTCCTCGTCTCTCGCTCATTCTCTCCTCGTTCTCTCGCTCATTCTTTCCTCGTTCTCTCGCTCATTTCTCTCTCTCTCTCCTCATCTCTCCTCGTTCTCTCGCTCTCTTTCCTCGTTCTCTCGCTCATTCTCTCCTCGTTCTCTCGCTCATTCTCTCCTCGTTCTCTCGCGTTCTCTCGCTCATTCTCTCCTCGTTCTCTCGCTCATTCTCTCCTCGTTCTCTCGCTCATTCATTCTCTCCTCGTTTCCTCTCATTCTCCTCGCTCTCGTTCTCTCGCTCATTCTCTCTCGTTCTCTCGCTCATTCTCTCCTCGTTCTCTCGCTCATTCTCTCCTCTTCTCTCGCTCATTCTCTCGTTCTCTGTTCTCTCGCTCATTCTCTCCTCTTCTCTCGCTCATTCTCTCCTCGTTCTCTCTTCATTCTCTCGTTCTCTCGCTTCATTCTCTCCTCGCTCTCGCTCATTCTCTCCTCGCTCTCTCCTCGTTCTCATTTCTCTCTCGCTCATTCTCTCCTCGTTCTCTCGCTCATTCTCTCCTCGTTCTCTCATTCTCTCCTCGTCTCTCTCTCATTCTCTCCTCGTTTCTCTCGCTCATTCTCTTCGTTCTCTCGCTCATTCTCTCCTCGTTCTCTCGCTCATTCTCTCCTCATTCTCTCTCGTCTCTCTCATTCTCCTCGTTCTCTCGCTCATTCTCTCCTCGTTCTCTCGCTCATTCTCTCCTCGTTCTCTCGCTCATTCTCTCCTCTCTCGCTCATTCTCTCCTCGTTCTCTCGCTCATTCTCTCCTCGTTCTCTCGCTCATTCAATTCTCGTTCTCTCGCTCATTCTCTCGCTCATTCTCTCCTCGTTCTTGTTCTCTCGCTCATTCTCTCCTCGTTCTCTCGCTGATCATACCTCGCCAGTCGTCAGGTAAAATGCCCCCGACTTGTGAAGTGAGAGGAAATGTAAGAGCCAAGTGAAAAGATGTAAACCGCGGGATAACTTCATTTTGAAAATATCCGACCACGGGGTATGCAGATTTTTTTTAGGCTCGGTGTCGCTTGATTCCCGCGCTAGTCTTAAGCCTTAGACACTTATCAGAGGTCGTAACTATTAATACACGTGGTATGAGAAGTAAAACACATGAAAACTTATCTACAACAGCGAATATTTGTATTAAGCATATTGAAGTATATCACAAAAGAGAAATAAAACAAATAGGATATATGTTTGTTGCAGATGAGGGTTCGGTTGCTTGCATATATTTAGTTCTGCAATAGTAGTCGTGAATACAGTTGCCAGGTTGCGTTGGGTTTGTGGTCAGACAGCAGGCGGAGTTGCTAAAGAAACTTGCATCATGTTACTTACACGGGCAACATGATGCAACTTGTAGATATTTGGCATCCATGCAGAGACAATATATATACTCTGCAGGAACGAGTGTAGGCTGTAGAAATAAAGGTATTGAATTTTTATTATATTTATTGTGTCTAGAAATATACTCTCTGAGTTATTATATCTCGTTCTCCTCTGGTTCTCTCTTTCCACCTCTTTCTACCCTTTTTTTTCTCTCTGTCTCTTTGCTGTTTGCCTGTCTCTACTTCTCTGTCAGTCAGTATTTTGTTCGTCTGCCCCCCCCCCCCCTCTCTCCTCTCTTTCTCCTCTCCCTCTTTCTCTCTTCCCTCCCTCCCTCCCTCTCTCTCTCTCTCTCTCTCTCTCTCTCTCTCTCTCTCTCTCTCTCTCTCTCTCTCTCTCTCTCTCTCTCTCTCTCTCTCTCTCTCTCTCTCTCTCTCTCTCTCTCTCTCTCTCTCTCCTCACTCACTCCTCCTTTCCCTTCCCAAACGTCCTTATATAGTCATCAAAATTCTGATTCACAGCTATAATAAAAAAAAACATAAATTTGTAAAGAACAACTCAACAAAAGCAAATAACGCGTTTTTGATTTTGAATCTTCGTCAGAATTTCATAAAAAAAAAAAAAATTTTGGAAAATTCAACCGAAATGCCTGAAACACCACCTTCTCCCCCGTTGTAAAATTATTCAATGTCATTTTAAAAATACATTCTTCGGCAACTGTCACAGCGGATTTTATTGAGCATTCTGGCAGCGATCTTTCTCGCCCTCGAAGCCGCTCGCGAAGGTCACTCATTAATTTCTCAAAATCGGAAGCGGCGTTTGGCATTTCCGGGAGAGAATGTCTTCACTGGTGTCGATACGTCTTGCTCTCGATATCTTTTTCTAGACATCTTGCTCCCGACGCTGCTTGCTCTCGACATCTTGCTCTTCTTACATCTTGCTCGGACATCTTGCTCTCGACATGATCTTTTTCTAGACATCTTGCTCTCGACATCTTACTCTCGACATCTTTTTCTAGACAGCTTGCTCTCGACGACATTACATCTACATCTTGCTCGACATCTCTCGACATCTTGCTCTCGACATCTTTTTCTAGACATCTTTCTCTCGACATCTTGCTCTCGACATCTCTTCTAGACATCGACTCTCGAAATCTTGACTCTTGCTCTCGACATCCTCTCGACATCTCGACGAAATCTTGCTCTCGACATCTCTCGACATCTTGTTCTCGACACCTGGATTAAGCAACACGTTCTTTAATTCGAGACTATTATAATTACCTCTAAGAACCTCTCATTTACGGATTAGATCCTATCAAGTCCTGTTGACTTGTTTCCTGTAGACCCTTCTAATCTGTTCCTAGTAGCTTCTATTGATTCAGTCCCAGATCCTATTTACCCTCTCCTATTATTTTCTATTTACTTGGTCCTATCCTTTTAACCAGCTCCTAGTGACCCAGCTGACTGGTCCTAGTCCTTTTACCAGCTCCTAGTAGACCCTGACTGTGGAGATCCTTTTAGCCAGCTCCTAGTAGACCCAGCTGACTGGTCCTAGATCCTTTTTAACCAGCTCCTAGTTGGTCCTAGCAGATCCTTTTAGCTCTAGTAGACCCAGCTGACTGGTCCTAGGAGATCCTTTTAACCAGCTGACCCAGCTGACCTAGCAGAGCTCCTAGTCCTTGGTCCTAGCAGATCCTTTTAACCAGCTCCTAGTAGACCAGAGATCCTTTTAACCAGCTCCTAGTAGACCCAGCTGACTGGTCCTAGCAGATCCTTTTAACCAGCTCCTAGTAGACCCAGCTGACTGGTCCTAGGAGATCCTTTTAACCAGCTCCTACTAGACCCAGCTGACTGGTCCTAGCAGATCCTTTTAACCAGCTCCTAGTAGACCCAGCTGACTGGTCCTAGCAGATCCTTTTAACCAGCTCCTACTAGACCCAGCTGACTTTCCTAGCAGATCCTTTTAACCAGCTCCTAGTAGACCCAGCTGACTGTCCTAGCAGATCCTTTTAACCAGCTCCTACTAGACTGACCCTAGAGATCCTTTTAGCTCCTACTAGACCCAGCTGACTTGTCCTAGGCTCCTAGTAGACCCAGCTGACTGGTCCTAGTAGATCCTAACCAGCTCCTAGTAGACCCAGCTGACTTGTCCTAGCAGATCCTTTTAACCAGCTCCTAGTAGACCCAGCTGACTGGTCCTAGCAGATCCTTTTAACCAGCTCCTAGTAGACCCAGCTGACTGGTCCTAGAGATCCTTTTAACCAGCTCCTAGTAGACCCAGACCCTCCTTTTAGCTCCTAGAGACCCAGCTGACTGTCCTAGGAGATCCTTTTAGCCAGCTCCTAGTAGACCCAGCTGACTCCTAGCAGATCCTTTTAACCAGCTCCTAGTAGACCCAGCTGACTGGTCCTAGGAGATCCTTTTAACCAGCTCCTAGTAGACCCAGCTGACTGGTCCTAGGAGATCCTTTTAGCCAGCTCCTAGTAGACCCAGCTGACTGGTCCTAGCAGATCCTTTTAGCCAGCTCCTAGTAGACCCAGCTGACTGGTCCTAGGAGATCCTTTTAGCCAGCTCCTACTAGACCCAGCTGACTGGTCCTAGCAGATCCTTTTGACACTTCCTATGACCTTATTGATGACCCGGTCCTATTAACCCTATCACCAGATCCTATCAACCCTCTCCTATTAGATCCTATTACCCCTTCCCCTAGCAGATCCTAAAACCTGGTGAAAAGGAGGAATTCCGGAAGAACGTCTGGCAGCCGCGTGAAGGACGTCGCCCGTAAATAGAAGCGGCAGATTTACTGTCTCGTCGTATCCTGTTTCATCCTGGAAAGTCGCCGAAGGGGGGGGGGGCAGGAGAGTCGGGAATTAATCGGTTTGTTGTGAAGTTATCTCAGTTTGACTATGTGTCTAAATCCATATCTCTACCTTTAGCTGTTTCTATAACTATCTACCTATACACACACGTGAATATATGTGTAGACATATATATATATATATATATATATATATAATATATATATATGTATTATATATATATATATATATATATATATATATATATAATATATAATATATATATATATATATGCTGCTTCTTTCTCTGCCATCATTATTTTCACCTCCCACCCCTCCCTCCCCTATTTCCTCTACGAACACCTCTTATCTTTAAGATAGAGAAAGAGAGAGAGAGAGAAGGGAGAGAGAGAGAGAGGGAGAGAGAGAGAGAGAGAGAGAGGGAGAGAGAGAGAGGCGGAGAGAGAGAGAGACGGGGAGAGAGAGAGAGAGAGGGAGGGAGAGAGAGAGAGGGGGGACGGGAGAGAGAGAGAGACGGGAGAGGAGAGAGAGAGAGATGGGACGGGAGAGAGAGAGAGGGGGGGGACGGGAGAGAGAGAGAGAGAGAGAGGGACGAGAGGAGAAAGAGAGAGAGACGAGAGAGAGAAAGATCATATAAGAACCTTCATGGATGCATGTTGTCCTTAGTCAAATGAAGCTCCATCTGTTGTGCACTGTGCAGTGACAGAGGAAACAGAAAAGTTATATGTATATATATATATATATATATATATATATATATATATATATATATATATATATATATATATATATATTTTTTTTTTTTTTTTTTTTTTTTTTTTTATGTATTTTACAACTACTATTGCTACTATTACTACGACTAAGGATACGACTGCGGTGCGGAAAGGGTACTCGGCCTGGACTCCTTCTACAGGGATGCGCGTGGCCTCCGCCCTTCACTAGCCGCCCCTCGCTCGCCCTCCAGCTTTCGCTTCTCCGCCTCAAGACACTCCGTCAGCGCTGCAATGCCCTGGCGCGCTTCGGGCGACTTGCTCTGGCTCTTGAAGAACCATTTCCTCACGGCCGAGGGCATCTTGGGGCCCTCGAACAGCTGGCAAATGATATGGCCCAAGCTGAACACGTCAGACTGGCTGCTGCAGTGGTCCAGCGTCTCGTTCTTGCAGATCTCGGGGGCGTAGTGCAGGCCCTCCTCCCAAGTGCACGGCAACGCCATGGTCGTCCCGCTCACCATGGCCATGTCGCTCTATGACGGGGACCACGGGCTCGGCGGCCGTCACATCCACGCGGATGTTCTCCTTGATGTCGTTTGCGTGAAACCCGCCGCGTGGACGCCGTCGAAGGCCCTGGCGATCTGCAGCCCGATGGACACCTTTTGCCCGAGCGACAGGCCACTCAGGCGGTCGAAGGAGGGGCCGCCGAAGTGGGTGACGAGGGCAAGCTCGTCCGGACACACGCCGACGAGGCGCTGGATGCCTGCAGTCACGTCCAGCAATTGAAGGAACTTGGCCTCGGGTTTCATTCCGAAAGGCGTCCATGCTGTGTGAGATCTTGATGACAAGACCCTTGTGAGGGGTGAGCAAGGCCTCGCCGGACGCGCCCTCGCCCAGCACCTTCGGGTTGCCCCCTTCGACGGCCATCAGCTCCTTCCGGGAAAGAACAGGCAAGGCGCAGTCTTCGCACACCTTCCTCAGGAGCGCCACTTCCGCCTGGGTGGGCCGCCGGTTCACCCTGCTCATCTGGGCCTTGACTGCGGCCTGGCAGTCCAGCAACTGCTGTGTCTTTGAGTCCTATTGCGAGGGCGTCTGGACGACCGCGCAATAAATAAAGATCCGATCGGTTCTTTATTGCTGTGGTTCGCCTTTCAGTCGCGAGGGCGTCTGGGGGATCCGCTCCTCGCTCGCGCGGGCCACCGCCTTCGGCTCTCCCAGCGGAGGGGGCGCGGCTCTGCAGGCTCCCCGATTCGCCAGGCGCTTCGGCTCAGGAACTTCACGTGGACTTCCTCGCACGCTGCTGCCCCGGCCCTCCGCCTGCTTCTCCGCGATGGCGAGGCGCTGCAGTCCGAGGATCGCCATCGTGAGACCTTTTGGGCGCCTCGTTGGCTGGGACGGAGGG
>NW_020870241.1:78794-103921 GCF_003789085.1 Penaeus vannamei | reverse complement strand
ACACATTACCAACACACATGTACACACACATGTAACTTTACAATGTGCACACATACATATACACATGTAACATACACACAAGTCTACACACATGTACACATCATGGTACATACACATGTATACATACATGTAACACACACACACACACACACACACACACCACACACACACACTCACACTCACACACACTCACATATATATATATATATATATATATATATATATATATATATATATATATATATATATATATATATATATATATATATATATATATATATATAATACACACACACGAGTGTGTGTGTGTGTGTGTGTGTGTGTGTGTGTGTGTGTGTTGTGTGTGTGGTGTGTGTGTGTGTGTGTGTGTGTGTGTGTGTGTGTGTGTGTGGTGTGTGTGTGTGTGTATCTGCTAGTTTTAGACATGTCTTTATCTCAATTTCAGTAAGCTTAAAAGGATAGGAGGCTTAAAGTTTGTGCATATCATGCTTATGGGACGGTTGTAGTTGGGGAGTGGGAAGAAGGGGAGGGAAGAGTTTTTTATGTTTGGGATCTGTGATATGTTTGTGTAATTTTGTGGAAGGTGTCTGTTTTGTCTGCGTGTACAATGTGTTTTGGGGATCTGTTCCATTCGCAAATGGTGTATGGAAACTATGAGTGTTCGAAGGAGTCTGTACTAGTGTGATATGTCATATATTTCTGTTTAAGGTTTGTCTGTGCATATCACTGTCATACTGTATATATTTTCCTTTTAATACATTGTTTTCTCTTTTTTTCACTCCCAACAATGGTAATTTTTTTTTTATTTAGTTTCAGAATCTCCTAAGTATAAACCAGCAAGACAATATATGTGTGAGTTACAGCGATGAGGAAGGAGACAAGGTACGTGCTTTTTTATGATATTTGATCACCAGTGAATTGATTGCCAGTGATCTTGGCTGATATACCTTGTTTCCTTGTTGAAAGAGGGTGAAAATGCAATGAAGGGTTTTGTTTTTAGATAAATTTATCTAATTTCGTTGTTTGTCTTTGGTGTGTCTTTCAGCTTCCAATTGAATCAGACGAGGAGTACAGGGAGGCTCTGAAGGTAAGACGAGGCTACGGGATGTTCTGTTGTCTCTAGTTGTAAGTGATCAATAATTTGAAAGTAATTGCCTTTTTTTCTTTTGTTTCTGCTTGTGCTTCCACCTCCACCACCTCCTCTGCATTCTCCTTCACCTCTACTCTTTCTCCTCCTCCTCTTCCTCCTTCCTCCTCTTTCCTCCTCCTCTTCCTCCTTCCTCCTCTCTCCTTCTCCTCTTCTTCCTCTCCCTTTCTCCTCCTCCTCCTCTCCCTTCTCCTAGCCTCGCTTTCCCTGTGTTTCTCTTCTTCTCCAATTTTCTCCTCCTTCTCCCTCCCTCTGCTTCTCTTCCCCTTTTCCTCCTCCCTCTCCTTCTCTCTCCCCATCTCTCCTCTTCCTCTCTCCTCTTCCTCTCCTCCTCCCTCCTCTCCTCCTCCTCCCTCTCCTCCTCCTCTCCTCCTCCTCCTCCTCTCCTCTCCTCCTCTCTCTCCTCCTCCTCCTCCTCCTCCCTCTCCTCCTCCCTCCTCTCTCTCCTCTCCTCCTCCTCCTCTCCTCCTCCTCCTCTCCTCTCCTCCTCCTCCTCCTCTCTCTCTCCTCCTCCTCCTCTCTCCTCCTCCTCCTCTCCTCCTCCTCTCCTCCTGCTCCTCCCTCTCCTCCTCCTCCTCCTCTCTCCTCCTCTCCTCCTCCTCCTCTGCTCCTCCTCTCCTCTCCTGCTCCTTCCTCTCCTCCTCCTGCTCCTTCCTCCTCCTCCTCTCCTTCCTCTCCTCCTCCTGCTCTTCCTCTCCTCCTCTCCTCCTCTCCTCCTCCTGCTCCTTCCTCTCCTCCTCCTGCTCCTTCCTCTCCTCCTCCTGCTCCTTCCTCTCCTCCTCCTCCTCCCTCTCCTCCTCCTCCTCCTCCTCCTCCTCCTCCTCCTCTCCTCCTCCTCCTCCTCCTCTCTCCTCCTCCTCTCCTCTCCTCTCCTCCTCCTCTCCTCTTCTTCTTCTTCTTCTTCTTCCCTTCCCCCTCCTTTTTTCTTTTCCTCATTCTCCCACTCCTTCACCCATTCCTTTTCCTCATTCTCCCACTTCTCCTACTCTCCTCTCCCTCCACCTCTCCTATCTTTTCCCCCATCTCTCCCTGTTCTCTATTTAAATCAGCCCACTTGACCCCTGTGTCTTCCCCTCCTTCCCCAGGTAGCAAAGAAGAAAGCCGAGATGCACGACAAGATGGTGCTGGACATCACGCGCCAGGGAGGCCTCCCCACGGTCCTGTCCTTCGTCTCCTCAGGGATCAAGAAGGTGGGATCGTCTCCCCCCAAGGAGAGGGGAATGTCCTTCTTCAAGGCCTCGTCTCCCCCCAAGGAGTCTGGGGGATTCATGGCCAAGGACTGGAAGCCGTTCCCTCCTTTCTTCATGCCAGATAAAGGTAGCTAAGGGTTCTAGACCGTTGCGATCTAGTCGGGATGGATTCGTGTAAATGGGTTTCTGAGATGAATCTGGAGTATTGTAGCTGTTAGTCTTGTTGGTATTATTTTTATTATTGATATTATTATTATTATTATTGTTTTTCTTATTATTGTTATCATGATTGTTATTTTCATTGTTATTTGATGATTCCGTTCTTCCTATTATTATGATTTTTATATTATTATTATTATTATCATTATTATTATTATTGTTGTGTTTATTTTTACTATAATTATTACTATTGCTATTAGCATTATTATAATTACCATAATTATTATAGTTTTGATGAGGATGAGAATGATTGTTTCTATTATAATTATTATAGTTCTAATGATAATGATGGTAATGAAGATAAGTTATTATATTATATTATCATTATTAATTATTATTATTATTATAATGTTATTTTATTTATTATTATTATTATTATTATTATTATTTTTATTATTATTATTATTATTATTATTATTATTATTATTATATTATTATTATTATTATTATTATTATTATTATATTATTATTATTATTATTATTTTATTTATTGTTATTGTTATTATTGCTATTATTATTATTGTTATTATTGTTGTTGTTGTTATCATCATTATTATTGCTGTTATTACAGTTATTATTGATATTATTATTATTATTATTATTATTATTATTATTATTATTATTATTATTATTATTATTATTATTGATCTTGTTTTTATTGATATTGATATTATTATTAATACCGTAACCATTATATTTGCCGTTTAGCTTTATGTATTTTTACACTTGTAATGTGCTTTATTTCTTATCAGTATTTAAAACATACAATTATTTTTATTAATGTTTATGTCATTTGTTATCCTTGATTTTAGCATGTGATTCCTACTCCACTAATTCCTCCTTTGGAAGTGGCATTGCGAGAGTTTGAAAGTTAATCCACTGGCCATGGATTTATGTACTGTCTGCTGTAGGTTTAGTGGCTTTTGTTGGCCCGATGGTTCCACAAGTACTCAGCCGCCAGGGAGCCAATTAGTAGGCCCTTGTGACCTTGCCTCAGTTCACGATTCCTTGACTTTGCTTTTTCTTTCTTTTTCCCTAATGCTGTTGATATTGATGCTGATATTATCATTACTGACATACTGCTAATATTAAATGTTATTAAAAAATGCAAAAGATTCACTTTAAAAGAATCAAGGAAATGGGTAAATAGTTGATAGGTGAGACTAACTTTTTGGTGACATCACTTGTGGAACCATCTCTGTGTAACACTATTATTATGTAAAAAATGGAGTGGATATAGCGTAGAGTCTTGTCGTGTGCAGCTAGTGGGTTTAGAAATGAGAAGTTAGTCAATTAAGTGGTAATTTCTTAGTCATGGATCACAGTGGGTAGACACACTATAGTTGAAAATATAAGAATTGGGCCTTACATATATATAAGGTTTGCCCGTTTGCAAGCATTTACACACCTTGCCTCACTAATATACAAAACAGATGAACACCATGATGGGCGTGTTTATTCATCTCCAGATATACTCATGAGGCAAATTAACACACCACTCTCGATATTCATCTGTTTTGTACATCCTTAAAGTGAAGCGTGTAGACATGCGCATATAGGGTCAAACTGGTCTTGGTTTATGCAGACTTGGGAGCTGTACATTTAGGTGTGCAGACAGACCTTCAATCAAGGTTGCATAGAGTCATAGATTACTTGTACATCTTTTTCTCATTCCTTTGGCCCTAGAGTTTAAACTAAAGCTATAATCAGTGCTATAGATATATGATGCGTATTGCCAAAGGAGCACAGCACCTGTTAATGTCTGTAATTAGTTGTTTTAGTTTGGTCTCAATAAATGCTGAATTTGTCCGTGATATCTCTTGTTTCTTCTGTTATTTTTTACTGTAGATATTGTATGAAGTTATTACTCAGTACAACTATTTACACAGTTTATTTATGATGGACACATCTTGTTCAGTTCAGATATATTACCTGATTCTTCATGATAATGTGTAAAATGCACAATATATCAGGCTAGTTAGCTAGAACATAGAACTGAGTTCAAGGTCAGCCTTGTCTAAATTCAAATCCTCCAACTATATATTTGATCATCTAATAGTTATGGTAGTGGAGTAAGGAGATATATTACAAAATCAGATATGTTCAGGGTGCTTTCAGGAGTTGCTGTAGTATTTCAGCTTAATTTTACTACTATTTGAGTTTGATTGCATGTTGTTCTGTGCATGAAACTGCAAGCGCCTTTTAGTTTCCCCAATATAAGAATATAATAGCTGATTCACAAGAAAATCACTGAGGCATTAATACAATTTATTTTTTTCTTATTGGTAGATTATTTCATATCATTGCTGTTTAGTGGGAATCATAATTTGCAGATCAAGTGGTCATGTTTGTATAGTTACCATGTCCAGGTTGGGAACATAAAGCTTGCTTAGTTCCTTTTATGTTCGATTTTTGCTAAAGGTGATTGGATATATTTCAGAAAAAAGGTCATCATTGGATGTCCTTCTTATTTGTGATATGCACCAAAAGAGAAAATGCTAGAAAATGCAAGCAAAGATTGGTAGAGTTCAAATAAATTTCATTTACTTTTTTTGTGATGCTTGTGTGTGTAATTTCCAGTTATGCAAACATCATAATATTCTTATCCAAAAGTTCACCCCATTTACATGAAATTGTGCTTGCATCTTGAGTAAGCAAAGTTTGTAGGAATTTTTCAGAAGAATTTCAATATTACTTTGGCTGTCAGAGTGGGCTTTTATTAATTACAGGCTTGTAGATGAACGGAAACAGGAATGATATGATGTAATTAACAAAAAGCAAAATTTCCTGGGATTTGATTCTCCGTTTTTGTGTTTGGACACCCCAAAACTTTTCGAAAGTCCCAGCTCTCCTTTGTTTGGCATTCAGTGAAGCAAAGCTAATTATGATCAGTATCTGTGCCCGTAGGTCCAATCCCAGGTCATGTCCAGGGTATGTGGGGTTATGACTGTGATGAGGCCTTGGAGTGTGATAAGCCTCATCACACCACCACAACAGCCACTACCACAACCACAACAACCACTACCACGGCCATGTCCGCACCCCGCACTGACTGCAAGAAGGGCCCGCCAGTCCGATCTCTCCGCAACTCTCCTCCCAATTTGCTATTCAAGTTTGAGGCACCCTCTCCTAACATTAAGAGTGAGCCCCCACACTCCGCCACCACCAGTCAGGCTGTCTTTGGTGCAGGTACTGGTGGATCTGCTGGTGGTGGAGCAAGGTCCAAAGTGCCACAGGAGGCGACACAGCGGCCCGAACAGCCACCTGCTTGGTTCACCACCTACATGGAGAAGGTGAGTGTCCTTTTCTTTCTTTCTTTCTTTCTTTCTTTCTTTCTTTCTTTCTTTCTTTCTTTCTTTCTTTCCTTCTTTCTTTCTTTTTCCTTCTTCTTCCTTCTTTCCTTCTTCTTTGAGAGTGGAATGAAAGGAGACAAATGTAGTAGATATAATCACTTAGTTTAATACTGATCAACCCAGTGCCTCCAGTACATTTAAAATGCTGAAAAGTCTAAGCTCCAAAGCTGCATGTACATGTGACATTGTATGTCACCTGCAGGCAAAAGACACATGTTATCATTCCATATAAAGGTGCGGTTCAACTGGCCTCGTATACACGCAGGTTTGGCCGTAAATGCGGCTATCTGGGGCAAATCATGTCACTTTGGTGCGAAATCTGGGGGCAGAGGGGAGCCAGCGATTACCTGACTTAGAGTGCTCTTTCCTTCATGTGTCTTCCAGCTTTCCAGGGTGCAATTAAAGATTATTGTTTGGAATTCACTTTAAAGAAATTATTTGAGATTTTGTATAAAACACTCACTTTGATGGCCCGCCAGACTAGCATTAATAATTTTGAATCAGTAAATTAGATTCTGTTCCTTCTTTAACAAATATACGCCATGAAACACAAAACTACAATGAAAACGGAAACAAACCCTTGTGCTCTATGTTGCTCAAACGAGAAGTAATATGCATGGTGTTATTCAAGCAAGAGCCATGTGTGGTCTTTTATGGTAGGGTTTTTTGCGGTTGAAACTATATTTGATTAGGCACTTGGACACAAGTCAGGTCCTAGACGAAGACATGCCAGTTGAACCACACCTTAATTCTCAACAAAGTCCAGGTATGAAGCTTTATTAAAAACATTAATGAAACAGTGTGACCTTCATGTCAGCTTCTGGCCTAAATTCCCACAGGAGCAGTGGTTCCAAAGCTTCATAGTATATTCTTTACCTCTAAACTGTGCTAGACATCTTAAGATGATATGAGAGTGACTGCACCAGACATATTAAGACAACAGCTGCTCTGAGTTGCATTTCAAACTTTTCTGCCATCCCTCTCTTGCTCACATCATCCCAATTATCATTTGAGCTCCCCCTGTTCCAGCTGCATCCACCTCCAGTATACATGATGCAGTACAGACAAACACACACACACACATCACACACTCTCTCACTTTCTCTCACACTCTCTCACTCTCTCTCTCTCTCTCTCTCTCTCTCTCTCTCTCTCTCTCTCTCTCTCTCTCTCTCTCTCTCTCTCTCTCTCTCTTCTCTCTCTCTCTCTCTCTCTCCTCTCTCTCATTCTCTCTCTTCTCTCTCTCTCTCTCTACTCTCTCTCTTTCAGGGGGTCTGCATGAAAGTATGGAGCCACCAGGGTGCATAGTCTGCAAGATAAAGTGGTAAACTGTGATCCGTCTGACATAATAATGGCAATACATATATGTCCCAGACAAGATGGCAACTCTTACCATGGCGTGACATACATGCCATCCAGAGCAGGAGGGTTAAGATGTCCAGATTGTGACATCATTGCTGTATGTGGATGAAGAATCACTAGAATTATTGGAATGTTTATCTTCACAAGATACCTCCATTATTCATATGAAATATGTTTTATAGGTAATGAGGGATTAGTATTAGTATATCTGGTCATTTAATATACAATCCAACAACGCACAAGGAACCAGTTGATCAGTTGTTTTACTTGTTCCTTGATAATCATTTGTCATAGCTGAATGAGTGTCTTCAAGATTTGGACATTCTGTATTGATAAGGCATAAATTCAGAGTCACTTTCTGTTCTAGTTCCGCAAAGAGATCTCTGAGGAAGTGAGTGAGTGCGTGATGGAGAAGGTCTCGGGCATGATCAAGGAGATGAAGTTTCCCTCAACACCGCGGAAGTCGAACATCAGAGTCAGTTCAAGTAGTCATAGCTGAATTGTGATTTTTCTGTATTGATAAGGTAGAGTCAAGTAAAGATCTCTGACTGATGTCCATGGTTGAGATGAAGTTCAGGTTGCAAGTTGTAGGAGATGAGTAGATGACAATATTTATTATATGCTTGTGAAATGATTTTTCTCTTGTCTCTGCCATCATTGAAGCTACAAAAGAAGCTGCCAAGAAGCAGAAGCCCAAAAAGGCATGCCAGCGGCACGAGGATGGACGGCGAAGAGAAACGAAGAGATCAAAGGCAAGAAGAAAAAGGTGAAGGCTGGAGAAAATGACGTGGGTGCAAAGCGCAAGAAGTTGGCCAAAGAAGAAGAGAGGCTCATGAAGAAGCAGGAGAAAATGGAAAAGAAGAAACTGATGTGCAAGTAAGTTGTTCTGAGATTTGTGAACAGTTCTGGTCCTCTAATGGGTGGCTCAGCCTTCAAGTGTTGAGTGGAAACAGTAGTTCCTTGAGCATGGGAGGATACTTTGCAGTTAGTCATAATAGGTGTAGAAATAGACTGCCAAGTTCCTATAAGATAAGAACAAAAAGGTAAGTTGGATATTGTGGAATTGCTAAAAATAAGAAGTGGATTTCTCTTGCTCTCTTTACTGTTTTCTCCAACTTAAATGGATTTCTAAGCTCTCTTGGAACTTAAGTCCATGTGTGACTGAAGCTTTATATTATGATGATTGTATCATATGGATGTAAGAGTTACATATACATAAACACCGTCTCTCCTGATAAACATGGAAAGAAAGAGAACTGGGAAGAGACCAGCATATAGTTTAATGTTGGCAACTCACCATTTCGCAATATTTTAATAATTATTATATGCTTCTCCTATGATAATTATAAAGCTGGTCATTATATACTCTTGATTTTTAGTGTTGGATGCTTTCATTTCATTGCTCCAGAAAATACTTGTTTGTTAGGCATAAGTATAGACAGTGATATTGTGTTTGAGAATTAAATTTTCATAATACTTGTACTTCCAGGTGAGTCCTACAGGTTTTGATTATTCTTAGAGTGATTAGCAACAACAATAGATAAAAGCATCGTTTGTATTTTGCCTCAGTGTGCTTCTCTATGGCAAGAGTAAGAATACAAAAGTTATTCTCCTTCTTCCAAGCATGGAAGCATGAAGATTTAACCTTCTATTCATTTATTTGATTTTTTTTTTTTTTTTCAAGAATAATATTCAAATTGTTTTAAGAAATAGTTCTGCTGCAGTTAGTTTTAACATTCTTTGCCACTTCTTGTTTTCTTAAGACTATTCCATTCTGCCTGATTTCAGAGATGAAAAACATTTTACTCTTTCAAAAACTATTGAGAAATGTGAGGTGTGCTTGAATGCTATTTTGTATTGGAAGCAAGAAAGTCTACTGCACCTGATTCTAGTGCCTGCATAGTATGATTTTTATTATTATATTTATTTATTATTATTGTTTTTTATGAGGAGGAGGAAGAAGGAAGTGGGAGAAAAAATAGGTAGGTAGATGTTCTTAGTCTGTTCTGTTAGTTTAGGAGAATTGTTAGAGATTTTAAGAATGTTTTAATAACCATTAGCAGATATGTTGATGAGATGGACAAAGCCAGTCGCACTCAGGAGAAGGTTTTGGCAAAAATGGAAGGCCTGCGCAAGAAACAGTCCTGCTCCCCAGAGGAACTCAACAAGCTCAGAAAAATGGTCGACAAGCAGCACAGGGTTATCACAGCTGAGCAGCGACAGCAACGCAGAAATGACCGAAAAGCAGGAAACCAGAAGGCAGGCAAATCAAAGAAATTCAATATCGACAACAAGGTAAGCCAAGCACCATCTCAGGAGTTCCACCAGTTCAAAAATGTTTGCTCAGAAACTAAAGAAAGGAAAGAGCATGATCTAAATAAGGAATAATTAAATTTGTTTTCTCTTAGGGATTCCCTGTAGATGCATCACTGTTGCATGCTGCCCTACAGGAGCTGGAAGCCTTGGCCGAAGACTCGCCCAATGAGGGCACAGCTGGCATCAGCACAAGGGGTTATGATGCCCTCTACCTCCACGATGTAACCTATCCTGATGGCTCCGAGGTGGCTCCAGGGACAGAATTTGTGAAGACATGGAGGGTCGCTAATACTGGTGTGGAGCCTTGGAATGAGAAGGTGAGGTTCCATTACTCCTTTTGTAGATAATGGAAATTATAACAAGAAAGATGGCCACCTTTGTCTTGTTCTTTTTGGTGTGTAAAGAGTGGATGAAGCTAAAAGTTAATAATCACTGGATTATATAGGTCTGTTTTACTACATATTAACTGTTATGCAGTTTTTAGCTCTCTCATATTTCTTAATTTACCTCTATTTTCTTTCTCTTTTGTCTCATTTGTCACCTATTTACCTATAATCCTGCCGCCGCTGGTGACTGCTATTGATGTCATAACTAAAGGATTTCTGCGTGATGCAGGGCAGAATCATAAATATCATTGTGGTATGTCTAAAAGTCTTAGCATTAAGGGGTTCAGAATATTCTAGTAATTATTCATGCTTAATGTTCCATATCAAGACAACCCTGTGCAAGTGGAGCCAGGTGCGATTCCGGGGTTCTCCTGCTGGCTGGAAACTGAAGCCGTCCTCAAAGAAGGTGGTGTGTCCTCCCTTGGAACCTGGCCAGGAAGGAGACATATCCATCACCTTCACAGCACCAAGTAAGTGTTTTCTTTTTGATATTTTGTATTTGGTGAGTGGTTTTAGGGTTGAGTGGATTGGAGTATGTGGTTTCAAGTTATAGATGTTATTATATTTTGAAAATGAGTCATAGTTGTTTTGGATGTGTAGATCTTTGTGTCCAAGCAGTATCTTAAGGGTAGAATGTAAATGACATAGAGTTGTAAATATCCAATTGAATTTGTTTGATTGTTCTCCGTATGCTGATTTAAATCTACTATTTAAGAACATTCTTTTTATACTAACAAAATTTACTTGCAACAATAGGTGAGCCAGGTTGGTATGCCACTCATTGGAGGTTCTGTCAGCGAGGTCGTGTGTTTGGGAACCAGATGTGGTGCGCTATTTACGTGGCGGATAGAAATGTGCGTGAGAAGCTGGAGCCAGTTCAGGGTGAAGATGTTGCAGTAAGTGCAATCAGGTTCTGATGTTGGTTAGATTTTTTCCTCTCTTCCATTTTTATACGTTATCACCATCATCACTGAGCGAGCAAGAGTGACTGGGTGCTCACTTGGTCTTATTTACAAGTTTTATTCTGAATAGGGGTAGTTTTACTAGCCTCTCACAGTCCCTTAATTTCAATCCTCGATCATGCCCTATTATAAAGATAAGATCTATGTATGTCAATGACAGTATGTATGGGTAACAGTAATAACAAAATATATAACCAAGGTATGATTATGATAATCATAAGAAATATATACTTCAGTTCTCTATAGATATTAATATTATTACTTACTACAGTGCCCATGACATAGAACGTGCCCCATGACTTGTCTATTTGTTTGTTAAGTAGGACCTGGGAATACTTGTTTTTCAGTCCCTATGACCATCATCATCATCATCATTATTGCTGTTATTACTATTATTGTCATTGCAAATTTATTATTATCAGCATTATCAATCATCATTGGTAATGTTATTAAATTTATTTTAATATTATTGTACTCTGCAGAAGGATATAGATATTGCTCCATATGATACCTTTCATGTATGCTTTGTTGCTTTGGAAATGTGACTCAGGAAATGACTTCAATTATGTGCAAAAACACACTCTCTCTCCCTGCCAGTCTGCTGTGAGGCTCATGCTTTCGGTATCTCCAAAACAATGTCTGTCGAAGGGCAGTGCTGTGAGTGAGGAGACTGTCTGTGATAAGGAGGAAGAAGAGGAGGAGGAGGAGGAAGAGGAAGAAGAGGAGGAAGAAGGGGCCAAGGCACTAAGGAGTAGCCAGATCAAGGGCGACCTCGAGGGTGGCATTGTAGAGAACTACTATGATGCGGAGGATCCCTTTGAGAAGGAGCTGAGAAAGGTAGAGCTTGCCTGAGGTCTTACTTTTCATTGTGGCTTTGTTGTTGCTCATTCCTGTAGCTTGCAGGTTGTATTCTCTCTCTCTCTCTCTCTCTCTCTCTCTCTCTCTCTCTCTCTCTCTCTCTCTCTCTCTCTCTCTCTCTCTCTCTCTCTCTCTCTCTCTCTCTCTCTCTCTCTCTCTCTCTCTCTCTCTCACTCCTCTCTCTCCCCCCCACCTCCCCTTCCTTTCTTTCTGCCCTCCTTCCTCTGTCCCTCTTTTTCTTTTCTTTGTATTCTCAATTTCTTTCATAATGATAATGTATCTTAAAACTTCTTATAATTATGTGTACAGGAATGTCAGAAAGATGCTACTATTTTTCAGAATCTAAAGAGCTTGAGCCTTTGCACCAGTGTGAAAACTGAAGGTACTGAAGTACGACGGACAGAGCGGGATCTCATCTCCTTTGAGGAAGAGGCAGAAGTGGTCTCATCAGGAACCACGACTCCAGAGATGATCCAGGATATTCCTCAGACACATGCTGTGGTTAGTAACTTTTGCCCATGTTAAAGAAAAGGGTCTTCTATTTTTGTGCAGTGAATGGAAATGCAAAAGCAGAAGGTCCCATTTTGTTCTTGAACCGTTCTGATAACTTTATAGCCATGATTATTGATTATTGATTAGGTTCTCATGTGTCTTCATTTTTCCTTATTCACAAAATGGCTTTTGCATTGAAGGTGCCGCTGAAGGAAATGGCCAAAGAATCTGTGGAGTCTCTGAGGGAGTCGATGGTCGGAAAAGAGCAAGAATCAGGAAAGAAGGAATCTTGCAGACCCAAAGTCTTTCAGGCTGACACTCTGAGCATCTCTAGTGGGTCCTTCTCTGAATTAGATTCTGAGGATCAAGCCATATTGAATGAGTCAGACACAGAATACTCGGACAATGAATATTGTCTTGTAAATCTACCCGAGTGCTTCAATGTTCCCTCACCATACAATGGTAAGTGGTTTGAGTAAGATTTGAAGTAGGTTCTTTGTTTCTTGCTGGTGCACTGTTTGTAAAGATCTTATTTTCTATGGCTTTTGGTATGTAAATGATAATTGTTCCATTTTTTGCAGGTCTTGCTGAATCAGTTGTGCAAGATATGCATGAGGTAGACCGACCAGACTCGCCAGATTTCCTAACAGCTGATGAGGATGACCGAACAACTGCCGTAGCCTCTGACTTGCAGGATGACCAGGCTGAATCAGTGGAAGGGTCTGGGGGATCGTCAAATAATTCCACTACTTCTCAGGGAAGCCATTTGTCCACTGTAGTTGAGGTATCTCAAGAAAAGGCCCAGACTCCACCACAGGCAGAATCAGGGAAGAAAATGCCGATGCCAGATCCACCAACAGACACAAAACCCTTCATGGAAGTCCCTGCTGAAGCCTTGAGAGCTAATCTTGCTTACGCAGTTCAGCAGTCATCAGGGAACAGAAGCAGTGAAGAAGGTGAAGAATCCAAGTCCAAAGACGACACTACCTGGTCACTGAGTGCACAGGCTGCCCATAGTGTTGTATGTGAACAGCCATCTTCCACCCAGGTAAGTCACCTGCATGAATCCTGTTTGGTCAGTGTATTAAGTAGGGCAAGGTTAGTTGAGGAAAGGAGCAGAGATCAATATTGAGCAAAACTTAGTAGCTACAGTAAGTAAGAACAAAATTGGTCACTTTATCTCGGCACCAACTTCTCATTCAGCATAAGGATCACAGGCCACTCTCAAGATGTATAGATGGCAAAGCAGCTGCCATTGCTGCTGGAGGGACAGACTTGCCTTTGGATCTTGTTGGTGCACTGCCAGATGAATTGGTCAGCATCATCCCGGAGGATTTGGTGCGTGGGGCATGGAACACTGCCCGCTCCTTCATCACACGAATCAACCAGGTTAGCTGAATGCTGTTGCTTACTGGATTGGTTATTTCAGAGGACTGGTGAAACAGGAAGTTTAGGCAAGACATTGCAATGTGAGGTTGTCAGGCAAGCTGAAGAGTGTAGGTAATGTGTATGGTTTAAGGTGATGATAAAGGTATTGCATTTATTACAGAAGAGTGAAACATCTTTTCTTCTATTCAGATTATCATCCAAAATGCTGTTTTCCATATAGAAAATAAACAGCCAACATTTCTTCCACAGGAAATGCTATCGCCGACTGGAACCGATTCTCCTGATCAAATCTATGCTTCCGAAGAGAGCTCAGCCCCCAAGTCAGAGCCAAAGGAAACAACTCAGAAAGAGGAACCCGTTCAGAAAGAGGAATCTCCCTCTAAGGTAAGAGAGGAGGAGAACAACTAGCTCTTTTTTTTTCTCTCTCTGTGTAGCTCAATTTACATTGCTACATATTAACAGGGTAATCTTTGAATGAGGTGGAGAACATGCCTTTCCATTAGGGGGCTTTAGGCTAGAGCTTAGATGGAGATGGTTGATGTTGATTGAATTGTTTGTTGACACTGTGAAGTGCATTATTTGAAATTCAGTTTCATTATCTACCTTGTCATTAAACAAAGTTAGCCTTCTGTTACATTATGAGTGCATAATGGTTATCCACTTTTGTAAAATCCTCAGTTATTTTCATATTTTGATTTCCTTAGGAAGTCCTTTTGCGGTGTGGCTGTCATTTTCAAAGCGTTATATTCATTTCACATTTTCAGGCCAATTAGAGGTGCTGGAAGCTTCTGTATTAAGGCATGTAAAGCTAATGCAATCTTATTATTTGCTCTAAAGATAGTCAAGATGTGCATGATCCTAGTGTTATTTCTCCCTGAGAAACCTGTTATGTTTTGAATGATGTAGATTTGATGTCACAGGAAAGTAGTTAATAAGAACTACCAGTTTCAGGGAATAGTTCACATGGAAATGAACTGACCCTTTCTCCACTGATGTGGCAAAACACCAGAACTGTTCTAGATGTGATGTCGAGAACAGCTCTTAGTTTTACGTTTCAAGTGCATTTCACCATTGTTTACCCCAGGAATTTTTTGACTGCAGACTGTGCATGTACCTCTGATTTTCCTTTGGATCAAAAAAAGAGAAAGTTTTAGTATAATTTATGAATGTGTATAGTGGGCAGGAGAAATATACACTGGCGTTAGCACTGCACATCAATTGCAACTTAAATTTTCCTCAAATTATGAATTATTAAATTGTAAAGGTATCCTTAGGACAGTTTCTTCATCCAATGTGCTTATAAGGAATTTTGACAAAAATATTGCATTCAGGAAGCTCTGATGCATTTTTTTACTGATATTATTTATAATTAGCATAAAAGTTCAGTTCGTGATTGATATGGATATACGGGGGTGATTTAGTGTTTTCCAAACTCCTTTTCTAAAACATTTAAGGGTAGTTTAGATATCTTCAAGAGATTATGGCACAATTTTGATCCAAAACATTTTCTTTCTCTCTTTCTTTTTCTGTTTTTGTTATTCAGTGTTGAGCAAGTTGAACAAGTTGACCACTAATTTCAGCATTGTATTTTTTGTTTTTTGCATATTTCTGAAAATGTATTTTATTCATTTTTTTTTTTTTATAATGTTATTTTCAACCAAAGTGACTATGCCTCTATTTTACCCCCAGAGACGGACTTCCCCCTTGCCGCCCCCTATGCAGCAGCTGGAAGACATGGGCTTTGGCAACAGAGAAGTGAATCAACGCCTTCTCACAAAGTACAATAATGATGTCTCGTGCGCTGTGGCTGAACTCATAGTTCTCAATTGTCAGTAAACAAAAAATATATAGATAATTTCATCATCGCTTGTTACCTACTGGCTGTCACTCAGATAGATGGATTGTACGTTCATAATTTGTCCTGACTTTGAAGAAAGATGATGTAGTGTTAATTGTGATAGGAATTAAAGAAGTTTAATGTTTAGTCAACAAAAGATTTATACGTTTAGTTATTATGATTGTCGTATTAAATGATAGGCGCGCAGGAATGCTTTCTCAGAAGATTGGAGTTTACACATAATATGGTGGGACCATGCTTGTGTATTTGTGTTTTATGTTACTTATGTGTTAAGTATTTAAAGGGAAATACGTAGAGGGGGGAATGCCAAGAACATTTTATTCTTAAATAAAATGATAATTCGTCCAGCACTTTCTTTTACGTCGTTGGAGTTGCTTTATTGAATAATTCTGAGCTTCTGAAAAAAAATTCAATTGATACTCTTTGCAGTTGCTTTTACGTTAATCCATTATTATTAGTCTTACTAAACACTTGAAATTTTTCACGTCTGCATAAGAGACTCCAGCACAAGGTTTAGTGTTAAAATTTTGTAGCTTTTGAAGCACAACGTAGAGTAATAGGCTGTATGGGAATCATTAATTTGATTGTTAGTATTGATATCATTATTATTACTGCTATTATCATTATTATTATTATTATTATTATTATTATTATTATTATTATTATTATTATCATCATCATCATCGCCATTATTATTTATTACTATTGCCCATATTAATACTATTGCTATTAGTATTATGGATTTTATTATTATTATTCCTATTATTGCTGCTGTTATCATTGTTTTTATTATAATTGATATTATCATTAATAATATTGTTATTTCTTATGGCTATTTTGACCTTTATTATTATTATTGTAATTGTAATTGATTGCTGTTATCATTTTTTATTTTATTTCTATTTTTAACATCATTTATTATTGTTGCTGTGATTCTCATTCTTATTCAGTCATTAAGTGAAGTTGTTATTGACATTAATACTATAATGTATATTGGTTATTATGGTGAATTTCATGGAACATTATTGAAATTTAACTTTATGGGCAATGATGAATTTTTGCTGGTTCAGTTAGCATGATGAAGTCCCATTACTTATATTCATGTCATTTTGGAACAATTACTATTGGAAGAAAATAATTTCATCACAAGGATAATTACATTGTTTCTCTGCAGAAATAGAGGGGTGATTTGTGCTGTGATTGCTAATGGTAGCTTTCATTCCAATTTTATTACACAAACTAGCTTTTTTGTGATCTTTTTGTATTCCTTTTTTATAGAGTTTGCCGAGGTGGTCTCAGTTCACCTGCAGTGGCAGCATTTTTCTTCTTTTTAGTTTTGGTAGAATGGCTTTATTCTCTTAGGATAGTTTTTTAATGTCTTTTTTTTTTGATAAGCAGTGTTAGTGTTGCTTAATGTTGTTATCTTCCTCTGCAGATTTTTTTTTTCTCTCTCTCTCTCTCTCTTTTTTCACTTTTCCTTTTTATATTTATCCTTTACTGTGGCTGCCTCCTTCCTCTTTTAGCTCCATCTCAGTTACAGATTTAAATTATTTAACTACGAACTCACATTAGAGATATCTTTAGCTTTAACGCATATCACTGGAAACCAATAAGGAATGATTTTTATTTATTTTGAATATGTATGCTTTGTAAAATTACCAGTGTAACCTTGTAATCTATCCGCATTTTATAACAATGTCTGTAGCTAAAGAAGTCTTGTCCGTCTTATTCTGTTTACTGAACTGAAAAAGATATAAAAAAATAAACTGCTTAGATCATTTGCAGTGTTTCTAGGTATTACTATTAGTTTTTTTTTTTTAGCTCTTCAGTCTTACTTCTTACCAGATATTGTGTTGTATGATTCACCGGTGAGAGTGTGGTAAGTATGAATAATAGATTAGTATAATGTGAGACACCTGATTGGTGCCGTAGCAATTATATTATTATGGAACATTATGTCCATGTTTGTATGTGTGTATGTGTACTTTTCAAGGTTCACATACACATAATTGCAGACATATATCCATACTATACATATATATATACACATATATACTATATAATAAAGTATGATGCCATACATGTATGTTTTACTTCTGTTCCAAAACTTGTGATTGTACAAAGGTTTTGAAAAATTTTAGTTATTAGATAATGATGGTAATGTTTATTTTATTGTCCCTTGGTTAAGTGAAGAAATTACAAATGGAAAAGGAAATAACAGTGCAGTATCCACTGTAAGAAAGTTATTTTTTTTTGGTAATCATTTTACCTATAACAAAGGGTACATAGTGAGTTGTGGGCAAAAAGACATTTTATTTATTAAAAAAAAAAAAATCTGCAATGTCAACATCTACGGTCATCAGCGGTGTATACAAAATATAGCCATAGGGCGAGGCTTGGGGCAGCACAGGTAAGAAAAGGTCATACAGAATTATGATAAAGTATTGTGAAAAAAGGTTACAAATGGGTTCACAATTAGAACCGAATATGTTACATGTCAAAGCTTGTAGAGCACTTTAGGTTAGCATGGTAGTGAAAAAGGTAAAGAAGGAAGAGCAAACGGAGGACGAAGGCCGTTCAGGACTGACACCAAGCCAGCCAATCATCCTTTCACACTAAGGATTTAGACAGAAAGGGATGAAGAGAAGGCAAGGGAAATGTGGAGAAGAAAAGACCATGCAAACTTAGTAAAAGCGAGGGCTGAGGTCCAAGGCAGGGGTGATCCCCCACAATGGGCCTCAGTCCCCGTCTCCCAGGCCCTTTTCTAGGAAGGGACGTTGTCTCTTGGATTCTTCTGGTTGTTTTTTTGGCATTTAACAGAAAAATGAACAAGCAGTCATATATGTGTAGTCACCAGCGTGCTTCTCCCTCATAGACTGAATCAGTATCCTCTCATCTGCTTGGGAATCCTCCTAGCAGCTTTCACTTAGGTATGAGTTAATTCAAATGCTGATACCCACTGAGCAGATTGAAGACTGGTTTTTTTATGCTAGCCTGTCCATCTTTCATCATCTGTAGCAAAACTAAAGATACCTCTGAGTTTATTCACTTTGAACTGGGTCGAGTCAACTCACTTCCTCATCTGTCCCGCCACGAAACGCACTGGGCTTAAAATCTAATCTGGAGATGATCACGTAATACAGTCATGGTTGCAAAATAACCCAGTCCCCAAAGTCATTATTTCCGCCGAGGTAGTTGAGCTCTGCTTCCAACAGTTTGGGCAGATCTGACTTTTTTTTGGAGTCAGCTCTGCACACTCGGGTACCCCCCGCCTGTTCTCGGGTCCCCTGTCCTTGTTCGTGTATTTTGTGATATAGCGAAGACACACATGTGAAGAGGTGACATTCTCGTAGAGTTACAAGGTTTCCAAGCAGATTATCCATCTTGAAGGTAAAATTTGAACTTACTTATGGCATGTTTTGTTATGAATATGATTAGAGAATGAATTGCAACACGGCCCATTATCTTGGGCTGACTGTGGGGAATAATTCCCGAATAATTCAATTATTAATGACCCAACCCTCCCAAGGTATCGATTTCTTTTACACTTTTTCCTATGTAGATATACATACACGTTTACGCAAAACATTACGGAGGCATTTACATGTATATACCTTTTGCACATATACATACATACATATGCACAAACTAGATTTATTGATGAAAGTGAGACAACAGTTTCGGAAGCGTCCTCGATTTCCATCAACACGGTATGTTTTTTCATTGCCATACATACATACATATATAATATATATATATATATATATATATATTATATATATATATATATATATATATATATATATATATATATATATATATATATATATATATATATATATATATATATATATATATATATATATATAGATACAATGTAACAACATACAACTGCATAAATTGCACCCGCATCTCTTTACTGAAAATGTATTTACTGGAAATTGAACCCCACACTCATAAACGATGAATATTAGATTACAGTTACAGTGCATACAGTCAGAGTCTGATTATAGATTCATTGCTTTACTTTCTTATTTATTATACTGCATAAAACGATATTCATAAAGCCAATAATGTAACAACATTCAACAGCATAAAATGCACCCGCATCTCTTTACTGAAAATGTATTAGATGTATAACAAGGAAATGCAACATTGAACCTGTAAACTTAATTATCTAAAACACATACAAATATCCATTGTGATTGTGTTGCAGGACTGAAGGTTTGAAGTTACTCTATGAGACCTTGGCTCTGCCTTTGGTGATGCCCAGCTGGAAGACCCAGCTGAAGTGACATCGGATGCAATTTCCGCCGCGATGATGTTCTGTCGCGCACATTATATATTTTGTTTGATTTACTTGAACATGGAAAAATACTGCAATACTGCTTGAAACATTTTTCATTTGCATTAAACCATTTGTAGTCATAAAAAACAAAAATACATCATACAGAAAAAAATTCTGCAGACTCTTTGTAATGTCCTGCGATCAGACTCTTTGATTTTAATGGTGAAATAGCAATATCATAAGACATGGTTTTATTTTGAATTCATAAAGTTTATTTAGAATCACAAAATAAGAATATACATATAGATAGGGAGATCTTGATCCATCATTTTTCATTCGCTAACGTACTTTTTGGGGGAGGATTTTGTAGACGTGATAATGATGAAAACTTTAGACGACTCCTTACCAGAATATTGGTGACTGATATCCGGGCCATGTGAACACGTGATGCACATCCGACATGCAGATGTTTACTTATGGTAACTTACCATAAATCAGATAACCTCCAGGACAAGATAAAATATTAACCCCTTCAATTACTTTCGGCGCAGCAATGAATCTGGCAAAGAAGTCAGAGCAAATTATCATCTAAATATCAGTCATTAAATCATGAGGTAATGGGTCTGCTAAGTGTACCCTTTCCTTTTCAGTCTTTAGTTTTGTTTTTTCCTAATCCGGGAGTCATGATAATACATCTTTGCTTTACCTGTTACAAGGAATTCACACACACACACACACACACACACACACACACACACACACACACACACATATATATATATATTATATATATATATATATATATATATAATATATCTATGATATACCTCATATTACATAGACTAAGGTAAAATCATATATAGTTGTTACCTATACGATTATATTTTCTTTTCTTTTAAGTACGGCATCTGACTAATGTTTTATATTAGTGTAATATAATGTGCCACGTAGATTCTCCTGAATACATAAGAGTTAAGCACAGCAACTGTGTTTTACTGATCCCACACCAACAGGTTATGGGCGCAGTATTATGCAGTTTGATGGTAAAGCAGATACATATTTGTGGGAAAAACCTTCTTCGGTTTTCGTATGTTAGGAAACTACTTTTCACCCTTGATAATCATTCTTGAGAACGTCCAGTTAGTTATAATCTGAATTGAGCCAAAATGTTATTTAAGAGGTTATCTTGACAGAACGTCACTTGACATAGAACGTGAAGAGAGAGGAGACTGTGTGAAATCTTTGGCAGTGACACGAAAACATTGGATGCGGGAAACAAACTACAGGTTTAATGTTTTCTGGAGGTCATTCGTCGACAAGAGACTGGAAGATGGCAGTGTTATAGATTATCTCTCATCCATAAAGGAGATGGCAGCAGCACATAGAATCAGGTGAGATTGCCAGTGATCGTCAAAAAATCACATTGAAAGGACTTCCACATATGTTTTGTAGTTGTTGCAGATCGACGCAGCTCTCTATACGATTATCATAGATTAAATACAGCCTTATTACCCATACGATCCGGATACGTCGGCACTCGTGTCCAGACCAAAATCCGGCTATCATGCCTACCATGGCGGCCACTCTCCCGGGAGCACGGCTGGCCCACACGAGTACTCAAGCGGGGTCAAGCTTCTTTGACCGCTCTTGGAGACTTTTTAGTAAATGTGTTTTACTACAATATCATTTTACGAGAACTGTTTTTTAATCTTGTATTATATCATGTTGACAATAGCCTGTTTTCATGAAGCAGACTCCATATTATCTCTGTAAATAGTTTATCTTCTGTGAAAAGCAGTAAACATTGTGTTATTAGCGTTATCTTTTCAATGTTTTCGTATTTTTCAGATTTGAAAATTATCATTGACCCAACACATAAAATCCTTTAAAAACAAAATACTTTTTTAAAGATTTCAAATCATCAATCTATATTTCTTGATATTACAATTAACATTCACATTCAATCAGTTATCTATACTTCTATAAAAGGTCTACCAATGATAGCTGGGGAACGATTACCTTAAGTACGCGTGGGTTAAACAAGGACTAAATTATCAAATTACCAACTTAACCCAACATGAACTCATAAGAGACATTCTATATATCATCAACTCGCTCCTTCTTTGGATGGTAGACGAGTCCAGACTTCCAGTAGAGTCTCCATAAACTTGTCAAAGTAAAAAGAAGAAGAAGAAGAAGAAAAAAAAGATCAATATAAACAAAGTCGGCATCCCTTCCACTCTTCCTCGGACCTTCGCCGCTTGACCAGCGAATCCTGCTCCGCTTCAAGGTCTATATAAGTACTTATATAGACCTTGCTCCTCTTCTCCCCTCTCCGTCAGCCGTTCCAGCTTGCCACTACAAGGCGCTTCCTCGAACAATGCAGATTCCTGCCAAAGATCTTCAAGTTTCTAGAAATGGCCAGCATGTCAACTCACAACGACGTCCCACAGGCGAGTGATATTAGCACTTTAGGGATCACATTTATTTTCACCATGTCTAAGTTCGATTTAGTGTCAAGACCATATCCCTTTAAACCTATTTCTTGGGTTAATTAACTTTCTGCAACTTTAGAATCATTACAAGTTGTAATGAAACAATGCTACAATTGCCCGTCCCAGTTCTTGAGTTCCTGTTCTTAACCCTGGCCGTGCTGCCCTTTCCTACAAAAGAGTTCTGTATGCACGAATGTTCTAACTACCGAATTATTTCCATAATGTAATCTAACACAATGATATTTTCTTTTTCTTTTATGAAAAGCACAAAAATATGTTTTTTTATAGATATTAATAAATCATGTCAAATCTAGTTTCCACTCTTAACAGATGATGTCGATAAATTAAGCACAAAGCCCAATGTTAATGCACTATGATGTTCAAGCATAAATATGAAAAAAAAATCTTACAAAATATCAATTTTCATTCATTTACATACATAAAAAATAGCTTACAACATGGGCCACTGTTCACATCAATATGATTGATGATCAGACAAAATCGGTCTGGATATTGAAACTTCTTTGGCATGTAGTTTTTTTACCTTATTTCAGCACCAGATTATGATTGTACGTCCGTGGCAAAAGAATCTTGGATATTTAATGTATTCTTAGAATTTAATCTACAAGCTGACACCTCCTCTTACCTAAAATATAAGTGAAAAAACGTGCTGGTCATTTGAAGTTGTCATAAAGAGGGCAGATGGTGTTCCTTGATTATTGGAACACAGATAGAGGTTTCAATAATTCCTTCTGTCTCTACACTGTTAGGTCACTGTGTAATGTTTCAGGTATAATGCAAATTTAAGAAAATATTAATCCATACCTCACAAGCTCTTAGTACATAACTTCATATAATATAATAGTTTACATAGGGTAGAAAAGCTTTCTTAAAACAAATTTCACACTGGTTTGTGGTTCCGCGCGCCACATATAAAAGAGGTCTCCTGCATAAAAGTATCTCTCCCTTGCATACACAAACCCAGATATTTTTGGATTATTTCAGGAAATGCATAAAATTAGTAAAAAAAAAAAAGTTACATATTTCGTGCTAACAATAGATGAATTTCGGTTTGCATACTTCTCGGCGGTCCGAGCCACGGCTGGAATTCTACGGAAATTCGTCTGCTAAACGGAAACAAAAGACGACCGACGAATGGTGACGTCACTACGGATTTTTTTTCCGAAGGCCGTATTTTTGTTTATTTGTATGACTAAAGATGGTTTGATGCAAATGAAAAGAGTTTAAAACAATATTGCGATATTTTTCCACGTTCAAATAAATTAAAAATGAAAATTACTGAAACCTGCCTGGTATGAAGTTTCTCAAACGACCTCTGTAGATGGTTAGACTTTTACCCTGTAGACTTTCGCTTGCTAAGTCAACCGTTGTACCGTCACTATGGCATCAGCGTCGTCCACGTACCGTACCGGTTACAAGCCTTCGAATGCGGGCGTCGGCGAGGAACTCCGCTTAATACTATATCAGAGAAATGACCTTTTATGGTTTCTGTTTTTTTTTTTTTTTTTTAGAACAATATATTTAAAGTACTTTAAATTAACTGAGAAAGGAGATCATGGAGGTTATGGGAATGAGAGTTTTTTCTTATAAATCATAGATCATTATAAGACGAACAATTTATCACTTACTTTTAAACTCTTCTCTCTAAATCGAGACCAACAAAAATAACGACAGTGAAATGATACTGACATAACATTGACGTCGAAATTGACATTGCTAATAACAATAATAATAATTATTATCATTCTTATCTTCATCATCTACATCTGCATCTTAGTTTTTAAGCGTTATGATTATCATTATTACATGGAAAATAATCAAGCCAACAGTTCTTGAAGGCAGGTCATTTTTTTTTCAAATTTTCTTGTAACATTCTGTTGATCCTATATTCAGCGAGGGTCATTTCACTTCGGAAACCCCTTACACCCTAATTGGAAATCCGATAAATTCCGGAAATCCTTAAGAAATTCTTAGAAAATCCGGAAATCAGGAAATCCCAAGAATCCTAAAATCTCTCAAATATTCCATTCGCACCAATATTTCACAGAATCTTGGTAACAGTACTAAAGATGTCTTAAGAATCGTTAAAAAGAGTGCCATAAACTTCGACAAACACCTGAGCAGTTGCAGGACAGAGTGCCATGTTGAGGGCGCTGCGCAGGAGCCTTTCCTCGAGGCACTTTTTTCCGTCAATTTTTGCGTTTCCTAATGAACTTCCCGTATGAGAGTCGTCTGACGCATGTAAACAAACATGGCGCTGTCGGAGTGAGGCCCCGGGAATCACACGAACTTTTTCATATATATATTACGTTATGTTGAATGCTCTGAAACATCTGCTTATGTTTACATTTACTCATTCTATCTAAACTATCATTAAGAATATTCTAGCTTTATGGATCCTTCGTAGCACCAGATCAAGACGGAAATTAGCCATCTACGGGGGTCGTTTGAGAAAGCAAGAAATGTTCTTGAGATTTTTGGCAAGACCTTTCGCTGTTTAAATCGCCTTTAATCAAAAGACATAATAATGGGTTATTGATAATCTAACTCCAACAGTCATTGCACAATCATAATATTTCCGAGACTCCGACAATGCCTCGGTGTGGAAATAAAAAAAATATTTTCCACATCCCATATTAACAATACTTTATTCGAAAAAATAAATACATAAATGACAAAAATGAATGAATAAATAAATAAATAGATAAATGAACTCGAGCATTTCTTTAAGCAGAGGATGAACATGAAATACTACAACAGGGTTCATAGTAGTTAAGGCGGAAAAAATCAT
>NW_020870241.1:66294-73794 GCF_003789085.1 Penaeus vannamei | reverse complement strand
AGTGATATTATTATTATTAGTAGTAGTAATAATAATAGTAGTAGTAGTAGTAATAGAAGTAGTAGCAGTAGTAGTATTAGAAGTAATAGTAGCAGTAGTAGTAATAGAAGTAGTAGCAGTAGTAGTATTAGAAGTAATAGTAGTTGTAGTAGTAATGATAGAATAGTAGAGTAGTAGTATTAGTAGTAATAGCAGTAATAGTAATAATAGCAGTAGCAGTAATAGTAGTTAGAGTAGCCCCTGCATACCGAAGAGACACGGCCAGAGGCAGAACCACAGGAAGCGATAGACTGAAACCGCCTGAAAACTTCCTGAAGATCACGTGTCTTTGAGCAAACACGTTGGAACATGTTGAGGCGGTAGAGAAAATAGACATCGGTTAAGATGAACAGAGAAGAGAATGAGTAAAGAAGAGCAGAGCGAGGAAATGAAAACAGAGTAAGGAGAAGTAGAAGAGTTGGAAACTTGAGCTGCTGTCGCGTCTCAGTATTGCATAGGCTACTTGGCCAAGCTCTCCCTTCTCCCTTTCCTCCCTCCCTTCTTCTTCCTCTTTCTTTCATTCTTCATTCTCCTTCCTCTTATATTTCATTCTTCCCTCCGTCATCTTCCCCCTTCCGGGCATTCTTCCGTTTTTTTTCCCTTTCTTTCATTCATTCATTCTTTCTTCCTTCTTTTCATTCTTCCATCCTTCATTCCTCCCTCCTGCCTTCCCCCTTTTCCTCCTCCTCCTTCCCTCTTCTCCTCCTCCTCCTCCTTCCCTCTTCTCCTTCCTTCTTCTCCATCCCCTCCTCCTCCCCCCCCCTCACGCCACTGTACAATGAAGGTTCATACACAGATTTCAACAGCCACAAGGAAAGGATAGTCTGCCAGGCACGCACATACTACATACGCACACACGCACAGGCACACGCAGTCATACAAGCACTTGTGGCAATTTGTATGTACTGCAAGATACCGTATTGTTGTGTATATAGCGCGTGTTTGTATATGTTGACGTCTATTAGTGTTTTGCTTTTAGTTATTTCTTTGTTTGTCTGTCGGTCGATTTTTTTTTTTGGGGGGGGGGGGGGGAGGGGGTTACTTTCTCTCTGTCTGTCTTCTGTCTGTTCTCTCCTGCCTCTCTCTCTCTCTCTCTCTCTCTCTCTCTCTCTCTCTCTCTCTCTCTCTCTCTCTCTCTCTCTCTCTCTCTCCTCTCTCTCCTCTCTCTCCTCTCTCTCTCTATCCCTCTCTCTCTGCATCTCCTTTCTCTCCCCTCCCTCCCCTCTCGCTCCTGTGTTTCTCTTTCTTTCCCCCCCTCCCTCCCCATCCCCCTCCCTCTCCCTCCTCCTCTCTCTCCCCTCCTTTCCTCTCACTCTCTCTCCCTCCTTTCCTCTCCTTCTCCCTCTCCCTCCTTTCCTCTCCTTTCTCCCTCCTTTCCTCTCACTCTCCTCCCTCCTTTCCTCTCCTTCCTTTCCTCTCACTCTCCCTCTCCCTCCTTCCTCTCTCTCCCCTTCCCTCTCACTCTCCCTCTCCCTCTCCTTCCCTCCTTTCTCTCCTTCCCTCTCCCTCCTTTCCTCTCCTTCTCCCTCCTTCCTCTCCTTCTCCCTTCCCTCTCCTCTCCCTCCCCTCTTTTCTCTCCTCTCCTTTCCTCTCCCTCTCCCTCTCCCTCCTTTCCTCTCACTCTCCCTCTCCCTCCCTCTCCCTCTCCTCTCCTTCCCCTTCCTCCTTCCTCTCCTTCTCCTTTCCTTCCCTCTCCTTCTCCCCTTCCCTCCTTTCCTCTCCCTCTCCTCTCCCTTCCCTCCCCATTGTTCCAGGAAGACGCACGGCGGACCCCCAAATACAGCAGTGCCCCAACGGCCCCCCCCCCCCCTCCCCGCCCCGCACACGCTCTCCCTAAACACCCCGCGAGAGGGACGAGCACAAACAAGCACACACAGAGGCCACATATCTGGGAGGTCATATACTCTGGGCTCTCCCCCCCTCCCCTCTCCCCCTCCCCCCCCCTCCTCGGCGCCCTCACCCTCGCCCACGCCCTCAGCGACGCGGGCGGAGGAGCAGGGGCGCCAGGCTGCGGAGGGAGGAACAGCGGCGGTCCAGAGAGACCGCGAGCTTCGTCTGGCATTGTTCGGGGGAGAGGGGGGGGGGGATCGGCGGGCCAGAGGGGAGAGAGAGAGGAGGAGGAGGAGGAGGAGGGAGGAGGAAGAAGGAAGGAGGAGGAGAGGAAGAGGAGGGAGGCAGAGGGGAGGAGGAGGAGGAGGAGGAGGAGAGGGGGAGGAGAGGAGGAGGAGGAGGAGGAGGAGGAGGAGGGAGGAGGAGGAGGAGGAGAGGAGAGGAGGGAGGAGGAGGAGGAGAGAGGAGGAAGAAGAAGGAAGAGGGAGAGGGGGAGGGAGGAGGAGGAAGAGGGGGAGAGAGAGGAGGAGGAGGAGGAGAAGGAGAGGAGAGGGAAGAGAGGAAGGGGGAGGAGAGAGGAGGAGGAGGAGGAGGAAAGGAGAGGGAGGAAGAGAAGAGGAGAAGAAGAGAGAAGGGAGAGGGAGGGAGGAGGAGGAAGGAGGAGGTGAGGAGGAGGGGGAGGGAGGGTTCTTGTGCCTGATTGGAGGAAGTGAGGATTGTGCTTCTTGTTCCTTTTATGACGCGTGAGCAGATGCACGGGAGGCGCCGCGATGGATGTTGATTGGCGAATCGCAGCACAAGTACTCGCTTATGCAACAGCAGAGAGACAGACAGACACGTATGTATTCATACAATCATAACTACGTACGCAACGTACACATACACACACACACACACACACACACACACACACACACACACACACACACCACACACACACACACACACACACACACACACACACACACACACACACAACCACACCCACACCCACACACACCCCACCCCCACCCCACACCCACCCACACCCACACACCCACGTCCATACAAGTTGACAGACAGACACAGACACAGATATCGGCCGCAACGAAGACCCACAATACACTAAACACTCATTATTAGGAAGCAAGACGGGTGAGGACGCCGTCGCCCTTCCGCGTCCCTCATCACGGACTCACGGACTCACGGAACGCTCTACGGACGCTCTCATCCTATCTCTCCTCATTGTTTTATTAATATTATTATTAATTATCATTGTATTATTGGTTTTAATACACCTTTTATTATTATTATTATTATTATTATCATTATTATTGTCATTATTATTATTGGTAGGAATATAATTATTATCATTATTATTATATCATTATATTATATTATTTTTATTCTACTCCTTTTTCCTCCTCCTTTTTTTTCTTCTCTCCTTCTTAATCCTCCTTCCTTTTCATCTTCCTCCTCTCCCTCCCTCCTCCCCTCCTTCCTCCTCCCCCTCCTTCCTCCTTCCCTCCCCTCCCTCCCTCCCCCCTCTCTCTCTCCTCCCTCCTCCCTCCCTCCCTCCCCTCCCCTCTCCTCCCCCTCCCCCCCTCCCCTCCTCCCCCTCTCCCCCTCCCTCCCTCCCTTCCCTTCCCTCCCCACTCGTTGCCCCTGGACTGCCCTCCCTTCCCTTCCCCTTCCCTCCTCCCTTCCCTCCTTCCCTCCCCCCCTCCCCTCCCCTCCCCTCACTCCCTTCCCTCCTCCCCTCGCCCCTGGACTGCCCTCCTCCGCCCGGCCTTGAGAGACTCGAGTAAGGTGCCTTGTGTTCAGCGTCGCATTCTCTGAGTACCAGCGTATTTAGAGAGTAAAGTCGAGAGAATGCTGGTGAGGGGAGGAGGGGGGGAGAGAGGAGGAGGAGGAGGAGGAGAAGAGGGCGAGGGGGAGGAGGAGGTGGAGGAGGAGGAGGAGGAGGAAGGAGGAGAGGAGGAGGAGGAGGAGGAGGAGGAGGAGGAGGAGCAGGAGGAGGGGGAGGGGGAGGGGAGGGGAGAAGGGGGTGGAGGGGTAATGATGGAAGTGGCGACAGAATGCTAGAGGAGGAGGGAAAGGGTAGGAGGAGGAGGAGGGGAAGGGAGGAGGAGGAATAGGGGAAGGGTAGGAGGAGAAAGGAGGTGGAGGAGGGGGAAGGAGGAGAGGAGGGAGCTGATAGTGGATATGGAGATGCAAGTCGAGGAGGAGCAGGAGGTAGTGGTGGTAGAGTTGGAGGAAGAAAGGACGAGAAAGAGAAAGAAATGAAGGAAGAGAGAGAATGTAGAAAAGACGCAGGGGGGGGGAAGAGGAAGAGGAAAAGAGGAGGAGGGGGAAGAGGCAGAGGAAAAAAATAGAAGGAAGGAAGAGGTTTAGAAGGAGAGAGAGGAGTGGATCGTAGAAAGAAGGGGAGGAGGGGGAGAAAAAAGTAACTGAGGACTGGCAGTAATAAAGAGAGGAGACGAGATAAGTGATGAAAGACAGAGAGGATAAGGGTTCTGACAGCGACCCGACACGAAGGAGAAAGAAAAAAGGAAATAACTCTTTCGAAAATGAGAGATATATAATCCGGATAAAATAAAGGAATCAGAGGGAGAATGAATGAAAGATGCAGATCATGAAATACGGGCGTACGAGGAGGAGAGGGAGAGAAGGGGAGGGAGGGAAAGGGGTGAGGGAGGAGGGAGGGAAGGGGGGCACGGGCGAAGGAAGGAAGGAGGACATGGGGAAGGAGGAAGGAGGACAAGGGTGAAGGAGAGAGGAGAGCAAGGTGAACGGGGGATAAGGGAGATAGGGGAGGAGGGAGGAAGGGGCAGGGATGCAAGAAAAAACAAGCGAGGAGAAGAGTGGACAATGGGAGGGAGAAAAGGGAGGAGGGGAGTGGGAGAGCCAAGGCGTGGGCGTGGTGGAGGCGCGAGTAACTCTCCCACAACCCGCATCTCGCTCTCCGTCAGCGTGGCGCCCCAAGCAGTCAGCGCTTCCGTCCGTACGACGCGGCCGGCTGTCAGTCTGTCCTTCGTCCTCCGTCCGTCGTCTTTCCGTCCCTCCGTCCGTCCTTCCGTCCGTTCCTCCGTCCCTCCGTCCCTTCCGTCTGTCCGTCCTTGTCCAGCAGATCCCGCTTGAGGAGAGATCAAGCGGCCGACGTGTCTCTGGCGTGGCTTCCGAACCGGGGACGACGAAGGAGGCGCTGAAGGGGACGAAGGCGACGACGAAGGCGCTGAAGGGTAAACACGACGGACGTTTGGGGGATTTTGCGATAGTATGGGGGGAGGAGGTGTGGAGGGAGGGAGAGAGGGGAGGGGAGGGAGGGGGGGGAGGGGAAGAAGGGGAGAGGGAGGGGAAAGGGGAAGGGGAGGGAGGAGGAAAGCGGGAAGGGGGAGAGGAAGAAAGGGGAGGGAAGGAAAAGGGGAGGGGAAGAGGAGAGGAGGGGAGGGAGGAAAAGAGAGGAAAAGAAGATTTGCAGTTGGGAGAGGATGCGAGAGGAAAAAAAATGAGGAAGAGAAGGATGAAAGAAGAGAGGGAAAGAAAGGATTAGAGATGAAGGTATGAGGGAAGGATGGAAAAGATGGATAAAGGAAGCGAGAGGAGAAGAAGGAAGAAAGCTGGGCGGAGGGAAGAAGAGGGAGGAAGGGGAAAGGGAATAAAGGAAGGAAAAAAGGGGAATAAAAGGAAGGGAGAAGGGAATAAAGGTAGATAAGGCATTCTCCGTCATTTTTTATTTTGTTTGTTTATTAAATTAGTTCGTTATTGCCTTTTACACACACACACACACACACACACACACACACACACACACACACACACACACACACAACACACACACAACACACACACACACACACACACACACACATCGATACTTGAATTTTCTATCAGTATATCCAAAATTTAAAGATTTTTTTTTTTTAGATATCTGGAGTAAAAACGTTTTTAATGTATGACTTAATCACCGAGTGCGGTGTTGCCATACGCTGAGCTTATAATAATCAAGAAAGCAGGAAATTAACACAATAATAACTGATGGAAATAACCGAAGGAAATAGATAACATAGCGGGAGGAAGGAAGAGGAAGAAAGAAGAAGGGGAAGAGGAGGAGGAGAAGGAGAAGAAAAGAGGGAAGAGGAAGAGAGAGCTAGGAGGAGGAGAGAGAAAAGAAAAAAGAGGGAAGAAGAAGGAAAAAGAAAATGTAGAAGAAAGGAGGTAAAGAAAAAGATGATGGAAAAGTAGGAGAAAGAAAGGAAGAAAAAAATAATGCGATAAGAAGGTTTACGAGATAAAAAAAAGAAAAAGTAGGAAACGAGATCGAAGAAAAAAAAAAGAGAAAAAAAAGACGACGGAAAGCAAATGGAAAAAAAAGAAAATGGAGACCGAGAAGAAACTGAAGAAGAATGAGAAATAGGAAAACAGAAATAAAAAAAGGAAGAACAAGTGAAAGGATGAGCTTCTGAGGAGTGTTCTCGCTTGTTATTGCGTCCGATAAGGAAGTCATTTGGCCAAGATATCCTTATCGGAGACATGTTTGCGCGCGGAGGAGGAGGAGGAGGAAGGGGGGAGGAGAGGAGGAAGGAGGAGAAGGAGGAGAGGGGAGGAGGGAGGAGGAGGAGGAGGAAGGAGGAGAGGGGAGGAGGGAGGAAGAGGAGAGAGGAGGAGGAAGGGAGAAGGAGGAGGAGGAAGGGAGGAGGAGGAGGAGGAAGGGAGGAGGAGGAGGAGGAGGGGGGAGAGGGGGAGGAGGGGGAAGGGAGGAGGAGGAGGGGGAAGGAGAGGAGGGGAGAGGGGGAGGAGGAGGAGGAGGAGGAAGAAGAAGGAGGAGAGGGGAGGAGGAGAGGGGGAGGGGGAGGAAGAGGAGGAGGAAGGGAGGAGGAGGAGAGAGGAGGAGGAGGAGGAGGAGGGGGAAGGAGGAGGAGGAGGAGGGGGAGGAAGAGAAGGAGGAGGAGAAGGAGGAAGGGGGGAGAAAGAAGAGGGGGAGGAAGGAAAAGGGGGAGGAGGGAGGAGAGGAGGAGGAGGAGGAGGAGAGGAGGAGGGGAGGAGGAGGAAGAAGAAGAAGAAGAGGAGGAGGAGAGGGAGGAGGAGGAGGAAGGGGGAAGAGGAGGAGGAGGAGGAGGAGAGGAAGAAGAAGGAGGAGGAGGAAGAAAAGAAGAGGAGGAGAGGAGAGATAACGATGAGAGTGGGAGAGAGAGAGTAAAGAAGATTAAAGGGAGGAGAGATAATTAAGGGGAGGAAGAGATAGACGGTGAGAGTGGGAGGAAGAGAGAAAATAAGATTAAGAGGAGGAGGAAGTGGTGAAAAGGTGATGAAAGTGGGAGAGAGAAAATAAGAAAGTTAAAAGGAGGAGGAGGAGGTGAACGAGGCGATAAAAGTTGGAGAAAGAGAGAAAATAAGATAATTATGGGGAGGAGGTGAATGAAGTGATGAAAGTGGAAGAAAGAAAATAAGCTGATAAAAAGAAGAGAATATGGACGAGGTAATAAAAGTGGGAGGAAGAGAAAATACGAAGATTAGTGTGAAGACGAGGAGGTGATTGAAGTGATAAAAGTGGAAGAGAGAAAACATGATGATTAAAAGAAAGAAGTGGACGAGATAATGAAAGTAGATAAGAGAGAGAAAATGTGATAATTACGAGGATGTGGAGACAGC
>NW_020870241.1:58794-61294 GCF_003789085.1 Penaeus vannamei | reverse complement strand
TCCCAGCCCCTCCCCCCCCCAGTAACCCCCCAACCCGCCACCGGATGCTGCGACTTGTAAAGAAGAAAAAGAGAGAGAGAGGCTGTCTTCCTGTACATGATGGCCTCGGAGGGAATAAAGTGCGAAAAGAGAGAGAGAAAAAAAAAACGGTTTATTATGGACAGTACTTGTGGCGGGAACAGGTGCTCGTCTGTGTTGTGGGATGTTACTTGCAGGTTTTTTTTTTTTTTTTTTTTTTTTTTTTTTTTTTTGTCTCTGTCTCTCTCCCCGTTTTTCTGTTTGTTTGGTTCTCTTTCTTTCTCTGTGTCTTTCTGTCTGTCTGTCTCCTTCTCTCTTTCTCTCTTTCTTTCTTTCTTCTTTCTTTCTTTCTTTCTTTCTTTCTTTCTTTCTTTCTTTCTCTCTCTCTCTCTCTCTCTCTCTCTCTCTCTCTCTCTCCTCTCCTCTCTCCTCTCTCCCTCCTCTCCCTCCCTCTCCCTCTCCCTCTCCTCTCCTCCCCTCTCCTCTCCTCTCCCTCTCCCTCTCCTCTCCTCCCTCCCTCCCTCCCTCCCTCCCTCCCTCCCTCCCTCTCCTCTCTCGATTTCTTCCAAGTCGATCGTGTAAGAATCACAGAAGAACTAAAAACAAACACCAATCTGTAAATATATGCAAGCAAAACCCCGTGATTCCAGTCCAGAAATATGCGCAAAAAATGATCACGAATGTTGCTTTTGTTGCAGAGTGTGCAAGGGGCCCTCAGGCGTCGGCAGTTGCGCTGGATGTCCGACACGTGTGGTTTCTCGTGCAATGGGCTTCTCATTAAGGCACTAGTTAACTAAGCTATATACTGCACGCTGTTTTATATATGCGTGTGTGTGTGTGTTTGTGTTTGTGTGTGTGTGTGTGTGTGTGTGTGTGTGTGTGTGTGTGTGTGTGTGTGTGTGTGTGTGTGTGTATGTGCGTTCGTGTGTATGCAGATACGTATACACATACATGCATAACATACATACATACATACGTACTGTGTGTATATGTGTGTGTGTGTGTGTGCTTGTGTATGCATGCAGATACGTATACACATCCATGCATAACATACATACATACATACGTACATGTGTGTATGTATGTGCGCGCGTGTACTGTGTATGCAGATACGTATACACATACATGCATAACACACATACACACGTACATAAGCACACACACTTACGCATGAACAGTTCCTTCCTTTATTCCTCTCCTAAGACTACTTTTCAACAACAGCGAGTGCAAAAGCCTTGTTCTGGTCGCCGGTCAAGCCATCAGTTATGTAACCGGACTCGAAGCGACCGGAAGCCCAACAGAAAACGGAACTGCGGAAGGACGAAGAGCCAACAGAAAACGGCGGGGAAAAAAAAAACTTTGGCCGCTCTCGTTTTTTTTTTTATGAATTTATTTCGTTCTTTTTGTTTTTGTTTTTGTTTTTCTGTTTTTTCAGTATCTTTTTCATTCCCTGATTTAGCTTCTTTTTTTTTACATTTCATTCTTGTGTATTTTATTTTAATCCGGTTATTTCGCCCGTGTTAAAAAAAAAAAAAAAAAACATTTTTTTAGATTCCAGCTTGTATTTTTTTTTTTTTTTTTTTATATAAAGGCTACTAATACATTTAAAAATATTTTGTGGGCATGAGGACTGAGATAGGGGAGGAGAGAGGAGGAGGAGAGAGAGAGGAGGATGGAGAGAGAAGGGGAGGGAGAGACGGTGTGGAGATAGATGGAGAGAGAGAAAAGGGATTGAGCAAGAAGAAGGAAGGGGATGGAGAGAGAAGAGGAGGGAGAGAGTAGGGGGCGGAGGGGGGAGAAGAGAAGGTGGTAAGATGGTAGGGGAAGGGAAAGGGAGGTGAGGAAAAGAGAGGGGGCAGGAAGGAAGAACAGGAGAGGAAAAGGGAAGAGAATGAGAAAAAATAGACTAAACAGCTAGACAAATATATAGAGAGAGACTGAGACCGAAAGACAGACAGAGGAGAGAGATGAGAGAGAGAGAGAGAGAGAGAGAGAGAGAGAGAGAGAGAGAGAGAGAGAGAGAAGAGAGAGAAGAAGAAAGAGAAGAAACTAAAACGAAACCAGGAGACAAATACAGTCGTTAAACTTATTCATAACTGCCTGTTCTTCAAACGTATTCAAACGAAAGCATTAAAACGAACATTTCATTTACGAAAAGATGATAACAAGCAACGGCATAAAAGCAAAAGAGAAGAAAAGAGGAAAGGAGGAAGAAGAAAAAAATTAAAAGAACCAACGGTAACTTTAACCGTCTTTCGAAAAAACAAAAATTCAAAATCTTTTATGAATTGTAATCTGTAATTTCCTTCTATCCAGATTTAAAGGAAGCAATTAAGTGAGAAAATAAGCGACATGCGGATATTAGACAGCTGGAAGAACTAGACCCAAGAGCAGGGTTCAGAAAAGGCCGACGGAGAGAAAGAAATATTTGAAAAAAACGGGCGCCATTAATTTTTTAACGGAAGTCGCGAGCTCAAAGAGG
>NW_020870241.1:53794-56294 GCF_003789085.1 Penaeus vannamei | reverse complement strand
GTGAGTGAGTGATTGAGGTGAGTGAGTGAGTGAGTGAGTGTTTGTGTGGTGTGTGCTGTGTGCTGTGTTTGTGTGTGTTTGTGTGTGTTGTGAGTGTGTGAGTGAGAGTGAGTGGTGATGAGTGAGTGAGTGATGTGAGGTGATAGTGAGTGAGAGAGAGGAGAGAAAGGAACGACGAGGAGAGAGAGAGAGAGATGAAAGACGACGAGTCCACCGAGGCTGAGTCAAGTGAGAGAGAGAGAAGGGAATGAGAGAAAAGAGAGAGAGAGAGAGAGAGAGAGAGAGAGAGAGTGAGTGAGTGAGTGAGTGAGTGAGTGAGTGAGTGAAAAATAGTGAGGTGATAATGTAGTGAGTGAGCATGAGAGAGAGAGGTAGAGAGAGAGAAAGAGAGGAGAGAAAGAGAGACGTGAGATTATAGATGTTGTCTTGAGCACGAGAGAAGAGCGATGGACGAGGGGAGATGAGAGACGAGAGAAGAGAGAGAGAGAGGACGAGAGAGAGGAGATGCACGAACGACTCGTGAGTGAGTAGTTGTTTGAGAGTCCGAGAGGAGGAGAGAGAGAGAGATAGTATAGGTAAGATATGTATCAAATCACGAAAATAATCAGAAGATTACTGGATCTGGAGATAAGTAGATATTAATTACAAAAATACTAATAGATAGAATTTAAGGTGATGATATCTGACAACATAAAACATAGCAGAATTATGTAGAACAAAAAAATAAAATATGGTGCATCTCATCAAAACATCATAATAATAATTTATATAGAGCTTTTGTGATACGCCACAGTGAAAGAAGGAGGAGAAAATTAGAGAAGCAGAAGAAACGAGGAATGAGGAGACAGGCGCAAGAAGAGGAGAGAAATGCGGATCAAGAGAGGGGAAAAACAGGGGAAAAAAGGGGACAAGGGGGAGGTGAGACATGTGAAAGAACAGAGGAGAGAAATGAGATGAAGGAAGAGAGAAACAGAAGAGGGAGACAGGTGAAAAGAGGAGAGAATTATGAGATGAAGGAAGAGAGAAAACAGGAAGAGGGAACAGGTAAGATAGAGGAAGAAAGCGATGAAGAAGAGAGAAAACAGGAAGAGTGGAGACAGAATGAAAAAGAGAGAGAAAATGAGATGAAGGAAGATGAGAAACACAGGTAAGCAGGAGACACTGTGAAGAAGAGGGGAGAAAAATGCACCGAATGAAAGGAAGAGAGAAAACAGGAAGAGGAGACAGGTGAAGAAGAGCGAGAGAAATGAGATGAAGAAGAGAGAAAACAGGAAGAGGAAAGACAGGTGAGAAGAGCGAGAGAATGCCTCGATGAAGGCAAGCAGAGAAAAACAGAGAAGTGATGGAGACAGGTGAAGAAGAGGAGAGAAATGCGATGAAGGACAGAGAGAAAACAGGAAGAGGGAGGACAGGTGAAGAAGAGGAGAGAAAAGGGCCGATAAAGGTAAGAAAGAAAAACAGGAAATGAGTGCAGAACGGTGAAGATAGAGCGAGAGAGGAAATTCGCGATGAATGGAAGAGAGAAACAGGAGAGGGAGACAGGTGTAACGGTCCCTCCTTCTCGCCTCTTCCTCCTTCTTTTTGCCTATTTCCTTCTTCCTTGTCATCCTCAAAATGGGCTCTTTCGCCGCCTGGGAATAGAGACCTATAAGGACCAAATTTTCATCACTTTTGATATATTTATATTATTTTTTCATTCAAGAGATATAAGTTGCTATTAAAACTTGTTTTTCTTTATTTGTATCTTTTGTTTTATCTTTTGACCTTTGTTTGTTGGTTTTGATTGTATGTTTAGATAGTATATACGGTACGTTTAGATAGCAGATCCTGCAAGGGGGAGGGGGGGGGGGGGGAGGGAAGGGGAGGCTGTTACACACCTTCCTTCACTCCTATTCTGTCAGCGTAAATAAAAGGGGGGGGGGGGGGGGGGGTTGAGAGACGGAATCTGATGCGCGAAATATATTGAAAACATAAGCGAAATTCAAGTAATTTGGTCTCTTATCATATGGATAGGAATTTCGGTAGGGTGGAGTGGGTAGGGGGAGAACCTAGAAGGGTGTGGTTGGAAGAACAGCTTCCTTTCCTTCTCTCCTCCTCCTCCTCCCCTTCCATCATCTTCTTTCTCCTCCTCCACCTCCTCCTCCTCCTCCTTCACCCTCCTTCTCTTCCACCTCTCCCTCCCTTTTCTTTTCTTTTCCTTCTTTTCTTCTTCTTCTTTCTCTTCTTCTCCTTCTCCTCCTCCTCCTCTTCCTCCTCCTTCCTCCTCCTCCTCCTCCTCCTCTCCCTTCTCCACTCTCCTTCCTCCTCGCTCCTCCTCCTCCTCTCCTCCTCCTCCCCTCCTCCTCTCCTCCCCTCCTCCTCTTCTCCCCACTGGAAGATCCTGTGAGAGCTAATGACCGACAGTTTCCTATCGCTAATTAAACCCCACCGCTCGTTCCTACCAGTAATTTGTACACTTAATGACTAGTGCATTATATTGGCGTTTAATGATGAAGGAAGA
>NW_020870241.1:25434-42934 GCF_003789085.1 Penaeus vannamei | reverse complement strand
ACTTTTACTCTTTTTCTTCACACAAGTATTTATTAAAAAAAAAAGCAAGGAACCAGATGAGCTAGGGTATTCTAGGCTTGAATTACCTTATAACTACATATGTATGGTCTGTATATTGCATTACTTACTAATATATTATGGTGGGTATTGATATTTACAAGAGACCAAATTTGTATTATTTTTAAGAATTTGTATGGTTTTAAACTAGGAATGAGCCTAAACCAAGGCTCTTTTGGTCGGCTTATATAATATACATCAAAATTTACCCTGCCTTGATGAGCAATCCTTACAACCGTCCCTAAATCGTCAATATACCTAAGTTGCAAAATATTCTCTTTTAGAAATTTATACATTTATTTATTTTTTAGGTATATGAATTAGAATCTTTGAATTTTTACTCAATTTTATAGAGAATACAATGAAATATTACTTTTATGATAAGATTCTAAACCTCCATACTATGAATACTATTGTAAAATGAAGTGGGTTTGTTATCACTTAGTTCCCAGTATTCATTAATAGGTTGCGTTAAACTAATTTGGGGGAAAATACAATTTTTGTATTTTTTTTGGCAAATTATCTCAGTAACTGCACCATAGTATTCCTAATGAAATATGGACAGGGGAGGTTCAGAATTATTGCTAAAAGGGGAGTTTGCATATGTTTACTGCTTCAATGTTTCCCCCCTTCTTCTAAGAATAAATGCAGACAGCCATATAATTAGGCAATCTCTCTCTCTCTCTCTCTCTCTCTCTCTCTCTCTCTCTCTCTCTCTCTCTCTCTCTCTCTCTCTCTCTCTCTCTCTCTCTCTCTTCTCTCTCTCTCTCTCCCCTCCCTCCCTCCCTCCCTCCCTCCCTCCCTCCCTCCCCCTCCTCCCTCCCTCCCTCCCTTCTTCTCCCTCCCTCCCCCTCTCTCTCTCTCTCTCTCTCTCTCTCTCTCTCTCTCTCTCTCTCTCTCTCTCTCTCTCTCTCTCTCTCTCTCTCTCTCTCTCTCTCTCTCTCTCTCTCTCTCTCTCTCTCTCTCTCTTCTCTCTCTCTCTCTTCCTGCCTCCCTCTCTCTCCCTCTCTCTCTCATCTCATCTCTCTCCCCTCCCCTTATCTCTCTCCCCCATTATCTTTTTTTTCTTTATCTGTTTTTCCCATTCTCTCTTTCTCCCTTCTTTCTCTTCACCCCCTCTTCACTTCATGCTTCCTCTGCCTGTATAGGAAGTACATAGATAATTGCTGATAATGGGATTATTGTTATCATTTGATTTTTTTTTTTTTTTATTATTATTATTTTGTGGATGTATGTATGTTACCAACTTTGATAATGCATATAAAAGCTTACTTAAACTGTTTTCCAGATGAGGAATGAGGAAAGCAAAATTTCCAATGATGACATGATGAGGTGCTGGGTATTAGTCCTCTTTAGAGAACATGGAACTTGCTGGAACTTGGTGTTGTTAGATTGACTCTGATCTTGATTAGTTCTGAAGTGTGTGAATGGGTAAATGTATGAATGGAGTTGCAGTTGCATGTGTAGGAGTTTTTATTGGATCAAATGGTAATGGACTGTTGGTATTTCTTGTAGTTGTGATGGAAATTGGGGTATTACCATTTGGGTGTTGACTGCGAATATATAATCTATGCTCCTGACAGTATTAAGAAATGTAGAAAGTTTGTATTTTGTATTTCTTTCCAAGGTTTGTCAAACAGAGACATGGAAATAATTTTTGGCATGCCATTTTTATTTTCAAATTTCTCTTCACTTAGATTGGCTTTTTGTGTACTTTGAAACTTAAGCTGCCTAGTATATTTATAAGTAGTGATTTCCTTAAGTTTAAGTTGAATGTATTTTACCCCTTTGTCACAGGACCAGATTACTAGATTGAAATTTGCGAGTATTTATAGTGGATTCTTTGTATAGTATAATGGATTTAAGAAAATAGAAATACTACTATTGGAAGACTATAATTTAGACTGAACATAGTCTTTGATAAGAACATTGCCAGGTATGTACCTTATTCTAACAAACAATCAATTGAAAATCAGCGAGCCTTGAGATCCTTGTAAGAAAGACCTGCGAACAGTTGGCTGAGTGGGGGCATTTGGCAGCAGCACTTTGAAGGGCCCAGGTTAATGCCATCTTTTGCTCTGTTCCAGATGCCCCCGCTCGCCAAAGGTGGCGCTGCATGCAACCCCGCCTCTGTCCGTTTTGCTGGAAAACTTTCAGTAACTCGTTTAACCTGAAACAACACATAGTGAACGTGCACACAGTAGGGGAGGGGATTGAGTGTGAGATGTGCCACAAGGTTGTCAAGAACAAGTGGTACTTGCGCAAACATCATGTGACTGCACATGGTGCTCCCCTCCGACGCTCCAAAGGCAGTGCTGACTCCAAGTCTGTCAACACTATGGCAAATCAACTGCCTAGCAAGGATTTGGCCAACGACTTAAGCCTAGCGCTAGCACCCACCAGCCATCAAACGGAGACAACCCAGCCACAAGAGGTCTTCACAAAGAAACAAATGGATCGCATGTGCTGAATTGCCCTTAATTTCTATAGTATGTTCTGCAGTTGAAGATTGAAATGATATACAGATGATTCAAATGGGTATAAATACTGGTCTCGTAAAACGAGATGAAACATCTGTTACAGAAAAATGTCCTGTCAGTTACATTTGGGCTATGATACAAGACAACAACAGGTGGACATGGACAAAATTCTTGGGATGTGGACTCCTAAAAATACATAGATCTTTCCTTTTTTTTTTTTTTTTTTTCTTTTTTTTTTTTGTTAACTGTTTTTATTTGTTTATTTATTTGATATAATTTTTTGAGATCTGACACCCAACATTAATAAATGGTCCTCAATGACATGAGCTTCCCCAAGTTGTCCCGTAAATAACAAGTAGCATGTAGCCAGACTCTACTAAGCATGACCCTGTCCAAGTAGTGTTCTTGTAGACTCTCAATAGTTACTGACAATCTCTTCAGTCCTTTACCCAATCTATGGAAGGTTGAGTAGGCTCCTTCCTCATCATAACTTATTAATTGGCTAGATTTAAAATTAATTTGCTAAGATAGTATTTCATTGGCTAAAATTATTAATGTCACTTTCAGGAGGTTAATTGGCAGAAATGTGGGGCATTCATGGTAAGGAATGAATTAACCATGGGTTAGAGGCTAGAAAAGAAAGCCTTCTGATTTAAATTCAAACAAAACTCCATTTGTCCACCTGTCGTTCCCCTGATCAGAGAATCCTGATAGCTATAACTCCCTTAAGTAAGCTAAGTGGACTTGGATGTCCCCAGAGACAGCCATACTGAGAGGACATTTCTTCTTCCCTTGCAGACGCTGAATATCTGGTGCGGACATGCGTTCCCAAGCTTTGGAACAGCCGTCAGCCAGGCATCTGTCCCATATGTAACCGCGTCTTCAGCAACAAATTCAATCTGAAACAGCACATTATCAATATTCACACCAAGGGCGAGGGGGTGGAGTGCGACTTGTGCCACAAAAAATGCAAAAACAAGTGGTACTTGCGTCGCCATCAGGTGACTCATCACGGGGCGCCTCTTAAACGAAACCGCAACTACACCATGGAGCAGTACGTCAATGATGAAAATGATCAGGGAACCAAGGACACTACGTCCGAGTAAGAACCCCACCTGATCTCTGTGTGTGTTAGGCTGCAGGAGGATTCAGGCCCTACTGCTCTAACTCAGCAGAAACATATCAAGAAGTGTATCTTGGTTGGCTATTTTGAAGCATCTAATCCAAAGTTGTTATGTCTGTTGAGTAACAGATTGTTCAAGGGTAATGTTTTCACCCTAACACGGCTTATAAATAGCTGGACCAAGTACACAACCCCCAAAGAGGCTGATCATTTGTAACTTAGATTTTCAGCTATTTTAAGCTGACCAAGTCTTTGCAATGCCCTCAGTTTTCATTCTCAGGCATAAAGTAATAACATAAGTGCTCAACTTTACAGTATATATAGTTAGAAAGGTACATAAGTGTCACAGCTTTGGATGGCATACAAGGAGAATAGCCCATATGAGTATTGAGTATTGGTAATGTGTTGGTTCATGGTGAGTGGATGGTTGGTGTTTCCAGTGTGTCTGTAATGAATATGTGGACCTTTTACCACTTCTTAGACTAATTAACTAAGTTGTTAGGGAATCAGTGCAGCTCCTTTGTCAGTAGAAAAGCTACAGGAAGCAAGCTGCATTTGATTACCTTGAAACAGATGCTTTACAATGAACCTCTTTTATTTTCTCGAAACCAGTATAACTGGGAAGAATTTTGTACCCCTGTATTTCCTCTTGTACCTAATTTGTGCCAAAAAGAAAATTAACTTTCTTCTCTTCCATTAGCTAATGATCAGGAAATAAGTAACACTTATCAATATTTGGAAGCATTGGGCAATCAGTATCTTTTACTTCCAAGAAATTTGTGCAAGTTTGAGATGATGTGATGTCAGGGACACCTGCTTTTTGAGACTTAGATTATGCAGACTCCTAAAGTGTACAAACAAAGTAGAAAATCACATTATCTCCAGTGCAAAGATTCTGTGCCACTTAATTCATAACTTCTATGTCTTCCAAAGGCTACGACAATACCTAACCAGTATGTTCATGTGTATGACTATAGAGGTAGCTGTTGTTTGTGAGATTTTGAAATACCTCAACAAATTAATCAAGTGGTTGTTAGTGTTCAGTGGGATTACCCCCAGCAAAAGTATTGCTCTTCTCAAAGTCCAGCTAGCCAACGCTTCTCTTCCTGTATTTTGGCAATCTTGGCATAGTCACAGGTGGTGTCTATGTGCTGAAACATGCATTGTTTGGTTATAGAAGCATTTGCTTTATTTGTAATTATTTTATTTTTATTTTTTTTTTCTGAACTGAATCCAAAATGAACTATATGTAGGCACATAGGCATTAACACATTTTTGTACTCACTTTCAGTAATCGGTGAGAATCCATAAACAAAGTATTGGTACATAGTAACAAAGACAAAAGTACTACCTACCTCCCTCCCTTTTCTTCGGCGCTACCTCCAGTTTCTCTCCAGTTACATATATATTTACTCACATGCAGGTTGTATTTTGGTAGATTGTCATTATCTGCAGAGATATAATCATGACTAGGGAGCACATTATTTTTTATTATTCTATATATACATATATATATATATTTGTATTGCAGACAGTGTTTTATAGGTAAAGTCTTGTTATAATTTAAAAGTTGTTTAAAAGACCATATATTCAATGATGACTATGCCAGTGCCAATTGTAACAACCATGACAGTATATATTTCCGTTGGTTATTTGATCTGAGGATAGTGACAGCAGAAGGAGCCGAGTTCTGTGAGCATTTCCATGACAGGTAGATATTAATGTTCAACGGGTATAGCCTAATGCTATGCTGTGTTGATGGAAGTTGTTAAGTGATAAAAGCATACCTCCTCTGAGAGAGTTTAGTTGTAAAGTCACCGTGATGGGGAGGTACTGGTTGTGTTCAAGAAATGTTTTCTGGATCATGTTGGTAAGTGATGCTGTTTGCTCATAACTAATTGGACAATCCAGTATATTTTTAATCAGTTTAACGGCTTTATCATAAGTTCTCCAAATTTTAAGAGTTTTTTGAACACAATCATTGACAATAAGCTCTCTTGAATCAGAGACATTCCATATGGAAATGTGTGATGAACAATCAGTGAGGACGAGGCTTGTACAGCGATATGCATGAGACGCTCACACCCAGTGTTACCCATTGCTCAAAACCCCTTCCCCCTTCCTCACTGTGTCTCTTGTTTCCATATCAGCAAGTATGACTACCTCTTTGAGCGACAACTTTATTTTGTAAGACATATTCCTTCTTTTTCCCCACTCCCCCTTTTTTTTATGTTTGTATTTTATACTCTTATTGTTAAGAGTAACATATACCCAGTGTAAATGGGAATCAACCATCTGAGGTCAGAAAAGTTGACAGTCAGATCATTGGTTTCATGAACATCAGTTTTTTTCAAGAATTGAATAATTTTAGATAATACTCAAAGTAAGTAACAGAATGAAATTATAGAAATTAATATTTTTCTCAGTTGCTTGGATGGTTTAAAACCTCCAACCAAACAACACAGGGTTATATTTGGCTGTTCAAGGAGGCGTCTAAGACTGCCTGCAAGGTGCAGCCCATATATAGTAATGTCCTCTTATACTGGAGAATTATGATGTACTTAATAAGGCTGAAGGAGATGGTCATGCTTGCCATTTAGTAATATACAAGATTTCAGAAAAAAGGTTTGGTTGGAAACTATTTTTGTGATTCCCTTTATTTTTCATATATGTAATTTATTAAAAATTTTGGATACAAAGATGTATCCACTTTTTGTGCCAATTTGTGTATATTGTGTCTAGTGTATGTGTAATGTTAAAGATTTCTTATGTGTGGTGTATGGTACTTACATTGATAAAAGGTTTAAGGTGGAGTAAGTGGTAAGGATTTATGTATAAATGGATTACATTCAATTACAGTGTATTTTTAGTATGAAGTTAAGTTATATTTATTTCTATTTTTTTGGTATATGTTGTCCTTATTATCTTTATTTGAAACCATGTCCTTATAGTGATGTAGTTTGTTAATGTAGGTTAATGATATTTGGAGGTCTTTTTGAAGCATCAAAAATTGTCTTTTCTTTTTATCAACAGAACAATTAACATTATAATGTGCAATTTGTTCCATAGTGCAGATTTTTACATATCATTTTTGGAGAGATCTCCACTTTTAAGGAAACCTGAGTGCATTATGCTAAGGATGTTTTAATAGTTTTTTCTGCACCTGTTAAATCCATGTTCATTGCCTACTTTTTGTTATCCAAGGAATATATTGGAGCCACCATTTGATTAAGTCCCACACAATTAGAGCCTTTCCAGATGTTTATAGAAAAGAATGCGATCAAACTTGGAAGCTCTCATTTGTTAAGGTCTATCTGTATGAAATGGAAATGTCTCCCATATTGACTTGGGCCCACTGTTATGACCCCACACCCTTGCTAGTTGTGACGCATAGTGCTAGCCGACCAGTTGTTGCCCAGCCCCAGAACAGTTGTGCTTAACTTAAGGACAGTAGCCATGCTCCAGAAGAATGAGATGTTTGCACTCTAAGTTTGCTCAGGGCCTTAGTCTAAGGTTCTTGGATGTTAAATGACACCTTATACATCTGCCGAGAATTGCTTAGAGTTGAAAGTATCTCATGCTCTCTGAATGCACCCAGTATCTATGGTATGGTAGAAATCAAAGTATGGCAATTTTATGTATTTGCCTTTTGAGAAGTTCTGATACCTTTCTCCTAAGGCATATATAGGGTGGTCATGCTGCTCACTACCTACCATTTTAGCTATAAGTCAAATATTGAATCCTTCATCAAAGCCCATACCAAATCAATCAGGTTGCTCATCAGGTTGTTATACCCAAGCCGGGGTAGGAGGGAGCTGAATACAGCAGGAGACATGATGTTCTGTCTTTGCACACAACAAACAAGAGTGGTAATTGAAGAGTTTTGTTTCTCATAGATTACTATTAAGAAAATAATAGGTGATGATACTGACACTGCAGTTACCCGTTGTTATGTGCAGAAGAAATGTGTCAACATATGTTTCCTGTAGTGGGAGGAATAGACAAGTTGAACAAAGACTGATTCAGCCTCGTTTTGGTGTTGTCCAAGTGCCTTCGTCAGATGAACTTTCCGAGAGATTAGCATATTAGTGGATGTTAATTTTAGTATACAGACTGATTATCCACTATAATATATATCATATTTTAACCCCATCCCATGACTAAACTAAGTACAACTATTGATATTTGTTACAAATCCAGGGTATGTATGGGTGCTTGACTCGGCTAATCATGTTGACTGTTTTAAAAGACGGAAATGAAGTTACTTGGATGAGATGCATTATGTCATGAATGTGAAACTTAAAAAGAGATAATAAGGGCTATTATCAGCCTCCCCATGAATCCTTAGCTCCCTTCTCTCCGGCCTCTGTAACTCTCAACTCACCTCACAAACCAGGGAATAGTGCCTCTTCGGAGGTGCAACATAGCCACAGCAAATTTTTACAGGTCCTATTACAGGTTACCAAAGTGATGTAATGGGTTAACACTAACAAGGGATGGAGAGAAAGTAACCAATATAGTTTTTAAATATCCAGTTATATTTTCTCCCAACTTTGTTTTATATTTTTTGTAAACGGGAGATATCTTACCACAGTTATTTGGCTCTCCAGCCCTTGTTGCCCACTATATCATGTGTACAGGTTTTTTATTTTCAGAGTCTATATTTCTCAGATGTGTATCATTACTGTAATTATGTTTATTGATATTTATAAAGACATATTTCTCATCTGTGTACGTAAGGCTCGCTGCAGGGAGACAGAACCCAGCTATCTGAATCCGTGATCCGTGAGCCTTAATTCATGCACGTTACAATGTACAGATCATCCAAGTCAGTTTTTGTAAAGCAATAGCATGTGTCAGGTAAATTTGGTTCACAAAGTTGATCCGTGTTCCATATGTCTGATGATAAGTTCTGCAAGTTAGGTGATGTTAGGAAAAGAATGTATCAGGTCAGTCAGGATCACGGAGCTCAAGAGTACGGATAGAACCCTGCTGCGGCTTGCCCATGTAAAGCTGGCTATCCATAGTACAAACTGATATAACACTGTGCTACAAGCTTGGCTCCATGCAATTGCTACATTTGGACCTCTTTCTGATAGTTTTTTTCTTTTTTTTTTATCTTTATTTTGTGATGGATGCTGATGTGTCGGCGTTTTGTGTCAAGAGTGAAAAGGACACATCTCTAAATAGCTATGTAAGGTCAAGGGTCAAAGTTCATCATGAAGGAGGCCATATGCATTGCCTGTGCTATTATTCAGGGAATTGATGACACATATTTATGGTGTTCAACTCTTGTGGGATACTCCTCTCCCTTGTTCCAAAGGCAATAAGGGTTTTTTTTTTTTTTTAGAGACAGACCAGTGATTTCTAGTTCAAATAATGTAAACTCAGATATTTTTTGGCTAATTTGTTTTACTAAATGTCGATTTCAGCATCTGTCTTAACGCATGTACAAATTTTTTGTCATAATGTTAGTTTTAAAGATATTGGATGTTTTATGTGCAAATAGATTTAGTTACGTGTCTAATGTGTCTGGAGTTTTGCAAGCATCTGATATAATGACCCCCCTACCCTGTTGTCCACCCACTCAGTTATAAATTCTGGCACACACTAACATTGTTTGGCAGCTAAACTAGTAATCAATAAATACATGTGCTTGAATGTATAAATAGAAATATGCAAATAAGCAGTAATACATACTCATATTCAGAAGCACACTCCAATGTACGCATGTACAGATATGCATACTTATTTGAATGTTCATTTGTACACACTACTCATGGACAAACGTGTAAATGCACATGCACATGCACATATATATATGCAGGTATACACCCACACTTACACCCACACAAGCACACATGCACACACACAAACACACTTATGTACACATGCACACACACAAACACACGCATGTACACATGCACACACACAAACACACGCATGTACACATGCACACACACAAACACACGCATGTCCACATGCACACACACAAACACATACGCGTACACATTCACACACACATTCACACACACATTCACACACATTCTCTCTCTCTCTCTCTCTCTCTCTCTCTCTCTCTCTCTCTCTCTCTCTCTCTCTCTCTCTCTCTCTCTCTCTCTCTCTCTCTCTCTCTCTCTCTCTCTCTGACTCTGACTCTTTTTCTCTCTCTCTCTCTCTTTTTCTCTCTCTCTCTCTCTTTTTCTCTCTCTCTCTTTCTCTCTCTCTTTTTTCTCTCTCTTTTTCTCTCTCTTTTTTTCTCTCTCTTTTTCTCTCTCTTTTCTCTCTTCTCTCTCTCTCTCTCTCTCTCTCTCTCTCTTCTCTCTCTCTCTCTCTCCTCTCTCTCTCTCTCTCTCTCCTCTCTCTCTCTCTCTCTCTCTCTCTCTCTCTCTCTGACTCACTCTCTCTCTCTCTCTCTCTCTCTCTCTCTCTCTCTCTCTCTTCTCTCTCTCTCTCTCTCTCTCTCTCTCTCTCTCTCTCTCTCTCTCACTCTCTCTCTCACACTCTCTCTCTCTCTCTCACTCTCACTCTCTCACTCTCTCACTCTCTCACTCTCACTCTCTCACTCTCTCTCTCTCTCTCTCTCTCTCTCTCTCTCTCTCTCTCTCTCTCTCTCTCTCTCTCTCTCTCTCTCTCTCTCTCTCTCTCTCTCTCTCTCTCTCTCTCTCTCTCTTTCTCTCATATACACACATACACACATACACACATACAAGCACATGCACTTACATGCCTGTTCATGTACTTGAATATACCTGTACACCTGCATTGGCATATACATAAACTTTTGTATATGTACTTGCCATTTTACTTGCATTTGTATATGCAGTGTGTCACTAAGTCTCATGCAGACATCATTGTAGATATGTTTGTATTAAATGTTTTGTTATTTACAAAATGAAAAATGTGTATATGCAAATGTATATACATGTGTTCAAATGCCCCTCGAAAACACTCAGGGATTTTTACTGTTATTCAGAAGTATGCAAAGTGTCATTTGAATTATGATTTTATTAATGGGGTGTCAAGAGGGACTGTGTATGTTTACTGCTTTGTGGTAAAGAAAGTTTTACAATGGACAAGATCTGCCTGGATTTAGGTGGCAATAGGGCTGGGATGTGAGAAGTAATGTAGTGAAAGACATTTTTGATGTGATATTCTTATTTATTAATGAATTTAGATGTGTCTTTCTTGAGCCGAAGGCTTCTTCTAGAATTTCGTGCCAAGGATTATTTACCCAATTTTTTTTGTACCTGAATCTAAGACCTCTTTATTTTCTTATTGTGGCCGTGCCAAATCCTCTCTCTGTGCAAGACCAGGTCTGATCACCAGTTAGACTCATTTGTTATAAACGATTTCATGCAGTGTTATTTCCATGCATAGTATAATTATTTAATATTTTTTCTTAAAGTTTGGACTGTATACTTGACTTGTAGTTTTGAGAATAAATGAGTAAATGTGTAAATGTAAAGCATGCAACTAAAGTGCACATACATACACACTCATGTGCATACTTACATGCCCTGTACAAATGTATACATATATTTCATGGAAACAGATATTTGTGAAATATCCATACGTATCTACCTCTTTATACAGTTTATATATCTAGATAAACATATATGCATAAATCTTATTTAGACATTTGTTTAAAGTGTATGTATGTATGTATATACTTATGTATGTATTTATGTGCACGTACATATGGGTATGAAGAAGTAAATATACAAACTGAAAGATTCGACTCATCGACTTAAAGACAAGACAGACAAACCTCTAGATAACTTGACCACTCAACAGGCAGACAGATTGACAGATACCTGTTTGTTCACACGGACAACAGGCAAGACTGAGACAGACAGACAGACCGACAGACGCAGGGTATACAGGAGGCTTGATAGGTAAAAGACAATCAATGGGCCTAAGGTGGTGTCCTCACATGGTCGACGTGTGATCGTGTTGGGCACCAGGCTACTTTAAGCTTGCTTGTTGCAATCATTTTGTATTTTTTTTTCTCTTGTTGAAATCTAAATGCATTGGTGATCAGTTCCACTTGCCAGGAACCTCTTTCTCGTTTCTTCCAGTGGCTCTGGTTGCCCGAACTGGATTTCAAGATGTAAAACCCCCGATTTTGGTGTGCTCGATGCCAGGTTGACAGTGCTGCTAGGTGGTTCATGTGAAACCTGGATACCTACGAGTGCGTCACTTCTCATTTGCTTCCAAAGTGAATGAGATACCCTCTGGCGTTGAGCATGGCAATTGTATCATTCACGGGGAGTAAAATGGGCCATTAACAAGGGTGACTGACTGTTCGTTCTCTCGGGTTAAATGCTCACGAACATGCACATACTCACTCACACTCGCTCACTCTCACACTCACACTCACACTCACACTCACACTCACACTCACACTCACACACCACACCACACACACACACACAACACACACACACACACACACAACACACACACACACACACACACACACACAACACACACACACACACACACACAAAAGCACTCGCGCGTTTCACGCGCACACGCTCACTCTCATTGCACACACACCACACACACACACACACACACACACACACACACACACACCACACACACACTCACTCACTCACTCACTCACTCACTCACTCACTCACTCACTCACTCACTCTCATTTCACACACATACACGCTCACACACACACACACACACACACACACACACACACACACACACACACACACACACACACACACACACACACACACACACACACACACACACACGTGCGCGCGCGCACTCATCACACACACGCGTGCACACGCACACACACACGCACGCAAGCACTCACCACACACACGCACGCACGCACACTCAACAAATACACACACACACACACACACACACACACACACACACACACACACACACACACACGCACACACGCACACACACACACACACACACACACACACACACACACAACACACACACACACACACACACACACACACACAGTTGTTATTTCACGGACAGCGCAATGTCATCAAAGCTTAATGACCCAACGATGCTCCTGTGATTAGTCCCGCGTGTTCTCCTTTTCCCAGTGTCAATTTCTCAAAGGCAACTCTCTATACTGTCCTTGTGTGATTTCCCTTCCTGCCTGCCCCCCACTCCCCACCCCGCCCCTTCCATCGCCCTCCCCTCCCCCCACACCCCTCCAGCAGATGCTTGCTGCGTACTCAGGCCCCGATCATTGCAGGGACCTCTCTGACTCATCAATAAACAGTGTCACAGTGGAACAGCATTTTAATCACCCATAATACTGTTTTGAGTTCAATTTGCCTGTATCTCATGTTTTACATGGTTTACATGTATTCAAGGTTTTGTATTAAAAGATTGCCTTCGTATTCATGTTTGTTTAAGAGACCTTTCAAGGCATCCGCTTTGAATTAGTGGTATGTAAGGTTTCGTAAGTCATAGTTAAGAACTTGCTGAAAAGGGTAAGGGTATGCAATTATCTTATCAGTTACAAAACCTTTGATTAAGCAAACTGGTAATCAGCAAATTAAAAGATAAATATATATATAAAATGGACAGAAACAACATGCAGTCTGTTTTTTTCTCATAATTTATGGATATTTATTAGTATAGAACACACAAATAATCAAGCATACATTTGGATTACAAAACAAGGTGTACATTTGTCGGATAATAGAAGTATTTGTTTAAAATGTACTCTTTCCTTTTGTAATTTGGTAAGGGTTTGTTTATTAATTGAAATAATATCTTTTCTAATAAGAAAAGACAACAAAAAGTAAACGAAGAAAGTTCGATTTTTACTCATTAGTTAATCCGAAAGAATTAATTAACTGGATAATAGACAAGTATTTATTTACTGGAATGCACAAAGACAGACTTAAACAAAACAGAACAAAACAAAAAAGCTGAAAATGAATATAAGAATTCTAAAGAATAACCATTTGATAACAAGTTGAAGGAAGGCAGTCCAACAGAGACAGCCAGTGAATAGTAAACCACAGTTTGTCATGTATTTTCTTTGGATGTACTCCAGTCATACTCCAGTCGTGGGTAATGCAGCCAAAGATTGGAATGATGATTTTCAATTCCAAAATGAAAACAAGAGGATTCATCCCTGGATAGCACTCGCGAAAAATATAATTTCATAAATATGCTATGACTTCAAACTTTCTCAACAGAAACACTATACTTTACTTTTCGCAAAACTGTTTATATTTTAAGTAGTGCAACTTGTGAAAAACAAGCAACTAATTACATCTCATTACTGAATTAATGATCTTTGTTTTTTTTTTATCTTTAGACTCCTAAGTTGTAACGGCGAGTTGTACAGAAACCAAAAGTAAGAAAATTGAGACACACAAAAAACTAATATTAATTCCACAATATATATATATATATATATATATAATATATATTATGTATGTATATGTATATATATATGTATATAATGTATATATATATACACACATCTTAGGATCTATGAAAGAAAAAAATCTTGTAAGTCGTTGGATCTATACTTGTATTCCTGTATCATTGATGTTGAATGCGGTCATGCACAGTTGATTTCATGGTTGTTATATCTGTTTAGGAGAATATCCGGTGATTCAGTCAGATGATGGAATTAAACAAGTTCACGACCCAAGATGAGTTATTGGTGAGGAATATACTCTACGGTTAGATCCAACCGTGTTTTGGTCACGACTTCCCACGCCTGTAGTAGATTGCCAGGCTGGTAAATAAACTAAAACTAAACTGTTTAAAGGCAAATAAGTGAGAATTCTAGTAACTTTGTCAGTTATTTATGTGTGTGTGTATGGGGGTATGTTTGTATGTATGTATGTATGTATGTATTTGTTTGTATACATACTGTACCTTTGAAAATAGTATAAAGTTTTTAAAAAATTCTTTCACAGTATGTATGATGGGGTATACTGTTGCCAACAACGGCCTTTTTTTTTTTTTGAAGTTTTCCAAGTTTCCTCGAAAAAGTCACGTTTCCTACAAGAAATTCCGTTACTTCAATTTATAGATAGACAAGCAGAAAGAAAACATGACATCAGTTCGAGTCTTGGGAAACGGCAGAATATTTCTCAGGCGTCACTTCCTTTTCTGTACCTTCAACAAATCTTTATATGATATTTTATTTTGTTGACGCGTGATGCAGTGAGAATGTGTGTGTGTCTGTGTGTGAGTGAGTGCGTGCGTGAATGTGTGTGTGTGTGTGTGTGTGTGTGTGTGTGTGTGTGTGTGTGTGTGTGTGTGTGTGTGTGTGTGTGTGTGTGTGTGTGTGTGTGTGTGTGTGTGTGTGCGCGCCCGCGTGCGTGTGCGTGTGTGCGAGTGCATGTGCGAGTGCGTTAACGTGTACGTGTACGCGTATTTGCATGTGTATGCGTTTGTGTGTGTGTGTGCGCGCAGGGATATATCCATGTACACACGAATAGTTCAGATATCTACCTACATATATATTTGTAACTTTGCGCTTGCAAAGCTAGAAAACAGTGCCTATCCAGTAGTTTACATACAACTTCAGGAAATATCTAACCATGGTTGCATTATTACAATTCATGTTTTTTTTTTCCACTTGCAATTTTCGCCCAGGACTCAAGGTCATACTGGTAATTATTCTACTGTAAACGTTTCCTAATTTCCTTGCTTGTGTTCCTAACAAAGGATTCAACTTTCCCCTCCCACACGTAGCATGAAACTGCGGCAAGGCACACGCACTAGTGAACACGGAATCCAAAGCAAAATAAAAGTGATATGGCGCGGTTTTATTAGGATCTTAGGAATGTCAAGAGTGATTCTTCCATTGCTTGAATGCTAGGAATTGGGAACTCGATTAGGTTAGTTGTGAGGGCGGGGTTGTCATTCCATTTTCTTCGATTTTGTTCATGTTTTGGGTCAAGAATCTGATGGTTGATGGCCTCTCTGCGGTGCTGTGTCTTCTCCGTGGCGCCAGGTGATTCAGGTACTCATATTAGCTTCTTTATACAGGGAAGCGCGCGAGCGTGCACACGTACAGACAGAAACACACGCACAAATACAGACACGGATACAAACACAAATACATGGACACACAGATACACACAACACATAGATAACACAGATGCAGACACACAGATACAGACACACACACAGATACAGACACACACAGGTACAGAACACAAACAAACAAACAAACACAGATACATAAAGTTGACGTTTTAGTAATATTAGTTTTTCATGTAGACCCCATGGCTGAAAAATAAATATTTGTGACTAAAACAGTCAAAATATTTTTCAATCTTGTATATTCACTTGTGTGTGCACAGCGTGGTTAGCTTGGGCGCGTGTAGGATTAAATTTTCAGAGAAAATTGTCCCAGACTCATGTGTGAATAGTGTTGGAGCCAAGCTGTTTGTAGAACGAGAAGCATTTTGTTTGTTATGTGGCTTTCATGATGGATCGGGTCAGCTTGCAGTTCAGTAACTGGTAAGGAAGCAGTCTGTGTGAGCCAGAAACAAGAAGAGGAATCGTGAAGCACACGGTATATAGAAGAAGGACCATCAGAAAGTTAAGTGTCATGAGAGAGGTGGTGGTGGGTGTGTGCGGCAGTGTGGTGGACTAAGGGAGGTGGTCTTGTTGCAGGTACCCAGCTGACGGTGAAAGTTGGCCGGCCCCGCTACGCCGGCCCCCGCGACTGCCCCCACTGCGGCAAGCGCTACTCCACCATAGCTGCACTAAAGTACCACGTAGGCCTGGTCCATAGTGTCTCCGACCAGGTGCCCTGTTTCTATTGCCCTCAATGGTTTGATATACGAACTGATCTGAAGAAGCACCTTGAGGTGGCCCATAATGAGCACTCGTAACGGTAACGTAGAGGAGGCGGCAGAAGCCTTGCTCACAGTGGGGGCACGCTGGCCACCACCTCCGGCACGGTGACGGGATGTTTGTTTAGTATTAACATTGCAATACTTTCTCACCTTCTGCTTTGATATGTTGTCTACTTTTCGCATAGGGATTCTGCTGTTCTCTAGCCAGTTCCATTCCTCATCGTACACAGCCACCCAATTGCATACATGTCATTGCATACATGTCTGTTGTATGTGTTTAGCCTGTTTACTTGTCTGTTTTAACTACCTCTTGTTACCTGCTGTCTATCAGTCTACCTTTGCAAAACTGCTGAGCACCTCTTGTGTTTTAGCAGTTGGTCTCTTACTCCGTGACTAGGGTACACACACACAACACACACACAACAACAACACACACACACACACACACACACACACACACACACACAACACCACACACACACCACACACACACAAATACACTACACACACACACAAATACGCTACAACACCACACAACTAACACTACACACACACCACAAACACTACACACACACACACAAATACATACACACACACAAATACACTACACACACACAAAATACACTACACACACACACAAATACACTACACACACACAACAAATACACTACACACACACACACAACACACACACACCACACACACAACAACACACACACACAACACACACACACACACACAACACACATACACACACATACACACCATACACACACACATACTACACACACACACATACACACATACACACACACACACACACCACACACACACACACAACCACAAACACACACACACACACAAATACCACTACACACACACACACAAATACGCTACACACACACACACAACTACATACAGCACACACACAACTACACTACACACACACACACAAATACACACACACACCACACACACAATACACTACACACAAC
>NW_020870241.1:8076-25334 GCF_003789085.1 Penaeus vannamei | reverse complement strand
CGTGGCTGAGTCCCAAAAAGCAGCTCCACACCTCCAACCGACGATTCTACCAGTCAGTACATAAACCTCTTTCAGGATGTGAAACGCGTGAACGTCATAAGATTACCAAAACGGGTCCGTCACAACAATAATTTTCTAAGTTGCGGGGAAAAGAAGTCGTGACGTCAAAGATTTAAAGATTGCTGTCGAACTTTTCTTATATATGATATGTATATATAAGAGAGAAATGCGGGACTTCTGCGTTTAGTTTATTTCAAAACTGGCAGTTGTGCAAGAATTTTATGTTCAAGTATAAAGAGGTGTTGGTGTTTATGGGTTTGTTGGTTTGATTAGAATGGGGCAAGGATTGAATGAAATTTAATGATGGTTGTTGGTTGATAGTTAGGATTTTTAATACAGGGGGCGAGATAGAGTCTCCTTTAATGAGGCCGCGAGGAGATCCGGCACTGGGGGGCCGGGGTGTGTTGGTAGGTGAGTAAGATGCTCAATAGTATGAGGGATGACTGAGCTGTTGGGACGGGGGGGGGCAGAAGAGAGGTGACTGGATGTGAGTTCTTGCGCACTGGCGTAGGTGAGAACAAAAAATGGGCGCGGGCCTGCAATTATGGTTGTTAGTTGCATTCGCACTAATAACCCAGAAAAGACGTGTATATAAACGCATGACATTTCCCGTACTCCTAACCGCCAGAAATCCCATACGGCTGCCGTACACGTATCCTCGGCCTAAAAATAAACAAAAGCCAAATTCTTAAAGAGATATTCACTAACAAACACCCGAACACAAAAATCTGCTGTGTGTTCGTAAATATTCCTCTGATAAATAACAATTACACATTTTTTTCCAAATAAATATTCAGAAACACAAATAAAATCCTTAAATAAATGTTGAGTGTACTTAGATAAATTCTCATTAACGCGCGAATATAACATTTAAATAGATAGGCCTACTCAGCGATACACAAATGAAATCTTTAGACATGCTCGGCAAAGCTCTAATAAAATTCATAAAGAATTCAGTGGCACACATGAGAGTGTTCAAAATGACAAGAGAATATTCAACATGACAAGGGAATATAAACAGGCAAGAGAACACACAGCATAACATGAGAAAAACATCGCAAGAGAACACATAACATGAAAGAGATACACAACATAGCAAAGAGAACACACAACATAGCAAAGAGAACATACATGCAAGAGAACACCTACATAGCAGGGAACAACCAACATAGCAAGAGAACACACAGCACAGCAAGAGAACACACAACATAAGAAGAACACACAACATAGCAAGAGAACACACAACATAGCAAGAGAACAACCAACATGGCAAGAGAACAACCAACATAGCAAGAGAACACACAACATACAAGGAACAACCAACATAGCAAGAGAACACACAACACATGCAAGAGAACCACAACATGGCAAGAGAACACACAACATAACAAGAGAACAACATAGCAAGAGAACACACATAGCACATAGCAAGAGAACAGCGCAAACACAGCAAGAGAACACACAACATAGCACGAGAGGCAAGAGACACACAACATAGCAAGAGAACACACAACATGAACAAGAGAGAGAACAACACAAGCAAGGAGAACACACAACACAGCTAGAGAGAACACACAACATAGCAAGAAGAACACCACACATGACTAAAGAGAGAACAACATAGCAAGAGAACAACCAACATAGCAAGAGAACACACAACATAGCAAGAGAGAGAACAACATAGCAAGAGAACACACAACATAGCAAAGAACACACATAGCAAGAGAGAGAAAACATAGACAAGAGGAACACACAACATGACGAAGAGAGAGCAACAGCATAAGCAAGAGAACCAAACCATAGGCAAGAGAACAACCAGAGCATAGCAAGAGAAAACCCAACGTAGCAGAGAACACAACATAGCAGCATGCGAGAGAAGCGAAGAAACCAACATAGCAAGCACAGAGATAGCATGGAGAACACACACAACATGGCAAGAGAACAACCAACATGGCAAGAGAACACCAACATGGCAAGAGAACATAGCAAGAGAACACACATGCAAGAGAACAACCAACATAGCAAGGCAAGAACAACAACATACAAGAGACATAGCAAGAGAAACACACAAGCAAGAAGAACACACAACAACAAGAAGAACAACCAACATAGCAAGAGAACACACAACATAGCAAGAGAACACCAACTAGCAGAGAGAAAACATAGCAAGAGAACACACAACATAGCAATACAACAGCAAGAGAAAGAGAGACAACCAACATAGCAAGAGAACACCACAACATAGCAAGAGAACACACAACATAGCAAGAGAACACACAACATAGCAAGAGACAACACAACATAGCAAGGAAACAACAACATAGCAAAGAGAACATAGCAAGAGAAAACAACACAAGAAACAAGCAAGAGACAACAACAGCAAGAGAACATAGCAAAGAACACACAACATAGCAAAGAACAACCAACATAGCAAAGAGAACACACAACATAGCAAGAGAACACCAACATAGCAAGAGAACAACCAACATAGCAAGAAGAACACACAAACATAGCAAGAGACAACACAAGAAGAACAACAACATAGCAAGAGAACACACAACATAGCAAAGAGAACAGAACAACATAGCAAGAAGAACACACAACATAGCAAGAGAACAAACAAGCAAGACAGCAGAGAGATAGCAGAGACACATACAAGAGAACACACAACATAGCAAGAGAACACACAACATAGCAAGAGAACACACAACATAGCAAGAGAACACACATAGCAAAGAACAACAACATAGCAAAGAGAACATAGCAACATAGCAAGAGAACAACCAACATAGCAAGAGAACACACAACAAGCAAGATGCAGACACATCAGCAAGAGAACAACCAACATAGCAAGAGAACAACAGACATAGCAAGAGAGACTACCAAACATGCAAGAGAACAACACAACAACATAGCAAGAGAGAGAACATAGCAAGAGAACACACATAGCATAACCAAGCAAGAGCAAACATAAGCAGAACAACAACATAGCAAGAGAACACACAACATAGCAAGAGAACACACAACATAGCAAGAGAACACACAACACAGTAAGCAAAAGAGACAACAACATACGCAAAGAGACGGACACGACTATAGCAATGAGAGAGAACAACATATCAAGAGGAACACACAACATTAAGCAAGTAAGAGAGAACCATAGCCAAGAGAGAGACCAACATAGCAAGGTAGAGAAGAAAAGTCATAGCAAGAGGGGAGAACATAGCAAGAGAACACAAGCAACACACAGCAAGACGAACACACAGACTATAGCAAGAGAACACACAACAAAACAGCAAGAGACACACAACATAAAGAGAACACCAACATAGCCAAGAGAACAGAAACCAACATTAAGCAAGAGACACACACAACATAATACAAAGAACACACAACATAACTAAGAGAAACACTCACAGCCAAGCAGAGAGAATCAAATAGCAAGAGAAATAATACAGACAGACAACAGCAAAGAAGAACACATCATACGACACAGCAAGAGAAACACAGACAACTTCCGAGCAAAGCAACACACAAACACTAGCACGCAAGAGAAAACATGGCAAGAGAATCACAACAACCACAGCAAAGAGGGACAAACTCAACACAGCAAGAGGAACAACCAAACACAATAGCAGAGATAGAGAAAACATAGCAAGAGAACACACAAAGTACACAGGCAAGAGAACACAGCAATCACTAGCAAGAGAATAACACACGAAATAACATCTAACTGACACACTAGGACAAGAGAACACACACTCAACCACAGCAAGAGAACACACAAGTACAGCAAAGAACGAACCACATCAGACACATGCAAGAGAATTACACGACAAAAGCATCAGCGAAGAGAACACACAACATAGCAAGGAGAACACTACAACATAGCTAAGAGACACACAACCATAAGCAAGAGAACACACACATAGCAAGAAGAAACACACAACATAGTCAAGAGAACACCACAAAATATTCAGCAAGAGGAACTACACAACATAGCAAGAGATAACACAACACCTAGCAGAGAGAGAACATAGGCAAGAGAACACAACAATAACAAGAGAACACACAACATAAACAAGAGAAACAACAACAAAACACCAAGCCAGAGAGAGAGAACATAGCAAGAGTAAACACAACATAGCAAGAGACAACACATAGCAAGAGAAACAGTAAACATGACAGGTAGCAAGAAGAACATATCAAGACATAAGCAAGAGAACACACATACATAGCAAGAGACACACAACATAGGCAAGGAAGAACCACACAACATAAGCAAGTAGAATCAGCAAGCAACAACAGCAAGAGAACAACCAAACATAGCAAGAGAACACACAACACAGCAGAGAAACAACCAACATAGCAAGAGAAACCAACATAACAAGAGACCAACACTCAACCATAGAAGAAGAACACAACAAAATAGCAAGAGAACAACTACATAGCAAGAGAACAAAGCCAACATATGCATAGAGAACCAACAAATAGCAAGAGGAAGAGAAACATAGCAAAGAAGAACACCAAATAGCTAAGAGAAACACACAAATAGGCAAGAGAGATACACAGCAACATACAAAGAAGAAGAGAACAACACAGCAGAGAGGGGAACACACAACAGCATCATATACACAGCAAAGAAAACCACTGCACAACACAGCAGAGAACTACACGGACGACACAGCAAGAGAACACACAAACACAGCAAGAAGAAACAACACAACACAGCAAGAAACACACAACAATAGCAAGAGAACACACAAATAGCAAGAGAACACACAACATAGCAAAGAGAAACACACAACTAGCCAAGAGAATCACAACAACATAGCAAGAGAACACACAACATAGCCAAAGAACACATATACATACATACAAGAGAACACACAAAATACAGCAAGAGAACACACAACATAGCAAGAGAACAACAACACAGACCATTTATTTCTAAGAATAGCAGCAAATATATCAATATCCCAACACATTAGCAAGAGAGAGAACATAGCAAGCAGAAACACAAATAAAGAGAAACACACAAACATAACAAGAGAACAACACATCAAGTCACAACTAACAAGAACGAACAAACACAGCAAGAGAGAAGAGAAACATACAAGCAGAACACACAACTATAGCAAGAGAAACAACAGTAGTCAAGAGAACACACAACATAGCAAGAAGAAACACACTAACATAGCAAGAGAACATCACAATGCATAGCATAGAGAACACACCAACATAGCAAGAAGAACGAGACACAACATAGCAAGAGAACACGACAACACAGCAAGAGAAAAACAAACCAACATAGCAAGAGACCACAACACGCAAAGAGAACCAACCAACATAGCAAGAGAACCAACATAGCAAGAGAACACACAACATAATCAAAGACAACATCAAACATAGCAAGAGAAACAAAATACATAGCATAGAGAATCAACAACAGGCAAAAGAGAACCAACATAGCAAGAGAGAGACATAGCAAGAGAACCAACCAAATAGCAAGAAGGAACGACACAACATAGCAAAGAACACACAACATAGGCAAAGAGAGAGAACAAGCAAACATACAAGAGAACACAACACGAACATACAAAGACTGAGAACATAGCAAGGGAGAGAAAATATAATCAAGAAGAGAACATATGCAAGAGAACACACAACACAGCAAGAGAACATGACACAAACATAGCAAAGAGAACACACAACATAGCAAGAAGAGGAGAATAGCATAGAGAAACACAACACACATAGCAGAGAACCACAACATAGCAAGAGAACCAACAACAACATAGGCAAGAGAACACACAACACAGCAAGAGAACACACAACATAGCAAGAGAACACACAACATAGCAAGAGAGAGAACATAGCAAGAGAATACACACAAACAATAGCAAGAGAGAGATAACATGAGCAAGAAGAAACACACAACATCGGCAAGAGATAACACAGCGCCTGCAGTGCGTGTGGCTCTGAGGTGCATCAATCCGGGTCCTTCTGCGTCGCTTGAAAAAACACAAATACTTTGTCCCCGCCGTGTCCGGAAACCTCCAAAAAAAGGAGAGAAATGTTTGTGTTTTTTTCTTCTTTTTTATTCTCTCTGCCTCTCCTCCCTTTCTTTATTTGTTTTACTAAATTCTCCTTCTCTCTCACATCTCTCTTTCTCACTCTGTCCTGCTCTGGTCCCTCTCACTCTCATCTTTCCCCTCTCCTTTCTCTCCCTCTCCTTTTCTCCTCTCTCTAATCTCTTCTTTCATGTTTCTATCTATCACTCTCTCCCTATCTTTTTTCTTTTGTTCATGTTTTCCCTTCGTATCTCTCCTCTCCCCTCTATTCTCGGTTCCCCCCCTTCTGCTCTCCCTCTCTCTTCTCTCGTCCTCTCTTAATTTATCTCTTTCTCCTCTCTCCTCTCTCATTCTCCTTCTCCTTCCTCTATCTATTATCTCTTCTCATCTCTCATCCTCTCTCTCTCTCTCCTCTCCTCTCTTCTCTCGTCTCTCCATCTCTCTCCTCTCTCTCTCTCTCTCTCCTCTTCTCTTCTTCTTCTTCCTCTCTCCATCCTCCCTCTCTCTCCTCTCTCTCTCATCTCTCTCTCTCATCTCTCCTCTCTCTCCTTCTTCTCTCTCTTCTCTCTCCTCTCTCTCTCTCTCTTCTACCACTCTCTCTTCTTTAATCTCTTATTCTATCTTCTATCTATTCTCTATTCTATCCCTATCCTTCTCTCCTCGCGTCTCCTTCTTTCTTTTTCTATCTATCCTAATCTCCTCCTTCCCATTTTTTATTCTTGACTCCTTCGTATCCTCCCCCCTCGTTCTCTTTCTTCCTCTCCCCTCTCTCGTTCTTTCTCTGCTCTCCTCTTTCCTCTCTACCATCTTTCTAATCTCCTCCCTCCATCTTAACTCCTGTCACAATTTTGCTTTTCCTATTTTTCTTTACTTTTTTTTCTTCTTTCCTTATTTCCTTTCTCCTCTTTCTTATTCTGTTTTTCCTCCTTTTTATTTTTTCTCCCTACTCTTCTTTCTTATTTTTCCTCTCTCTCCTCTCATTCCCTCCTCCTTTCTGTCATAAATTTGCATACCAAAAGCAAAGAACCACAAAAACAAATTAGCAAGAAATCAAATGAAAAAAAAAAATGTAAATTGAACCGGAAGCCAAATGGGAGTCTCGCACGGAAATGCATCACAAACACGAATCAACGTTTATTTTAGGCAAAATGTTATAATCATTACTATGTGAATACAACAATATTTCATTACCCCATCTCTCTCTCTCTCTTATATTTATCTCTTTCTCTCTCTTCTCTCTCTATTTGTCTCTTTCTCTCCTTCTACACTCTCTCTCTCTCATCTCTCTCTATCCTCCCTCTTCTTCTCTCTCTCTTTCTCTCTCTTTCTCTTTCATCTTTCCTCTTTCTCTTTTCTCTTTCTCCTCTTTCTCTCTCTCTCTCTCTCTCTCTCTCTCTCTCTCTCTCTATTATCTCATTCCCTCTCTCTTCTGCTCTCTCTCTCCTCTCCTCTCTCTCCTCTCTCTCTCTTCTCTCTCTCTCCTCTCTCTCTCATCTCTCTCTCTTCTCTCTCTCTCTCTCTCTCCTTCTCTCTCTCTCTCTCTCTCTCTCTCTCTCTCTCTCTCTCTCTCTCTCTCTCTCTCTCTCTCTCTCTCTCTTCCTCTCTCTCCTTCTTTCCCTCTCTCTCCTCTCTCTCTCGTCCTCTCCCTCTTTTCCCTCTTCCCTCTTCTCCTCTCTTCCTTCTCTCCCTCTCTCTCTCCTCCCTCCCTCTCTCCCTCCCCTCCTCTCTCCCCTCCCTCCCCTCCTCCTCCCTCCCTCCTTCTCTCCCTCCTTCTCTCTCTCTCTCCCTCCCTCCTTCTCTCCCATCCCTCCCCCCTCTCCCCTCTCCCTCTCCCCTCTCCCTCCCTCCTTCCCCTCCCTCCCCCCTTTATCCTCTCCTCTCCTCCCCCTCTCTCTCCTCCCTCTCCTCTCCTCTCCCTCCCCCTCTCACTCTCTCTTTACGCAGGAATGTCCAAACTCGATACATAAGTGAGATCCGCCTTCCTCTTTTTTCTCCAACAGGAAATGAAGTCGTTCGGTCGTTAAACAACAGCAATTATAAGAATTCGTTAAAAGATTTCTATTCCGTATCGTACCGTTTGCGAAGACGTTGGCGAAGTGACGGCGAATGAAAAGAGGCATAAAAGAAAAATGAAAAATAATTCCGTACCCGAGGACGGTAAATGAAGGCAAATTGTGTTTAGATTTATTTTTAATTAAAAATTGAAAGTTTTCTCTATGTATCTTTTTTTCGTTTTTGTCTCATGATGATAAATGTTATAGCTACATTAGAATTGTATTGCTGTATACATTAAGCAGTATACAAGAAAGAAAAAAAATGTTTCTTGTATTCTGAAGTATTCCCCTCTTTTTCTTTTCTCCCTTTTTTCTTTTTACTAAATTTCTCGCTGTTTCCTTCAATAAAAAGGAGAAATAGAAAAAAAATCAATACATTTCTTCCTTCTTTTGGGACAAATGACTGACCTGCCTTAAGAAAATGAAAATTAAAGAAACTGCAATGAAGAATCTTCACATTTGATAGTATTGTATTCCAGTTTATTAGATACACAACATGGCAACATGGCATGTGAAAAAAACAGTTTTTAGCTCAAAAAACTTTTTTGTCATGCTTTTCTTTATATACTAAGTTGTAGAAACACTGTTCAAGGACGTGTTTATCTTTACTATCTGTATATCTACTCTGCTCATGCCATAAACAATAATAAACTCAATTACATATCTATCAAGATTTATTCAGCCAAATTACGGTCAAAGGTAGATATACTGTCTTTATTTCTCTTTATTTATTCAGTTGATTTATACAGAGCCATAGTCAATAGTTTCTATCCCTATCTTCTTTTATTTACTTTATCAGTGCAGAGCCATAGACACAGATATTTATATACCTATCTTTATTTATATGCAAATCCATATTCAAAAGCGTCCATATTTCTATCCTTATTTTACGCAGTCACCGCAGTGTTATAATCAAAGCATCCTTATATTTTCATTTTCATTTTCACAGGCAACAAAAAGCTATAACTAAAGACAATTCTATTTCTTGTCTCCATTTACACAGCAACCTTATCAGTCAACACGGAGCCATCTTCCAGAACATTCCTATCTATCGTTATTTATAGGCAACACAGACCTTTAATCAATCGAATCTTTACCTCATATCTTCAATACACAGTCAACTAAAAACCCAGTCCTTATCCTGTTATTTTCATCTTAGACGTTCAGCATAAAGCCACAGTCAGAAGCATTCTTATCTCCGATCTATATTTTACAATGAACGTAAAGCTACTGTATAATTAAAATCGTCCTTATCTCTTATCGTTAATTGCACCGTAACATCGGCCATAGTCAGAAGCCTCCTTATCTCCTATCTACATTTTAAAATCAACGCAAAGCTACCGTGTGATTAAAAGCATCCTTAACTCTTATCAGTAATACACCGTAACTGTAACCCATAGTCAATAGCAACTTAATTTATCATCGTTATTTACACGCAAAGCCAAACTACCGTAAGAAATGAACCCATCCCAGTGTCATCCGTCCGTTCTTCACAGACATCACTCATATGACTGGAAAATTGATGCAATGATGTGTCGATATGCCGTTGCCGTCGCTGCCGTGACGACGAGTGCCCCGACGTGGTGAGCATCGACACGTGCATGGTGACGACGAGAAAGTGCGGTGACATTAATTCACGCTGAGAGGAATTAGAGGGTTTGGAAACGCCGATGATAACAACCATCAGCTGTTAACAAGGTCCGCGGTGGGAGATATTGGGGATTCGGGATCTAGCTCAGTGGGCCGGGAAAGACACGATTTTTTTTTTCTTTTTTTATTGTCTCGAGTTCTTGCATTCTGTTTTGCTCTTGCAGAAACGGGGGAAAAAGACGATGAGGGTGGAACGCTACACGAAAAAAAAATGTGTCGGCTTCCAGTACAGGTAACAATTAAGGTTTTCTGTTCTTAGAGAAAAAAGATAAAAAATGGTATGGCTGTATCTGTAAAAAGTTGCCTCTACAGCTTTAGTTCAATATCTCCTTACTGCCCTCCCCCCCCTCCTCCTCCCAGGCAACCTGCCCAGGGTAGCGCGAGCACACTGACCCCGTGGCCTGGATCGACTTGCTTGGTATGCCGGTCGGGCGGGAAAATTCTGCTTTCGATATTCTTTCCGCATTATTTTGCTTCGCGAAACGGCCAAAATAGCCTCGGAAATGGAAATCATGGCGACGGATCAGAACCGCAGTTATTTCGATAATGTGCCGCCGCGGCCAGGCGATGATGGGTCAATGTCTGACATAGATATTGCACGCGCTCTTCCTGTCTCATCCACAGGACGTTTTTGCAGGGGCAACATGAGGCCCCGGGCGGAGCGTGATGCTAGGCGGGGCCCCTGAGCGAGCGTGAGGAGGTATTAAAGGCGGAGACGGCGGCTTCTTGGTCACTAGTGAATATAATCTTGACGTGTTATGTACTGAGGGCAAGTTTTCAAGCGTCCGCCTAGAAACTAAGTGTAAGACAAAGTAAGTTCTGGAAGTTGCTAAGTGTATGCATGAACGTAAAAAAAAAAAGAAGAGACATTTTAAAGCATGTCTATCGAGGAACGCGAGTGAGCCTGTCAATAAACACAAATTGTGACGTCACAGTGTTACTTGCGCGGATCACTATCTATCGAGGAGTTGGAGTCTCCGATAGAAGGGATTTTGGAATTTGTATTTCTCGCGAGGAAAAATAATTTAACGTCAGCTGAGGATACAATTGGGATACAGTTTTCGTCAGTGTCACAAATTCAAAATGCAATGTTCCCAAAAGTGATTCCGGTTGTTATCTTGCTTATTATGAACGCGTGTCGTTATTTTTTTTTAAATTGTTATCATTATTATTAGTATCACTGTTATTGTTGACGTTGTTATTATCATTATAGGTATTACCATTATCAGGAATATTGTAAAGGATAGTATTATGACGGTGGTTCTTTCTATCGCCATTCCACTAAGTTACTATCTACATAACTATTTTTTCTGGTAAATTTATCCAAACGTTGTTCCAGCATTTCGTAGATTTTACAAAACCTCATCTACGGGCTCGAATATGAACCTTACGCAATGGACAATTCACCCATTACTCAACCAATGCTACATTTCTTATCTTTTGTTATCATAAAGTCAACGCCCACTGCCCGTGCCCCCAGATGCAAGCGGTGCGCGTGGCGGCGGCGGCGGCGGTGGCGGCAGCGCTCCTGTGCCAGGCGGTGGCGATGCCCGAGGAGGTCGGCGCCGAGGAGGTGGGCCTCGAGAGCGACTTCGTGGACGTCGCGCCCGTGGCGGCCAAGAGCGTCGGCACAGGTGACTTTCCTTCGGGGTTTATGTTGAGGGACGAAAAGCGAATGGATTTAACATAAAAAAAAACGTTAAAAAGAATGCATGGGGTAAACAAAACAGAGCAAAGGAGAGAGAGAGAGAGAGAGAAAGGGAGAGAAAAGGAAAGAAAGAGAGAGGGGAGAGAGAGAGTAAGAAAGAGAGAGAGACAAAGACACCGCTAACCAGGTGTATACTTCCAGGCCGAACCTTCTCGGACTGGAGCAAGAAATTCTGGGAGTGGATGGGCTATGAGGACTACGACTACGACTACGAGTACTACTACCCCTCCAGCGCCTCCTCGCAGATCGGCTACGGATACCCCGCCGTCGGCTACATCCCCGCTTCTGCCGGAGGACACCACTCCTCCTACAGCAGCTACAGCCCCATTTCGTCCGGTCACCAGTTCGGCCACCCAGCTCGAGACGAGTGAGTTCCTCTCCCTTCTGCTGCTCCGGTCCGAGGAAGCTGCTCCTTGGCCCTCGAGGAGGAGTCTGAGCTTTGTTGGTCTTGTAGAATAAGCGATTATTTTCTTCGTCGTCACTCCGTCCGTGTTTTGTTATGAAATGTCCCGGAATGGAACACAACCTTTTCATCGCACGAGAACATAAATATTGTTCCCCCAAAGCCAAAAAAAAGCAACTTTACTTAAAATAAATGTGCCGCTCTAGTCGAAACGTGTTCTGCAAGGTGTGTTTCATTGAATTCCAAAAGGGAGTGCCGTTCGACTCGAAACGTGCTCTAAATTTTCTGAAGGTGGCTGTTTCATTCAGCTGTTTCAATAGATTTCAACACGTACATAGGAGTGTCATTCGACTCGAAACGTGCTCTTTATCTCTCTTCTCGCCGTGGCTGTGTTCCATTCATGTTCTATTCATGTTTCACTGACCTTCCCCCCGCAGCTCCGATGACGAGTGGTCTTTCACGGACATGATGTTCGACATGGCCGTGACCATCGTCCCCATTGGCCTCCTGCTCTCTGCTCTGCCCACAGGCCTCTTCACCTTCGCCGTCAGGAGGTAAGACCCGCCCCTCCGATGGGCAGTTTGGAGGAAGTGTTGTGTAATTGGTTAGTCAAGGAAAAGGTCGTAAAGAAAACTATTTATATTTTGTTTCATTTCGTTTCAACAGACGTAGCTTCGACGGCTCATACCACCTGGAGGAGGATTTCGACCCGTCGGAGCTCCCCCTCCTGCAGGCGCTGGTGGAGAGCGACTTCCTTGCCCTCGGCGAACGCGAGTGCCAGATGAAGCTCTTCTGCGAGCTCACTCTGCTCGGCCAGAAGGAGAACGCTTCATTCATGCAGAAGGCTCTCTACTACATCGCCACGCTGTAAGTCTCGGCTCTCGCTCTCCTTCCTCTCTTGCAGGCCTTGGTGGTGTGTTCTCTTTTTTCTCTTCTTTGGCCTCTGTGACGCTTTTTTCACCTTAATTTTTTCACTCTCTCTCTCTCTCTCTCTCCTCTCTCTCTCTCTCTCTCTCTCTCTCTCTCTCTCTCTCTCTCTCTCTCTCTCTCTCTCTCTCTCTCTCTCTCTCTAAACAGTGCATAGAATTGGACACGCATGTTCCCTGCTTGATTTCCTGAACCGCGTTTCTCCCGCAGGACGCCTGACTCCTTGGCCAGCCGCGTCGGCCTCGAGAAGCTGTTCCGCACGTCCCGCGACGGCACCTGCAGCGTCTTCAGCTGCAGCGCCGCCTACGGAGCCACGCCCAAGGTCACGCACAAGCCCACCCAAACCAACCACATCGACGAGGTCTCCTCCGAGGTCGAGAAGGAGGCGGTGGAAGTTTCCAAGGAGTGAACGCCAACAGCGCTGCAGCTGTTTTGGGACTGAAGTGCTCCTGCAACCTCTGTCTCTCACGGCCACGAAGCTCGCGCCACTTTTTGGTCGTAAACATCTCCCGTTTTGTTTGTCTTCGAGAGCGACGTCGTGATTGGCCCATGCGATGACCGCATGGCCAATCAGAGGGCTGGACACAAACAAGGCTAGTCATGTTTACTCCTAAAGTCAGCGCCGTTTTTCCAGGCCGAGAGAGTCCGCACTGGCACCAACGCATGTAGCGAGTAATTGATAAGATCTTCCTACACTATTTAACCGAAGTTAACATTGTTTTTTATTTTTTTATAAATAGATGTAAATTCTGGGTAGGTCTCTGTTCTAACTCTTGACGAACAAGCAAGGAAGTTGCGAAACGATGACCGACAGACTACGCATTCGGACAAACTGCCGCGACGCTCCAGAAGAAGACGCGAGTTCCACTGTGCCATAAAGGCCATCACGCTCACTCCACGACGAGGGTCTCCCGCGCACGCGCACGCGCACAGACCCAACAGAACCCCTCCAAGAATTCAGACGAAACTGTCCTCGCTGAGCCGGGTGACGCTGCCCTCCTTGTGGAATTTGGCCTCCGAGACTCAAGACTGTGATCCCCTGACTAACCCCCCCCCCCCCCGCGTTGGCGCTTCGACATCACCGACGGACGGAGGAACGCGAGTCCGAGACGCTTGCGAGGCGGCGCGGGTCGCGTGCAGGGCTCCTCGCGCGGCCCGGCGGCGCGCCTCGGAAGGTTTACCTTTTTTGACATTGTGCAAATGCTGTTGCTCTCTGTTCTTGAATCTTGACGATTTTCATAGCTAATATCCGTATATATATGTGTATATAATATATATATATATATATATATATATATATAATATACATACATATATACATATACATATATATATATATATATATATATATATATATATATATAATATATATATATATATATATGTGTGTGTCCTTAACTTTTCTTGTCGATATATTCATTTTCTTATATGTATTAGACGAAATAACTGATTTTCCCCAAGCACTACTTTCTCTGTTTGAAGTGTAGATAATGTATTTATTTTTGTATGCGTATGACGGAAATGTATTCTATTGAGGCTGGTCCTCGATATATATTTAAACTCAGGCTTTTATATATTTTTTTTTCTCTCTCTCTCTCTCTCTTTTCTTGAAAATCTTAATACGTATTTTTAAGGTTGCTCAAGTGACAAAGACGTTTTTTGGACGCATTTATGGACCGATTGTGTAGCGTCGACCCGCCTTGGACGCTGAGGGGCGACTGCTGTTCCTGTGACTTGCCTCCCCCCTATATATCCGCCTTCTTTCTTTCTTATTAATGATGATGCTTTTGTATAAATTCATTGCTTCGTTTTCTTGTTTTTATTTTATTTATTTATTTATTTTACATTTCCATTCATTTTCTTTTTTTTTTCTTTCATGATCATATATTTGTTTTAATATATATTATATCATTTTTTCTATTCTTGTGTTATCTTTATGAATATTGTTTATTTGTTCGTTATTAGTATGGATAACCATCTTTATTGTCATTATTATTATCATTACTGATTTCTTTATCATCAACATTGATTTTTACATCATTTTCAGCATTATTTTTATTAGTATTACATTTTTTTCATAATCATAATTCTTATGTTATAATTATTTTCTATCATGATCAATTTGATTTTCATAATAACAATCATCATTTAATTTTTTCATGATTTTTTTTCTTTCATGTTTAATTATTAGGCATTCTCTAGTCTGGAGCATCTATCATTTTTTAAATTCATTTAATTATTCACATATTTTAAGGCATCGTCACTTCTTTTCACACAAATTCTACGATATTCTATACCCTCATTTCGTTATTGGTGATAATATTACTACAACTACTACTACCATCACCACTATTACTACTATTACTTCTATTATTACTATGACTACCATTACTGTTACTACTACTACTATTACTACTACGACTCCCATTACTATTACTACTACTACTATTACCGACATTGCTACTTCTACTTATTCAATAGCATCCATTCCTCCCCTCACAGCCACGCCCATACAATATTTTTATTACTAGAATTACTAATAAAAGTACTAGTTGTTACCAATACTAAAACAAATTACTCCAAAATACTATTTACTATCGCTGAAATCACTGCCGCCGTGACTATTCTTTCCTTACTCACACTCCACCCCTCCCCCTCCCCCCCCCCCCCCAAAGGATCAGCACCCCCAGGGCCACCGACAGCGGTCACGTGACTCAAGACATTACGGGTAGACCGCCGCCAAAGACATGGAATACGACATTATTCTCTTTTTGTTGTGATTATTCTGACATGACACGTGTCTCCTTCACCTTGACTGTTTATTTTTTTTCTTTATATGTATGTTTTACTGACTGCGTTGAAGATAGAGTATTTTCTTCTATCTATGTAATTTGCTTGTGTAAATATATTTTTTTCAATAGACAGACAGACATGTGACGTCTTCCCTGTTGACTACGACAAGTTTAGGACTACAACGTATCCACAAACACTCTTTTTGACGGAATATAACCGACGCACTCCTTCCTCTCCTATATAAAAGAGAAAAAAAAAGCCCTTCCGTTCTTTGTACATAAATACCATTTTCCTCTCACAAAACGACAGACAGATAGTAAACGACTCAAGCTTTTCAGAGACAAAATGGACCCTTACGCTAACTGTATGAAGAAGCGATTTCCGTTTAACCTAATTATTGTTTTCGGGAATGCTTCGCTACTCGATTTACTGATGTGATAAACTGTAATTCTGCAATTGACTGACATGTTGAATTACTGAACGAATTACCTGACTGAAATGTGATACTTGTATTGACTTTAAGAAACTAGTGACTTACGTCGACACGAACTGAACACTCTAGTACAGGACTTGAAATGCTGAAAAAATGGACATAGATTACTGTTGTGACTTTCTTCAGCTTTTTATATATTTCTGTGTTGTATTTATTAAGATATTTATTTTGTTTTATTAGTACAATAAATGCACTCTTTCATGACTTTACTTTGATTGTCCTAAGGAACGTCGCAGAAAATGGGTATATTTAACAAGAGAAAGTTATGGAAACACACACACATATGCTGCACACATACATTTTCACATAAAGGGATATATCTACATATTTCTGAATTTATACTTGAGATTCGCAAAATAGTAGGTGTCTGGGTTATACTTGAGTAGTTTTAAGAGATATAAAGACGCATAAAACAAATGAATGTGCTTGGTATCAAAAGTCATATAGCACTAAGTTAAGAGTAAATAAAGGTTGATTTTTCGTTGTGTAAAGAAGGGTAGATTTAAGTAAGATTAAAAAAAACGGATGTGTCTTCAAGATATACTTTGGAGTTCTGAGAGAGAGAAAAAAGATCTGTTATAAATACATTATGAAATACTGTTTAAGTGGGTCTGCACGCGTCGAGCAGTGCTAATGGTCGTATGCCTGAGGAAATTGTGTAAATCACTTCTTGGAACAATTATGCTCTTCATACTTGTAGCAAGTTTAAACGTAACTTTATGACTGTTGGTATCAAAATTATAATATTCTTATCCTCACGTTATTTTTGGCATACGTTTTTTTTTTTTTTTTTTTTTTTTTTTTTTTTTTTTTTTTTTTTTTTGCTGGATTCATTTTGTAAAGAGGTTTTTTTTTTTTTTTTTTGCTTCGGAGAGTGTATTCCACAATTCCTTTGTCTACGAGCGTTCGTCTTTCCCCCCTCTCCCTGTCTTTCTATTTTCTCATCCGTCTCTCTTCTTCTCTCTTCTTTCTCTATCCGCTCTCTCTCTCTTCTCCCTGCCCCAACCTCCTTTTCCCTCTCTCTCTTATCTCTTTCTATTCGTTCTCTCTCTCTCTACTTCTCTCATTCTTTCTTTTTCTCTCTCTCATTCTCTCT
>NW_020870240.1:151078-166074 GCF_003789085.1 Penaeus vannamei | reverse complement strand
TCCTCCTCCTCGCTCCTCCCTGCCCCTCCCTTTCTCCCCCTTCCCCTTCCCCCTTCCCCTTTCCCTTTATCCTCCCCTCTCCCCCTTTCTCTTTTCCTCCCCCTCCCCCTTATATCCCTTTATCCGAGTAATCCTCCTGCCAGGGGCGGGTTTGACCTTATCGTCCCCCCGATCCGGGCCAGATTTTTTTTTAGCCGAATTAAGGAAATATAAACGAGTTGTGTTATTACTTATTCCATCAAAATATATTAAAACAGGAGGACGTATCGCCTACGGTAATTGCTGAGGTCTTCAACTCCTCTCTCTCTCTCTCATTCTTTCTTTTTTTCTTCCACACCCTCCCTCATCTTCTTTCTCCTTTCCCCCCCTTCTCTCTCCTTATCCTCCTCCTCCTTTACGCCATCTTTTTTAATCATCTACTATACCTCTTATATCCCTCCCCCTTACCCCTTCCATTTATCGGCGTCCCCCTTCCCCTCCCTTGAACTTCTTCCCCCCTCCCCTCTACCCCTTCCCATTTATCGCCTCCCCTTCGATAAAACGCTATTACCCCCCCCCCCCCCCCCGCTCGCGTCAGGCACCACAGATAGGAATTTATGAGCTTTTCGACTGAAGACTAAGAGGGGGGATAAGACGAGGAAGAATGCGATGATGAGGGGTGAATGTGGGAGGGAAAATAATCTGGAAGAGGGAAGGAGAGGGAGAATGCGATGATGAGGGGTGAATAGGGGAGGGAAAAATCTGGAGGAGGGAAGGAAAGAAAAGGAAGAGGAAGGGGAAGAAATGAAGCGTTACGAGGAAAAGAGAGAGAATGGGGACGAGAAAGAGGCAAAATGGAAGTAGAAGTAGAGAAGGAATTGAAGCGGAAAGGAGGAGGAGGAGAAGAACAGGTAGGAACGGGGAAGAAGGGAAGGGACAAGTAGGAGTGGAGGAGGAGGAGGAGGAAAAGGATAAGTAGGAGGAAGAGGAGGAGAGTAGGAGTATTAGAGAGGAGGAGAAGAAGACAGGAGAGAGAAGGGCAAGTAGGAGGAGGAGGAGGAGGACGATGTGAAGGACAATTAGGAGAGGAAAGAGGAGGAAAAAGAAAGTCGGAGAAAAAGAAAGGCGATAAAACGGAGAAAGAGAAAGAGCCCAAAACAGGGTGTGGTTTGGCTTCCGTTCGGCTGCCCTTCGCGGGGGGGGGGGGGGGGGGCGAGTGGGTTTTTGGAGCTGCCTTCGTGTTTTCATTTGCTGACCGGGGGGGGGGGTTGTGTTCTTTCTTTGGCCTCGTTTGCTTATTTCTCTGTTTGTCTGATAGATAGGTATGGTGATGGTGATTATGATGAGATAGTTATTATTCTTGTTGTTGATACTGATTGATATTATTTTTATTTGTGTTGATGGTGTTGTTGTTGATGATAACGTTGTTTTGCTATTGTTGTTATTTTTTCCTCGTCCTGTTTTTACCTCTTCTTAATTACCAGCATCCCCCTTTCCGCCTCCCCTCTGTGCGTTACACCATTACCAATACCACCAACACCATTAAGACGAGGGGAAACCTAACACTGTAGCCTCACTTCTCGTGACAAGCTGTGCCCTCCCCTTTCTCTCTCTCTATCTCTCTCTTCTCTATCTCTACCTCTATCTCTATCTCTTTCTCTATCTATCTCTTTCTCTCTATTCTCTCTCTCTCTCATCTCTCTCTCTCTCTTCTCTTTCTCTCTCTCTCTCTCTCTCTCTATCTCTATCGCTCTCTCTCTCTCTCTCTCTCTTCTCTCTCTCTCTCTCTCTCCTCTCTCTCTCTCTCTCTCTCTCTCTCTCTCTCTCTCTCTCTCTCTCTCTCTCTCTCTCTCTCTCTCTCTCTCTCTCTAATTATCTATCTGCCTTTACTTATGTCTTTGATAACTCCCTTCCTCTCACTATCTTTTTCCTATCCTCTCTCCCTTCCTCCCTCCTCGTCCCTTCCCCTCTACTTCTAATTTCCCTCCTACCCTCTCCTCTTTCCCTCTCCTGCTTCTCTTGTCCTCTCATCGATGCCTTCTCCCTTTCCTCCTCTCCCCTTCCCCGCTTCCTCTCCTTCTCCTCCCCTTCCCCTCTCCTTCTCTCCTCTCCTCCTCCTTCTTCCTCTCTCTCCTCCTCCGCCTCCCTCTCCTCCTCTCGCGCCATGCATGCCATGACTGCCGCAGAAGCAGGGAAGGGGGAGCGAGGCGATGCGGGGAAGACAGAGGCCCCTGAAAATACCAACCAGCCAACCGGGAGGCGGGCGTGCGGGCGTGCGGGGTGCGTGCTGCGTGCGGGCGTGCGGGCGGGCGTTCGGCGTCTCGAGAAGGCGACTCATTAGCGGGTTTCCGACGGCGGGTACACGCGCGAGGATTTTCTTGGAGTGTGTGTTGGTGTGTGTGTCTGTGGGGGTGGTGGGAGGGGGAGGGAGGGAGGGAGGGATGGAGGGGGAGGAGAGAAGGGGGAAAGGGGAGAGACGAAGGGATGGAAAGGAGGAAGTGTATGTCTGAGGGGAGGGAGAAAGTGAGGGAGAGAGAGATAGGGAGATAGAGAGATAGAGGACAGGGAGAGGGGAGAGAGATAGAGACAGAGAGAGAGAGAGAGAGAACGAGAAACAGAGGACAGCGACGAGAACGGCGGGCTCGGAAACCCAGCATCGACACCGGGAGCGTCATCCAAGCATCATTTGTGTCGCTGGCTAATCCAAACCATTACCCCGAACAGGGATCTCTCTCGGCAATTGAAAGGCTTTCCTTCACTCCGAGGGGCTATTTACCCCCTTCCCCTCACCCTCCTTCCCCTGATCCCCTCGCCCGCTGCCCCTCACGTCCCTCACTCGGCTTCCCCTCATCTTTCTCTCTTTCCGAGACCTTCCCCTCACCTATCCTCTTCACCCCCCTGGATCTCCATAGCCCCTCACCCTGCACTTCCCCTCATGCCCCTCTCCTCATTTTATCTTTCTCCTCACTTCATTTCCTCATTCTCCTCACTTTATCTCCTCATTCTCGTCTCCTCAGCCTTCCCTTCAGTCTCTCACCCACACTCCCTCACCCTTACACCGTTACGCCCTCACCCCCTCACTCTTTCTCCCTCACCCTTCACTTTTCACTACCTCACCCCCTCACCCTTGCTCCCTCACTCCCTAACCCTTACTCATTCACCCCCATACTCTTACTCGTTTTCACCCTTACTTCCATCGTCCCCCCTCTCCCCCTCGCTCCCCCTCCCTTTTCCCTTCGCTCCCCCTCCCTTTCCCTTTCGCTTTTCCCTCGCTCCCCTTTTCCCTTCGCTCCCCTCCCTTTTCTCCCTTCGCTCCCCCACCCTCTTCCCTCACCCCCTCCCTTGTTCCCCTCTCCCTCACCCCCACCCCTTCCCTAATGGTTCCCTGGGGGAGGCCATACGCACCTCAGAATGACCCCGTAAACTGCCATACTATTCTTAAGGACTTAGCCTTGTCCCCGCTTGCCCCCCCCCCCCCCCTTTCGCCTCGCATCGCTCGTTTTCTGTTGTCTCCTCTTCCTTTCTCTATTTTCTCCCTCTTCCTCCTTCTCATCATCCCTCTTTCTTCTTCCTTTCTCTTCTCTTTCTCTATAGTTTTTTTTCATCCTGTTTCTCCTTTTCTTTCTTTCTTCCTTCTTCTTCCTTTCTTCTTCTTTCTTCTTTCTGTTCTTCCCTTTTTTCTGTTTTTCCTCCTCTCCCTCATTCTTTTTTCTTCGTGTTTTTTCGTTCCATCAGAGATATTCTGTTTGATGTTTTTATGTGCTTGTGTATCTCTTTTCATTATTCATTTTTTCTGTATCTCTTTTCATTATTCATTTTTTTCTGTATCTCTTTTCATTATTCATTTTTTTCTGTATCTCTTTTCATTATTCATTTTTTCTCTATCAGGTATGCTTTCTCCTTTTGCTCCCATTTCTTGATTGCGCTTTCCATTACTTTTGCATCAGCATCTTTGTTTCTTTCATCTCTCCTATTTCTGTATTTATCATTCTCTCTCTCTCTTTATCTATCTATTTATCTATCTATCTGTCTACCTATCTGTCCATGTAGCTATCGATGTCATTTTACGGTTCTATCTATCTACTTATCCATCTTTCATTATCGATTTATCTATTTAATACGCATTCGTTTCCGTGGATTCATCTCCCCTATTCCCTCTTTCGCATCTATAGTATCTCTCCCTCTCCCCTCTTTTCCCCTCATCTCCCCTCCATAGTAACGACTTTTCCCCCTCGGTTATGGCCCGGTACCTTTTCTTTTCCCCTCTCTCCCCCTCTCCCTCTCTCCCTCTTCACTCTCCCCTCCTTTTTTCACCATCAACCCCCTCTCCTGCCCTACCCTCACCCCCCTTCCATCGCCACCCTCCCATCCCATCCCCACCGCCTTTCCTCTCCCTCTTCCCTCTTCCTCTTTCCCTGTTCCTTCTCTCCTCTCCCCCTCACAAACCTATGTTGTGACGTGTGCTTACACTATTAGCGAACGAATGGTTTATGTGTGTGTTGGGGGGGGATGGGATGGGGGTGCGGGTGGAAGGGGGCTAGAGGGAGGGTAAGGATAGGGGTTAAAGGGGGGTTAGTCTTCTCCTCCCCCCTCTCTCTCTCTGTCTCTTTCCTTCTCTCTCTCTTTCTCTCTCTCTCATTCTCTTTCTCTGTTTCTCTCTCTCTCTGTCTCTCTCTCTCTCTCTGTCTGCTCTGTCTCTCTCTCTCTCTCTCTCTCTCTCTCTCACTCTCACTCTCACTCTCTCTCACTCTTCACGCTCACTCTCACTTCCACTTCTTAACTCCTCCTCCTCTTCCTCCGTCCCCCTTCTTTCTCCCTCCCTCCCTCCCTCCTCCTTTCCTTTCACTTCTCCGCCCCCCTTCTTCTCCCTCTTTAACCAGGACAGTGAAGTATTATAATCGGAAGTAAGTGCTGTTCTTTTTTCCCCATCTTTATCTTTTTTTTTTCATTTTTCAGTATTCTTTATTTTTTTTTCCTTTTTTTCCTTTCTTCCGGGGAGTCTAACATGCTCCGGGAGTCGCAAGTTGGACGAAGACGCTTGAAGGAGAGTCTAAGGAAGTCAGGAAGTCTTCATCTTAGGAGGGTTAGAAAAAGGAAAGAGGGAGGGGAAGAGAATAGAGGATGGGGGAGGGGGGAGGGAGGCAGGCAAGAGGGAGGGAGGAGGGAGGGGAGGAGGAGCAGGGAGGAGAGGAGGGGAGGGAGGGAAGGGGGGGAGGGAGGGGATGGAAGGAAGGAGAGAGGTAGGGAGGGAGCGAGAGAATGAGGAGGAGGAGGAAGAATAAGAAAACGGGAGAGGATACAATGATGGGGATGTAAGAAAGAGAAGCGAGAGACAGAAACGCAGACGTAACGAAAAAGACGATAAAGGAAGAGTTAAAACAATGTATGCGAGCGCGTGGAGTAAGAAAGTGCAGTGACCTTACTATGGGAGGGAGGGGAGGGGGGGGGCTCGGGAATGTGCTCTGAGCGCTCGCTCTTCTCGGCTCTTCTCCTCTTCTCGCATCTCCTTCTCTCGTCTCATTTCTCTCTCCTTCTCTCGTCTCATTTCTCTCTCCTTCTCTCATCCCATTTCTTTTTCCTGCTCTCATCTCATCTCTCTCTCCTTCTCTCATCTCATCTCTCTCTCCTTCTCTCATCTCATTTCTTTTTCCTTCTCTCATCTCATATTTTTTCATGCTCTCATATCATTTCTCTCTCCTCTCATTTCTCTCCTATTTTTCTTCTCTTCTCTTTTCTCATGTTTTCTTCTTGTCTCTCATCTTCTTTCCTATTTTTTCTCTACACATCTCTGTTCCTCCTCCTTTTTTTCTCCTCCCTTCTCTTTCATTCTTCTTCTCTTTACGGTTCTCCTATTCTCTCCGCTTATGTATTCTCGTCTTGTTTTTTCTGTTTCCTATTTTATTTTTTTCTTTCCCCGTAAATCAGCCTTTTTGTCTTTTTCCCCTTCTCTTCCCCTCTTCTTTAAATTTTGTCCTCCGCTCTTCCACCTCCTAAATCTTGTTTCTTTTTTTTGTCTCTTCCTTGTGTTTATCGCCCTCTCCCTTCCTTTTTCTTTCTCGCTTATTTCCCCTCTTCGTACCCGGTATCTGCTCTTGTTTCCCTTTCAGCGGTCTTTTTCTCCTTTGCCGCTTCCTCCATTCTCTTTATTTTACCTTTCTCCTTTTCTGTTGCGTATATCTTTTTCCTTGTTCGTTTGTCGTTTTTCTTCTGACCTTTTTCATCTTCTACTTCTACTACCTTTAATTTCATTTTGCTTCTTCCTCCTGTTATCTTTCTCTTGCTCCTCTCCTTCTTCCTGTTCTTCTTTCTCCTCCTACTCCGCTCCATCCTCACCTTCTTTCTCCTCCTCCTCCTCTCCCTCTTCTCCTCCCTCCTCCTCCTCTCCCTCTCTCCTCCTCTCCTCCTCCTCTCCCTCTCCTCCTCCTCCCTCTCCCTCCTCTCTCCTCCTCCTCTCCCTCTTTCTCCTCCTCCTCTCCCTCTTCTCCTCCTCTCCCCTCTCTCCTCTTCCTCCTCCTCCTCCTCCTCTTCCTCTCCTCCCCTCCTCCTCCTCCTCTCTCCTCCTCTCCGGCCGTATGTCATCCTAACCTGCGGCAACGATTAAAACCAGTAAAAATCTTTCCCCCTCCCCCTTGTAATCAGTACAGCCCCCCTCTCCTTCCCCACCCCTCTTCCTCCTCCCTCTCGCTCTCGCCTCTCCCTCACCATCTCCCCCTCCCCCACCCACCCCCCATCCCTCTCCAACCTCCCCCTCCCCCTCCCCCTCCCCCCCACCTTAATCCCTTATCCGAAACATGAACGATATATAATTATTTAGAGACTGGAGTCGATGATGGGGGTGGAGGAGGGGGAGAGGGGGAGAGGGGAGGGTGAAAGATATCTGGAAGTGTAGTAATTCCAGTGTTGTAAAACGATTTAATTCTTGCAAGAGGTCGGAATGAGCGACAGAGCGAGCGGGCGGTAGGAGCCGCCGCGCGTCGAAATAACGTGATCGGGTGATTGAAGGGGATCGATGAGGGGGGGGTTAAGATGGAGGGTGGGGTGAAAGGGATTGGGGGGGGCAAGATGGAGGGGAAGGGGAGAGGTGGGGGGTAAGATGGAGGGGGGTAGGGAAGGGGATTGGGATGGGGGGGGGAGGGGGAGGAGAGAGGGAGAAGGAAGGGAGCTTAGTCGGGGCAGATCAAGCGCCTGCAACATCAGGGGGGTTCCGGAGAGGGCGTTCTTTGCAAGATGCTGATCTATTGTTGCAGTTCACTTACAAAGTTTTTACCTTTTTTTTTTTTTTTACTTTTTTTTTTTTTTTTTTACTTTTTTTACTTTTTTACCTGTTTTTACTTTAATTTATTTTCTTTGAAAGAGAGGGAAGAGAAAGAGAAATGGGGTGGAAGAGAGAAGAAGGAAAGAGGAACGTGAGTGGTGAGGAGGAGGAGAAAGGGGGAGTTGGAGTGTGAAGAAGATAAAGTGAGCGAGAGGCGAGAGCGAGCGAGAGCGAGAGAGAAGAGAGAGAGAGAGAGAGAGAGAGAAAGAGAAAGAGCGAGAGCGAGAGCGAGCGAGAGCGAGAGCGAGAGCGAGAGCGAGAGCGAGAGCGAGAGAAGCGAGAGCGAGAGAGCGAGAGCGAGAGCGAGAGACGAGAGCGAGAGCGAGAGCGGAGCGGAGAGCGAGAGCGAGAGAGAGCGAGAGGAGAGAGAGAGAGGAGAGGGAGAGAGAGAGAGAGAGAGAGAGAGAGAGAGAGAAGAGAGGAGAAGGGATAGGGGGATAGGGTGCTGTTGTCTTGCCTTGGTGTGGGTACGTGTTGCGTTGTACACGTGTTTGTTTGTCTTTGTACACTGCAAGCAAGCAAACAGTCCAGGGGAGAAGGAGAGAAAGGGAGAAGGAGAGAGAAGGGGAGAAAGAGGGAAATGGGGAAGGAGATGGGGAGGAGGTTGGAAGAAGGCAAGGGGAGAAAAGAGAACAGGTGAGACGGGAAGCAAGGGAGAGAGGGAAGGAGAGAGAGAGAGAAGGGGTGTGGGAAATAGGAGAGGAGAGGAAAGGGGGGAAAGAGGAAGCAGCAGAAGAGGAGCAAGGAAGAAGAGAAGAGGTAAGGATGGAGGAAAAAGGGGAAGAAGGTGTAGGGAAATGGAGGAGAAAAAGTAGGAGGAAAGGGGTAGAGAGAGGTAGGAAAGAGGGGGAGAGGAAAAGGTAAGAAGAAAAAAGGAAAAAAAGGGGGGAGAAAAAGGTAGGAAGAGTGGGGAGAGGAGGTAGAAAAGGGGATAAAAGGTAGGAAGAGAAGGTGAAGCGTTAAGGAAAGGGGGAAGAAGGGGAAGAGGGACGAAAAAAAAGTTGGAAGAAAGGGAGAAGAATTAAGAAAAAAGGGGGGAGCAGGGGAGCTGAGAGAGCGTCCTCCTGCGGGTCGCCCCCCCCCCCCAGTGCCGGGTCATCTGTCACTCGACTGGAGAAGCGCATCCAGGCCCCAGTAGTGACGGGGGAGGAGGAATATCAATCTATAATCTGCCTTGATGTATGATGCAAAATTATTATGGAATGATTTATTTGTACGTATTTTTTTTTTTTTTTTTTTTTTTTTTTTTTTTTTTGGGTGGGGGTGCGGGGGTGGTTGTGGGAGGGGGGGGGGGGGGTGTTTTTTGTACGCTTGGATATAAACATCGGTGTAACTGTTTATTACTGTGGGCCCTGTGGGAATCTTTTGGCTTCGCGATCTTCATATCTCTTTTTCTTTCTTCCTATCTCTTTATTTCTTTCTATCTGTTTTTTTTCTTTCTATCTAATCTCTTTCTTACTTTCTTTCACTTTGTTTCTTATATTCTCTTCTCTTCTCTTCTCTTCTCTTCTCTTCTCTTCTCTTCTCTTCTCTTCTCTCTCTCTCTCTCTCTCTCTCTCTCTCTCTCCCCCCTCACCCTCCTCTACTTATTATTCATGTTTTTTTATTATCCTGTTTGACTATTAGTGAATCGGTCTTACCGCTGTTTGCATCTGATCTGGTTTCGTATATAGACATATTTCCCTTTTATTCCTTGGTGCTTTTTCCCTTCCCTTCTCCTTCTATCCATTACTCCACCCCTCCTCTTACCTGCATCCGCCTCTCCTTTTCCCTTTGTTTCTTCCTTCTTTATCCTATCACACTCATCTCCCTTCATTCCCTCTTCTCCCCTCAACATTCCTTCCCCTCCTCTCACTCCCTTTTCTCCTCCATTTCCCCTCCTCCCTCCTGAATCTCTCCCTTCTTCCCCTTTCTCATTGCTTCTTCCCCGTCCCTTTTACCTTCCCATCCCTCTCTCACTGCCCTCCCTTTCTCCCCACCTTCTCCTCCCCTTCCTCCCTATCCCTCCCTTCCTCCCCATCCCTCTCCCACTGCCCTCCCTTCCCCCCTCCCTCCCGCTTCTCTCCCTTCTTCCCCCCCCCCATTCCTCCCTATTCCCCCTCCCCACCCCGCCCCTTCGCGGCTCAGATGGTAACCGCCATTTCTTTTTATCGTCCAACATTTCCGTTCCCGCTCGCATTTGTCGGCCGTGCCTTTGTGTGGCGCCGTTTTATTTTGGCCTACGCTTTGTCGTCGTCCTCTTCTTGTTATTGTTCTTCCCCCATTCCCCCTTTCTCTTTCTCTCTCTCTCTCTCTTCTCTCTCTCTCTCTCTCTCTCTCCTCTCTCTCTCTCTCTCTCTCTCTCTCTCTCTCTCTCTCTCTCTCTCTCTCTCTCTCTCTCTCTCCTCTCTCTCTCTCTCTCGATCTCTCTCTGCTTCTCTCTCTCTCTCTCTCTCTCTCTCTCTCTCTCTCTCTCTCTCTCTTCTCTCTCTCTCTCTCTCTCTCCCCTTTCATTTGGTGTGTTTATTCGTTTTCCCCTCTCTCTGTCTCTTGGGGTTTTACCACTGTTCGTTTGCCTCTGTTTTTTTGTCTTTTTGTTTGTCTTTCTCTTTTAGCTCTCTCTCTCTCTCTCTCTTTTTCTCTTCACTCTATCTCTTCCTCCTCTCTCTCCCTCTCTCATCCGTTCCTTACTCTCTCCCCTTTCCCTTACCCACCCTCTCCCTTCTCTCCCTTTTCCACCTTCCCCGTTCCGCCCCTCCTCCCTCTCTCTCCCTTTCTCTCTCTCTCTCTCCCTCTTTTGTGAACCTCTCTCTTTCCCCTTTGTTTCCCCCTTTGTAGTTACCCCGTGGCCATATCTCCCCTTGTTAGGGACGGGATGCAATATCAAATATATATCACTTTACAAGCATGTTTTTTTCTTCTTTCTTTCTTTCTTTTTCCTTTTCTGTTGCTAACGAGTTTTTCTCAAGAGCCACGCGTTGTACTTTTTTACTTTGTCTATTCAGTCTCCTCCTTCCTTAGTTTTTGTTCTTTTGTTGTTTCTCTCTTTGTTCCTTTTTGTTTTTTTTCTAGTTTTTTTTTTTTAATTCTCTTCTCTGTCTCTTCCCCCGTCGCTCTCCTTTTACTTCGTCTTCATTTTCATATCATCATCATCATTAGTCACTAACTACTACTCTCCTTCTTCTTCCTCCTCCTCCTGCTCTAACTACTACTCGTACAACTACTACTATTCCTCCTCCTCCTCTTCCTTTGCCTCTTCTTCCCCCGCTCCTGTTTCACCGTCCGTCATTTAATTACAAGCCACGCTCATCCTAGCCATCGGCGCTATTATATTAACTACTGGCTAATTCTCCACCTTCTCCCCTTTTCGCATTTCCTTTCCTTCCTTCCTCTTTCCGTTCCCTTTTACTCCTTTCCATTTCTCTCGCTCTTCGTTTCCCCTTCTCTCCTCCCTTGCTCCTTCCATACAGTCATCCCCTCCCACTTTCCTTCTCCTTCCAATCTTCTCTTCTGTTTATCTTCTCCTCCCCCTTCCCCTTCCTACTCTTCCTTCCTTTTCTCTTACTCTCCCTACTCATCCTTCCCCTTCCCCTTCCTACTCTCCTCTCTCCTTCCTCTTCTCGTCTTTTTCCCTTCCCTCCTACTCATCCCTCTCCTTTCCTCTTCTCCTCTTTCCCCTTACTCCATCCCCCTCCTCTTCCTACTCATCCTCCCCTAACTCTGTCCCATTTCCTCTTTCCTACTCATTCCCTCCCCCTTCCTCTTCCTCCATCCTCATCCTACTCATCCTTCCCCCTTCCCTTCCTCTTCCTACTCCCACTCCCTTTGCATAACCGACTGCCCATTTAGACGTTTTTTTTTTCTCTATCTCTCTTTATAGCTAGTTATTTATCCCCCCAATAGCCCTTTACTAATAACTAGCCTATTCGTACAGATTGCTGCTCGCTGTAGAACCTTTTCTTTTGTGATCGGTCGATTAATTGTTATCATTATTATCATTACAAGTACTGATAGTAGTAGAAGTTGTAATAGTAGAAATAGTAGAAGTAGTAGTAGTAGTTGTAGTGTTAATATTTTCTTGATTGTTTTAATGATTGATAATTTGTATAATTGTGTTATGTTTGAGTATGTGTGCGTGAGTGTGGAGTGAGAATGTGTGCTAACTGTGAGAGTGAAAGAGAGAGGAGAAAGAGAGAAAGAGACGAGAGAGAGAGAGAGATGGAGAGAGAGAGAGAGAGATGAGAGGGGGGGGGGCGCGGAGAAAGGGTTAGAGTGTACTGAACTTACTACCACCACTTTTTTCTTCCACTCCCCCGACCCTGTAGCCTCCTCTCCATTTATTTCCTTAATTCTAGAACATGTATAATTACATTACACTCCGCGTGCATTTCATTGAGCCACTACTCCTTACGCCGTTCTCATGGCCTTGGTTCATTCCGCCGAAAGAACGTAGCTGCAGTTCAACCTCCTCTTCCCTCTCCTCCTCCTCCCTCCCATTGTTTTTGTTCCTCTTCTCCTAATCTCCTCCTTCTTTTGTTCCTCACCTATCCTCTTCTCCTCTACCTTCTCCTCCTCTTCTTCTTCCTCCACCCATCTTCTCCTCCTCCCTCCTTTCTCCTGCTTCCTCACATGTCTCTCCTCCCTTTTTCCCCGTACTATTCTCGTTCTGGTGTCCATCCCACTTCCCTCAACCAGCCTCCCCTTCCCACTTCCCCTTTCCCTCCTTTTCCTTCTCCATCCACTCTCTCATCCACTCGACCTCCTCTTCTCTTTTTATAACGTACCTCCTTCTATTCTCCTTCACCGTCCTCCCACTTCCCTCATATACCTACTTCCTCTCCTTTTCTCCTCCCCACCCCTCTTCCAATATTTTCTTTCACTTGTCTCCCCGTTTCACTTCTTCTCTGTCCCTCTTTCCCTCTTCTCCACACCTCCCACTCCTTCCATACTGCCTCTCCCTTCCTTCCATTTTCCTTCTTCCCCTTCTTTTTTCTTCTCCCTCCTTTCTTACTTTCCCTCCTCCCCTATTCCATCAGATCCTCTCCTCCCTTTCTCCTCTCCTCTCCCCTCCCCTCCCCCCTCCTTCTCCTGTTGCTCCTTTTCCTCCCCCTCTTCCTGCTATCACCCCTCTCCCTCCTTGCCCGCCTAAACCTCACATCCCGCCATCCACTCCTCCTTATCCGTCCTCTCTCCTTTCTCCTCCCTTCCTTCTCGCCTCCACTTCTAGTCTCTCCCGGCCTCCGCTGTCTCCACCTTGTTCGTGGCTGCTAAGTCCCTTATCTTCCTTCTTCCCATTCTCCTCCCTCCCTCCCCCTCTCGCCACCGTCTCTCCCCCGGGCCACAGGTGTTTGTAATGGTTTCTCGCAACTCAAGCTTCCAAACCCTCACAATCGGGCTTCAGGAAAAAAAGTGCTCCCTTTCTTTTTTTTTTTTTCCCCCCCCCCTCCTATTTTTTATTTTTCTTTTTTCTTCGGCTATTTTTTTCTTCCTCTGGTCTTTTTCTTTCCTTTTTTCTGGGTTTGGCGCTGTCAGACAGAACCTTCAGACCACGTCTTCCTTCAGGACATCGTTGCCAGACACGCGGGGCGTGACGTCACACTTCATGCCTACTTTCAGGTCTCAAAGGGGGAATGAGTCCCGATAATCGAATCCTTCATGTCACTCCTATGACTCGGTGAAGATCTAACACTTCATGTTCCTTCGCGTCTCCGTCGTGCTGAACGTTTTTCCTCCGTCTTGCGAGAAAGTTCTGGAGATCCTGTCTTGCAAACGTTTTTTTTTTTTTTTTTTTTTTTTTAATAAACGTTTTTCTTATTTCTTTTTTCATAAAGCGTCTTTGTTTAAATTTTTCTGTCTCATTTTTAAAGATTATTCTTCATTTTCTCAATAAAACGTTTTCTTCACTTTCTTTCTCTTCATTATAAGGTTTTCTTCATTTTCTCATATAAAGGGGTTTTTCTTCATTTTCTCTCCACAAACGTCTTTCATTCATTTTCTCTTATAAACGTTTTTGCTTCATTTTTTCTCTCGATTGAACTTTTTATTCATTTCACTCTCACAAACGCTTTTTTAGGTTCTCTTTGAAAAGGTTTTTTATCTCTTGCCCCAGATATTTCTCCATCCTTTCTTTTTTTCTTTACAAAAACGTTTTTCTCATCCTTTTTTTTGGACGAACGGGTTTGCAATTACTGATTACTGCATTTAACGAAGCGTTGTTCTTTTCCTCTCATGCATCCTCTCATTTGACAAGACGTGATCTTCATCCTCCGACTTGCAACAACGTTTTCGTAACCTCATCTTTCCCCTTACAAAAGCGAGTCCATCGAAAAACGTTCCTCTATCTAACAAAACGTTTGTGTCCGTTTTTGATCATTATTTTTTTGTCTTTCTATTTACTGTATTTTCATATTTTCTCTCTAGTTATTATTTATTATTTTTTATTTATTGATTATCTATTTAGTTTTAGTTATTGTATTTATTTTTTTATTGATTATTATTATTGATTATTGAAATATATTTTTTTTGCCATAAGGCTACGGTGAAAGAAGGAAAACAAGGGGGGGAAGGGATTAGATTATTGCAAAAATTCCTCGTCTATCCCCACCCAGCAACCATCACCGCATCCACCCCACTCCCAACTCGGCCCAGCCCCAATCCCTCACCCCCACTCTAAAACCCCACCCCACGCCCACCATCACGAAGTGGTGCCCAACTCAACCCCCACCACACACCCGAACCGCCCAACCGCCAGAAACCCCATCGCTCACGCGTTACCCCACGCCCCACCCACCCATCCGGCCACCATCCCCCACCCCACGCCCCACCCTCATCCTCACTCGATCCCTCACCCCTCCCCCAGCCCCCACCAACCCCCGCAAAGAGAAGAAGAGGCGGAGGCGTGGGAAAGGTTGAAGAGAGAGATGGAAAGAGGATAGATGAGGATAAAAGAAGTGGACGATTTTAGAAGGAATGAGAGAGAAATAGGGGGGAGGATGAAAGGAGAGGAAAAGAGCGGGAAGGAGAAAAGAATCCCCAACCCCCCACCGCCCATCCACCCCCCACCCCCCGCACCCATCCCCCATTTCCTCACCCCAACCGGTGGGTGGGGGAGGGGAGAGGAGTGGAGGGAATCCGGGGGTGGAGTGCGGGACGAGAGGGGGGAGGGAGGCTATGGGGGAGCGGGGAGGGGGGGGAAATGGAGAAGGAGAAGGGGAGACGGGGAGGGGTTTGAACATGTTAAGGGAAGATGAAGAGGAAGGGTAGTGTCTTTTTGAAACATTGTCCATTATTTTTTTTATTTTTTTATTTTAATTTTTCCATCTGGTGGAGAAAAAAGGAGTGAGAGAGGACAGGAGAGAGAGGTGGGTTTGAGGGGAAAGGGGGAGGTGTGGGAGGAAATAGAAATAGAAGAGGGGATGGGGGAGGACGGAAGAGGGGGAAGGGGAGTAGGGAGAGGTTTCTTTTTTTCGCCTTTTTTTTCTTTCTTTCTTTGCTGTTCTTTTTCGATGAGCGGGGAACGTGGGTACTGAATGGTGCGTTGTATGCTGCGTATTATTTGGAATTTCATTTTAGTTTTGTTTCTTTTGTTTTCGAGGTGTTGTCTTGTGTGTGATATTTTCTTTTCATCAACTATGTCGTGCGTTCAGTTGTTGAGGCATTGTGTTTCTCTCTTCGTGTCCGTATCCCATGTTTTTTAATGTATCTTCCTTTTTCCTTTCCCTTG
>NW_020870240.1:132510-147958 GCF_003789085.1 Penaeus vannamei | reverse complement strand
CTCTCTCTTTCCCTCTCCCTCTCCTCTCTCCCCCTCGCCTCCTCCTCCCTCCCTCCCCCTCTCTCACTCTCTCTCTCCTCTCTCCTCTCTTCATCTCTCTCTCTTCTCTCTCTCTCTCTCTCTCTCTCTCTCTCTCTCTCTCTCCTCTCTCTCTCTCTCTCTCTCTCTCTCTCTTCTCTCTCTCTCTCTCTCTCTCTTCTCTCTCTCTCTCTCTCTCTCTCTCTCTCTCTTCTCTCTCTCTCTCTCTCTCTCTCTCTCTCTCTCTCTCTCTCTCTCTCTCTCTCTCTCTCTCTCTCTCTCTCTCTCCTCTTCTCTTCTCTCCTCTCTCTCTCTCTCTCCTCTCTGTCTCACTCTCACTAGCTTTTTCCCTCCCTCTCTCTCTTTCTCTTTCTCTCCCTCCCTTCTTCCCTCCCCCTTCCCCCCTTTCCTATCCCCATAAGTGCTGAAAGTCGTCATCACGCCAACATTCAGTTAGTATTTGGGTTCCTGGTCCTCGCCCTCGGGGGACTAGATGGAGGGAATGAAGAGGGGAGGGAAGGAAAGTGATAAAGGAGGGAGAGAGGAAGGGAGGAGAGAGTGGGAGAGGGAAAGGAGGAAAGGAAGAAGAGGGGAAGGAAGAAAGGAGTGGGAGAGGAAGGGAGGAGAACGGGAAGAGAGGAGAGAGTAGGAGAGGCAAAGGAAGGAAGGAAGGAGAGAGGGAGGAAGAAATGAAGAGGGTAAGAAAGTAAGGAGGGAGAAGGGAAGGGAGGATAACGAGAGGAGGGAGAGAATAGAAGAGAGCGAGAAACAACGAGATACAAAAAAGGAAGAGAAAGCGAAAGAAAGGGAAGAGGAAGGGGAACCAGAAGGAGAGAAGCGAAGTATAGTAAAGTATATTCCTCAGGGAAAGAGGGAAAGAGAGAGAGAGAGAGAATGAGGGGAGATGGAGAGGGGAAAGGGGAAATTATACGTAATGTAATCTGGCGGACGTGTCATCCGTAAATGTAGAATTAACTTGAGTGACGCTAAGCCCCTTTGTTGGCGAATGTTGCACTGAGTGGCAATTGCAACTGCGACCCGTAGTATTGTTTGTCGATGGGACCTTTGAGGCCGGGGCTGCTGTCCGGGAGATTTTATGCATAGTTTTTTTTTTTTTTTTTTTTTTTTTTTGGGGGGGGGGGGTCTGGTCTTGCTGAAATGTTTGTCGATTTTTGGTGATGTGTAGAAATGTATTTATTGTCGGGTGATATAACGTGATTGATTATGATGACGAAGATGATGATGTTGATGAATAAGATGAATAATGATGATTATTATTATTGAATGTGATTAGATGATGGTGATAATGTGATGATTATGATGATTATTATTATTTGAATGTGGTGATGATGATAATGATAATGAGGAGAAGGATTAGGATGTAATGATGATGATTATAATGATGACAAGGACGGCAACCACGTAATGACAACGATAATGGTGACAAAAAGGAATAATAAAGATAAATAGATAGATACCAAACAAACAGACAAGACGACCTTGTGGCTTCGCTTAAGGGAAGAACCCGGCGGCCATTGCGAGGCCCATTATCTCTCTCCATTAGTTGCTATTTGGCGCAGTTTGCAAGATGGCCAATAGAGGGACACGCTGGCCAGGGGATATGAGGGATTTTAAGGATTTTAGGGGATTTAGGGGAAGGGGCAGGGGGCAGGGAGGAGTCCTTTCGGAGGGGGCGTGGGGAGGGGGGGTTGAGATTTCGGCTGTTCCTGAAATCCTTGAAAGTTGGTGAGTTTGGGAAGGGGAAAGGGGGGGGGTAAAGAGAGGGGGGAATTAGAGGCTAAGGGAGAGAGGGGAAGTAGAGGGTAAGGGAGAGAGGGAAGTAGAGGGTAAGGGAGAGAGAGGGAAGGAAAGGGAGAAATTGAAACTGAAGGGAGAGGGAGAAGAAGAGGATGGCTGGGAACGAAGGAGGGAATAGACAATGAGAGATGGGAAAACCGGAAAAGAGGGGAGGGATGATGAACTGAGAGGGGAAGCGAACAGGAAGTTACATAGAAGGGACGAGGACTGGAAGAGAGAGAGAGAGAGTGGTAGAGAGAGAGGAGCGAGGAGGGAAGGAAGAGAGGAAAGGGAGAAAAAAAGAAGGGGAAAGAGGAAAGGGAGAGATTGGGGAAAGGGGAGAGGGAGGGAAAGACGGGGAAAGGGGACGAGGGAGAGTAAAGTGGGGGGAAGCCAGAGGGAGAAAAGAAAGAGAGGGAGAGAGAGAGAAAAAGAGGGGAGAGAGAGAGAGAAGAGAGAGAAGGGGGGAGGAGGGCAAGGAGGGGCGGAGTGGAGAGATGGTTGTTGCAGGAATCCGAAGAGGGGAAACAATGCAGAGGGGAAAGTTAACGCATCTGGAAGTGATGGGTAAAAGGGGGGGAGGGGAGCTGTGAGTGAGGACAGAGACGGTGTGAAGTGAAGGGGAAGATAGGGAAGGAGGAGAAAGTGTGGAAGGGGGAAGAGAGGGGAATGAGACAAAGGGAAGGGGGAGATAGGGGAGGAGGAGAAAGTGGGGAAGGGGAAGAGAGGGAATAAGACAAAGGGAAGGGGAAGATAGGGAGGAGGAGAAGTATGGAAGGGGAAAGAGAGGGGAATGAGACAAAGGGAAGGGGAAGGGGGAAGGATAAGGGAAGAGAGGGGAATGAGACGAAGGGAAGGGGAAGATAGGGGAGGAGGAGAAAGTGGGGAAGGGGGAAGAGAGGTGAATGAGACAAAGGGAGGAGGAATACAGAATGGGTGTAAAGGCGGGGCGAAAAAGACGGAGGAGGAGAAAGGAATAACTTGAAGGATGGAGAGAAAAAGAATAGGGGCGAGTATATAAAGAAGATGGTAGAAAGAAGAGATTAAGAAGACATAAAACACGATAAAATGATAGTGTGTGGATAGGAGGAAAACGAAGGGAAATATAAGAAGATGAAGGAGAACAGAAGACGGAAGATGATGAGTGGGGGAAGAAGATGAAGTGATGAAAGGGAATGTGAGAGAGAACCAAACTATGCACTGATAAAATTGAATGACCAAAGAATGGGTAAGGAGAAGGGGAAGTGGAGAAGTAAAAGGGCGAGGATAAGGAGGAGGAGGAGGAGAAGAAGAAAGAGAAGGAGATGAAAAGAATAAAGACTGCGAATTATAGAACGAAAATATAGAGGTAAAAAACATAAGAGCAACAGAGGAAGCGACAATAGATAAACATGAGGAGAAGGAGGAGGAGGAGGGAGAGAAAGAAGAGAAACAGAAAACAAAAGAAAGTAGCAGACGGGAAAGGAAGAAGAAGAGAAGAAACAGAGGGCATAGGGGTCAGATAAGGAAAGAAGACGGAACAAGAAGGGGAAGAACAAAAGACAAACGAAAGACAGACAGAAAGCGATAAAAAGGAAAAAACGACAGTAGATAAACGGGAGGAGGAGCAGGAGGAGGGAGAGAAAGAAGTGAAACAGGAAAGGAAAGAAAATAGTAGACAGGAAAAGAGAAGAAACAGAAGAACAACCGACGGCAAAGAGTAGCGAGTAGCGAGAGTCAGACTGCCGTCCCTCCCTCGGCCCCGTCGGGAGTGCCAGGCCCTCGTGACTCGGGGACATTACCCTCGCCCTCCCCCTCCCTCCCCTCCTGCGTATTATCCTCATTATGCGTGTAGGCCGACCCCGTAAATCAGAGCGCGGAATACGTCATTTAACCGGATAATTAGAGTGTTCGGGAAATTGCGTTTTAACCGGATAATGCCCGGGTTCTGGTCGCGGACACTCGAGGCGATTCACTCGGCGATGGCGATGGGGGGGCGGGAGGGAGGGGAGGCGGGGTTGGGGGAAGAGGGGAAGCGGATGAGGGGAGAGGGGGAGTGAGGGAGATTGGGTGAGTTGATTGCGTGGGTCGTGCGGTCAGTTGCGTGAGATTTGGTGATGGTAAAGGAAATAAATCGAGATCTAGTGAGTTTTGAACGAGATGGAACCGAGGCCGATCGTGAATGAACGGAGATCGCGCGAGGTTTGATGAAACTGGGCTCGATCGAGATTTGGCAGAAGGAGCGAGAAGCGAGACCGAACGAGAAGGAGCGAGTCCGAGCGAGAGCGGCGAGACGGGGCGAGGCAGCGCGCGATGCCCGCGGTCCGCTCCGTCAGCGGGGAACCGAGGCGCGGAACGACACTCGCGACCCTGTTGCGCTTTTTGCGAGGTCGAGAGGTGGGGCCGTGAGTGGGGTGGGTGGGTGGGCGGTGGGGTGGGGTGGGGGTGGTGGGGGTGGGCGGTGGCGGCGCGAGGAAGACGTGTCAGCCGTGTTGAGACGAGGGAGCTGTGACTAGTTTATGGCGGAGAGATATTTATGAGCTTCTGATTCCGATCTGGATCTCGGGAACGCATAGTAGGCGGGTGACGCCATTCGCGGGATTAGGGATCGGGCGGCGAGGGAGGCGCACGCGCGGGCACGCACGCTCTTGCAGGGACACGGAATGTATGTTTATCTGACTCCTTCCTCCTTCCCTCCCTGCTTCCTTCTCACTCCTTCCTTTCCTTCTCCCTTCTCCCTCCTTCCTTCTACCTTTCCCCTTCCCTCCCATCTTCTTTTCCTTTTCTTCCTCTCCTCTTCCTTCTCCTTCTCTCCTCCTCTCTCTCTCTCTCTCTCTCTCTCTTCTCTCTCTCTCTCTCTCTCTCTCTCTCTCTCTCTCTCTCTCTCTCTTCTCTCTCTCTCTCTCTCTCTCTCTCTCTCTCTCTCTCTCTCTCTCTCTCCTCCCTCCTCTCACCCCTTTCCTTCTCCATTCTCCCTGCCTTCTGCCTATCTCCTTACATCCAGAGTGAGATAGCAGCAAGGAATAGAGCAAAACAGAGAGAGTATGTGAGTGTATGCGCTTTGGAGACGGTCGCTCATGCTCACTCGCTCTCACGACCACTCACTCTCTCTGGGGCGCTCGCTCACTCATTTTTACACGTCCACTCGCAAATTCACTCACTCACTCACTCTATCTCTCACTCTCTCTCTCTCTCTCTCTCTCTCTCTCTCTCTCTCTCTCTCTCTCTCTCTCTCTCTCTCTCTCTCTCTCTCTCTCTCTCTCTCTCTCTCTCTCTCTCTCTCTCTCTCTCTCTCTCTCTCTCTCTGTCGCTCGCTCGCTCGCTCACTGACTGACTCACGCCCACTCAGTGACACTCGCGCACTCGCACGCCCACTCACTGACTTACTCACTCGCCCACTCGCTCGGCTCGTCGGTGTCACGCTGCGATCCGATTTAAATCTCGAAAGTAAACAGGATCCGCGCCCTCTTTGGCCACTCTAATGATCTCCGCTTCCCCGGCAGCAGCTGGGCCCAGGCGTGTCTCCCGCTCCTCGCCGGCTTTTGTGTGTTTAGTGTTCGTCACTTATTCATGGAGCGGAGGTTTTTTCGTGGCGGGGAGGGGGCGGAAGGGGGAGGGGGCTCCGGCTCGCTCGCTCGCTCGCTGGTTTTGCGTCTTGAGGTCTCTGAGTGTGTGTGTGTCTATCTCTTGTCTCTTCTCTTCTGATTCTTGTTCTGTTTACCCCCTTCCCTATCTGTGCTTCTTCGTCTCTCCCATTCTCTCTCTCCTCTCCATCTCCTCTTTCTCTCTCTTGTCCTCCTTTCTCCTTTCCCTCCTCCCCTATGTCAACCACGTCTCTGCTGGCTGCATGGTTTGCCGTTTTTATTCCTGCGCGTTGTGCGTGCACGCACTCTCTCTACCCCCCTTGGTATCTGAGGCGTATTAGCACGGAGCTTTTGCATGTGCACGGTTCAGACGCAGGGACACGTAGGCATGCTTGCGAAGACGTACACGATTATGTACACACGCTCACATGTAATTACTGTACACTATGTATAGGAGGACGGGCTGTAGTATACACACACACTTGTGAAATTATATATATTGAAATATTACTCACGCGCGTACATACACGCTGAGACATACATCGACACACGCCACACAGCACTCACAACAATATAATCCACGTCTGTCAATCTTGATTCCCTTGACACACCAAAATTTTAAATTATACTTCACCATGTGCAAATACTCATATTCATTCATTCCATTCTCTGGCATACTTCTTCTCTTATTCTCATTCATTCATCTCTCTATCTCAGTGCTCTCTTCCCTCCTCTCTCTCTCTCTCTCTCTCTCTCTCTCTCTCTCTCTCTCTCTCTCTCTCTCTCTCTCTCTCTCTCTCTCTCTCTCTCTCTCTCTCTCTCTCTCTCTCTTCTCTCTCCTCTCTCTCTCTCTTCTCTCTCTCTCTCTCTCTCTCTCTCTCTCTCTCTCTCTCTCTCTCTCTCTCTCTCTCTCTCTCTCCTCTCTCTCTCTCTCTCTCTCTCTCTCTCTCTCTCTCTCTCTCTCTCTCCTCTTCTCTTCTCTTTTTCGGCGTTTTATTTTTTTCTCATTTATCATTTTCCTTTCTCTTTATACTGTCCTCTTAACATTGTGTCAGATGCACATATCACCTCGTCTTGATAATGCATTAAGATGTCTCGAGAGGCGGGGAGTAGGCGGGAGAGGGTATTAGGGTAAGCGGGCGGGGGTTAGGGTTTGGGGGTTCAGGGTGGTGGGGGGTTGGGGGTTGGTCAGGGGGGGGGTGGGGGGCAGGGTGGAGGTTAGGGTTAGGGGTTAGGGTTCAGGGTGGGGGTCTGGGTGTGGGGGTTAGTGGTGAGTTAGGGGGGGGGTTCAGTTTGAAATGGGGGCAGGTGGGTTGTGAGTTCATTGGGGGTTGGGTTCAGGTTGAGAGTTGAGGTTCAGTAGGGGGGGTGGGAAAAACGATGGTTTGTGATAATTGTTTTATATTTTTATTGCTATTAGTTTCAATAACGGTGATGGGGATATCATGACAACAATAATATGATTTATAATTTTTATTATTGGCACGAGAACAAATGTTTGTTTTTCATCGGATAAGTATAGATATTGTTAATTGCCATCATTAATATTTTGATGATTATTCTATTGTATTGAATTTTTACGATATCACGTCGTTTTTCGTTATTAAGAAAAGATTGAGGTGTTTGTAATAAGGGTTTCCCTTTCACGGATTTCGGATCAGTGAAGTATTCTCTAATGATTAAAGGGGCATTGCTGTTTTGCGGATTTTATGGATCGTCTTGTGTATTTCTCTTATTCTCGTTTTTTTTTTTTTTTTTTTTGTCGTCCTTTCTTTGTTTTTTTGTTTGTTTTCTTTTTTCGTGCTTACAAATTCGGTCCTATCTTTCGTCACTTTCTCTCCATCTCTTTGTTTTCTATCTTTCGCCGTCCCTATCTTCTGTTCGTTTCTTACATTTTCTTTGTTTCGGTTCATACTTCCTCCTTTCCTCAATTCTTATCTTTCTAGTTCACTCTCTTCCTTCCTCTTTCCCTTTCTCCCTGTCTTCTTTGAGTCTCTTTTTCGCTCTTTCCTCCCTCCCTATCTTCCTAATTACTAGCTCCGTTCATCCTATCCTTTCTCTTTCTCCCCCTCCCCCTCCCCTTCCCTCCCCTCCCCCCCTCTCTCTCCCTCCCTCTCCCTCTCCCTCTCTCTATCTCTCTCTCCATCTCTCCTCTCTCCTCTCTCCCTCTCCTCGTTCGCATGTTCCAGATTCACTCCGTCCCACCCTCCCTCCCATATCTTCCTAATTCACTCGCTCCCTCCTTCTCCCCCCCTCCCCCCTCCTCCTTCCTCCAACCGCACCTCACCCCCAGCCATAACCATAAGACAGCCGGAGCCATTGTGTTGTGTGTAAACTCGAGGTCGGGCATTGCTTATCACGCTTCCTAAATCCACCCCTTTAACGCGCACATCAAAGAGGTTTTCCCCCGCCTTCTCTTCCTCTCTCTCTCTCTCTCTCTCTCTGTCTCTCTCTCTCGTTCTGTCTCTCACCTCCCGTGTTCGTTGTTTCTCTGTACCTTTCTTTCCTCTGTCTCTGGTCTTTCTTTTTTGTTTCTTTGTTCGTTTTTTTTTTTCGTTTTGAGTGGTGGTGTTTTTTCATTCTCTGTCTGCTTTCTCTCTTTCTCTTTCTCTCTATTTCTCTCTCTATTTTCTCTTCTCTCTCTCTCTCTCTCTCTCTCTCTCTCTCTCTCTCTCTCTCTCTCTCTCTCTCTCTCTCTCTCTCTCTCTCTCTCTCTCTCTCTCTCTCTCTCTCTCAGTTACTGTCCCTCCTCCCTCCTCCTCCCCCTCCTCCAACTCCACCTCCACCTCGTCCAGGATCTCGAGTTCGCACGCTTTTCCATCGATAAGTTCCTTCGCACTTAATTGAGTGGTCTGACCGGGACTGAGCTTGCATTGCATGGAGGGGGGGGGGTATGGGTGGCTGGGGGGGAGAGAGAGGAGGAGGGACAGGAGTGGGGGGGGGATGGGTAGGATGAAAGGGGGGAGGGAGGAGAGAGGTGGGGGAGGAAGGAGGGAGAGGGTAGGGAGGGAAGTGGGTGGGAGTGGGGAGAGGAGGAAAGAGAAGGGGGGGGGGGAGGGAAGGGGGGTTTTCACCTCGTCTACCCTTGCATACCAAAATGTCTTGCAGGGGGCACGATCCAGAGTCATGCCCAAGGGATGGGGAGGGGGTGGGGGGGGAGAGGCTGGTTTCAGTTTCTCTCTTTTCTGTTTCTATATTTTGACTTTTTTCTTTCTTTTTCCTCGATTTTTCTCCTTTTTTCACGTACATGTTTTTATCTTCAGTATGATCTTCGACGTCTTCCTTTTTTTCCTTCATTACCTTTTTCTTTCTTCCTCCCTCATTTTCTTCCTCCTCCTCCTTTCCTTTTCTTCTCCTCCTTCCTCCTCTTTCCTTCTTTCTCCTTCTCCTTCCTACCTTCTCCTTTTCCCCTCCCTCCTCCCCCTCCCCTACGCCCGGCCTTCAACTTCACCTGGAAGGGAAGGTGGCACTAATGCCCCGGGGCAGTCACGATCATGAGCGCATGGTGTGTCTTGAGGTGGCCAGGGGGGTAGGAGGGGGGGAGGGGAGGGTGTGGGAAGGAGGGGCGGAGGAAGAGGTTGTGGAAGGGGAGGGGCAAGGGGAGGGGGAGGGTGTGGGAAGGGAAAGGGGAAGGGAGAACGGAGGAGGATTGGTGTCTTGAGGGTGGCCAGGGGGTAGGAGGGGCGGAGGGAGGGGAAGGGGAAGGGAGAACGGAGGAGGATGGTGTGGATTGAGGGTGGCCAGGGGGTAGGAGGGACGGGAGGAGAGGGGGTGGGAAGAGGAAGGGAGGGGAAGGGAGGACGGAGGAGGGTGTGTGTCTTGAGGGGAGGATGGGTGGGAGGGAGGGGCGGTGGGGGGGAGGGGAGATAAGACGTTTGGCTCAATGGTGGGGATCCATGGGAAGGGGTGACGGACGGGGGGGGATGGATGGTGGGGTTGAGGGGGAGGGGGCGAGAGGGGATGGCGTGTCTGGGAAGGGAGGGAGGGCCTGGGGGAAGGGGATGGGTAAATAGGGGACAGAGATTAAGAATACTTTAAAGATGGAATTATGCTTAGGCTAAATATGCCGGGAATGTAAGAGAAAGAAAAGTCTACATACTTTAGGCAGTGTAACTATCCTGCCCTCCCTGTCTCCCTGATTTCCTTCCCCTCCTTTTTCCCTTCTTCGCTCACATTTTTACTCCCTTCCTGTGCATCAGTTCCCTCCCCACTTCCCTGTCTCCCATCCTCCTTTTGCCCCCCCCACTTTCTCTCTCTCTCTCTCTCCCTCCCCCCCTCCCTCCTCTCCCTTCCTCCCTGTCTCCTACCCTCTCCCCTCCTCCCTTCCACTCCCCTCTCCCCACCCCCCCTCTCTCCCCTCCCCACTCCCTCCCTTCTTCCCGCCCTTCGCCCTCGTCATGTCACGCTGAAGCATCCTCACCGAGGTAGGCACCCCAAAGCAAGTGTGAAGCGTGACGCGGAGTCTGTCTCCTCTACTTTTGCTTCTTCTTTTCTTCTTCTTCCTACGTCGTGTTCTTCTTTTTCTTCTTTTTCGTTTCCTCCTCCTCCTCTTACCTCCTCCCTCTCTCTCTCCTCCCTCTTTTCTCTCCTCCTCCACCTCCCCCATTCTCCTTCATCCGTTTCCCTCCTCTTCCATCTCCTTCCCCATCCTCCCCCTCCCTCCCTCCCTTCGTCTCTCCTCCCTCCTACCCCCTCCTTCTCGATTTCGGGTATATTTTTGGCGATGATGATGATGATGGTGATTGATAGTGACGCTTAATGGTGCTCATGATGATTGTTGATGGTGATGGTGATCGCATTAATCACCGTTTGTGAGTGATATAAATCGCTGTAGGTGAATTGATAAGCCGCCTTCGAAAGCCGTATGATTTATCAAAAGATACATTTGAAGGTGAGGCAAACAGCAGTAGAATAATGATGATGATGATGGTAATAGCGATGCTGATAATGGTGATGATAATGATGATCATGTTTATAGTAAGGATGATGACAATAATGATAAGACGGTAATGATAATTGTTATTATAGTAATGATGATAAGTATAATTATGATAACAATAATGAATTGAGAAAGAAAGAGAGAAAGAGAAAGAGAAAAAAAATATCAAGAGCATACAATAGAGAAGAATGATAAGAACAATAATAATAATAATTTCCGAATAATAATAAGCGAGAAGACAACCCGAACAAGAGGAAGAAAGAGAGAAGACAACCCGAATAAAGGCGAATAGAGAGAGAAGACAACCCGAATAAAGGCGAACGGAGAGAGAGTGGCAAGACCGAATAATAGGAACAGGACGAAAATGGAGAGGCGAAGGACGGAAGGAGCGCAAGATAAATAACCCGGGCTCCTCGAAGACGCTGGAAGGACTCCTCAAAGGATATCTCGCCAAGGATCATCAAGGAAGTTGCGGAGGGGAGGACGGAATGCAGATTCGGTTTTGCCACTTTTATCGGGTTTTATTTTGGCTTTTGGGGGATTTTTTTCGGGTTTTGGGGTTTGTTCTGTTTGTTATTTTATTATTGTTTAATATTATTGTTATATTAATTAATTATTATTATTATTATTATTGTTGTTGTTGTAATCCTCATTGTTGTTGTTGTTTTTGTTTTGTTGTTGTTGTTATAGTCATTATTATATGATTATATTTTGTTATTGTTCTTGTTATTTTTATTATCAGTGCTGGATGAAAGGAATTTGTTTGTTCATATCTATATTATTTTTATGGTATTTTATTTAAGTTTATATTTTTGTTTTTCATTGGTAAGCTGTTGTTGTTTTTCATTGGTAAGCTGTTGTTGTAACTTGTACTGTAACGAGTGAGGACGTAGTTGCCGCTGAAACCTTTTTGCAACATCAAGAGGTGAAGTTGCAGCATTGCGAGAGTTCGTCGTCGAGATGATGTTCAGGATGCAATGGCTCGCTTGTGGTTTACGCTTCGATGGAGGAGGAAGCAGCAGCCAGCTCGCATCCTCCTCCTCCTCCTCCTCCTTCTCCTCCTCCTCCTCTTCCTTCACCTTCGCGTCCTCCTCTTCTTCCTTGTCTTCCTTCCTACCTCCTCCTTTCTCCTTGTCTTCTCCTACATTCTCCTCCTTCTCTCCTCCTACCTCCTTTCCTTTCCTCCCTCCGCTCCACCTCTCTTCCTCCTCCTTCTTCTTGACTTCTCATCCCCTCCATTCCTTCTTCCTTAGTGTCTCTCCTCCCCTCTTCCCATTGTTCTCCTTCTCTTACCATCATCTCTCCATCCAATTGCTTCTTCTTTCTAGTCTATTCACCTTTCCCTCTTCTCATTCCCCTACATACCCTCTACTATCCCTCCCTTTTATTCCCCCTTTCTCCTCCTCATTCTCCTATCTCTTCCCGTTTCCTTCATTCCCCTCTCTCTCCCTCATTTCCTCACCGCCTTCCCTCTCCCTCACTCCATTCCCTCTCCCTCACTCCCTTTCATCTCTCTCGCTTCCTTCCCTCTCCCTCACCCCCTTCCTTTCCCATCCTCTTCCCTTTCCACCATCTTCTCTCTCCCTCATCCCTCTGCCCCTTCCCTCTCCCTCACCCCCTTCCCTTTCCACCATCCTCTTCTCTCTCCCTCATCCCCCCCACTCCACCCCCAGCCTCGCCCGCCAGATGGCCGAAGGAGACGGACAGTCGCAAAAGTCGGAGGACGTCTGGATTCGCACGTCCAAGATGGAGGGGTAGGGGAGGGGGAGAGGAAGGGGGGGATAGCGGTAGGGGAGAGGGAGAGGGTAGTGGTAGGGGAGGAGGTGAGGGTTAGAGAGGAGGAGAGGGAGAGGGAGGGGTGAGGGAGAGGGGATAGCGGTAGGGAAGGGGGAGAGGAGGGGGATAGTGGTAGGGGGTGAGGGAGGGGAGGTAGCGGTAGGGGAGGGGAGAGGAAAGGGGGGTAGCGGTAAGGGATGGGGAGAGGGTGAGGGGATAGAGGTAGAGGAGGGGGTGACGGTAGGGGAGATGACGGTAAGGGAGGGGTGAAGGAGAGAGGATGGAATGGGGGAGGAGGAGAGGGAGGGGAGATACCGTAGGGAAGGGGTGAGGGAGGGGGATGGCGTTAGGGGAGGAGGGAGAGGGAGAGGGGATAGTGGTAGGGGAGGGGGACGTGGAAGAGGCGGAGAGGGAGAGGAAAGATTGATGTTGGGGAGGGTGCGTGGAGGGGATGGAGATGGAGCTCTGGGAGAGGATGAGTAGTGGGGAGGAAGAGGGGTAGGATGGAGGAAGAATCGCTGGTGGATGGTATGAAGGGAGGAGGAGGAGGAGGAGAGGAGAGGGGGGAAGGAGGGAGGAGGAGAAGGAGAGGAGGAGGAGGAGGGGGAGGGGGAGAGGGAGAGGGAGAGGAGAGAAGGAGAGAGAGGAGGAGGGGGAGGGAGGGGAAGGAAGTTAAAGAAGAGGGAGGAAGACAGGTGAATGAGGAGAGACTTGACGTGAGAAGAAAGAAACTCGGGGCGGGGAGCTGAAGGAAGATGAGTACATTATATTTCTATTTTTATTTTCTCTCTTTGTTGTTGGTGTTTTCTTGGGCTTAAAAAAAATATTGGTTTCGTTTTTTTTTATTATTATTTCTTTTACTTACAAGTTTACTCTCTCACACACACACGGTCACACACACACACTCACTCACTCACTCACTCACTCACACTCACTCACTCTCACTCACACTCACTTTTATGCCTTTCTCTGTCCCTCCTCCCCCTCAGCCTCTCCCCTATTCCACCCTGCCTCTCTTTATTCTCTCTTTCCATCCCCTTGTCTCCCTCCGCCGTAGAACACAGCGTCGTTTGGGCCTCTCGTGTTTTTCCATAAATTGTATTCCTGGCACTGAGCCTTACCGAGGAAGACAGGTCGGCGGGCGCGTGGCACTTAACATACCTGCGGTGGCACTGTTGACGCACCCGAGGCACCTCTGTGACACTCCTTCGTCTTCTCCTTCCCGTTCCCCCTTCTTCTCCTTTCTCGTTTATTTCTTCTTGTTTTCCTTCTTCTTTTTGTTCTTTCTTCTTGTTTTCTTTCTCTCTTGTTCTTCTCTTTATTTTCCTTCTCCTTCTCCTTGTTCTTTCTCTTAGACTTTCTTTTTATTTAAGTATTTTCTTTTTCACTTCTTTCGTCTATTCTTTTTCTCCTCTTCTAGTCTCCCCTTCGTGCTTACAGACTCCTCTTTATTCTCAGTTCTCTCCTATCCCCTTCCCTCATGGCTCTCTTCATTCTCTTCACTCTTTACCTCCTTTCCTCCCTTTCATTTTTTTCCTCTTTCTCCGTCGCTTCTCCCCAGTTCTTGTCTTTCCTTCCTTCTCTCCCTTTCCCCCCATTTTCTCTTTTCTAACTTTCTCCTTCCCCCCTCTAATTCCCTCCCCTCTCTCCTCTCCCCTTCCACCTCTTTCACTTGCTTCTCCCTCTCCCTTTCGCTCTCCTTCCCCTTTCCTCCTGTTTGCCATTACCATTTCTCTGTATACGGGAGGAAGAGGGAAGTGCTTGATAATGGGAGAAAGTGGGTACACGGACGAGAGAAAGGGGAGAGGTGAACACACAAAAGGGGAAAAGAAAAGACCGTTGATAAAAGGAGACGTAAAGGAGAACGTCGAACAACAATAAAGGAAATAGAGAAGGACGGATAAAGCCACAGGTAGAGGTTGAGAGGAAAGGAAAACGGATGAAGGAGGGAGACAGACGCGCACGCACACGCACACGCACAACCACACACGCACACGCACACGCACACGCACACGCACACGCACACGCACACACACACACACACACACACACACACACACACACACACACACACACACACACACACACACACACACAACACACACACACACACACACACACACATACACACAGACACACACACCACAGCACACATCACTTTCATTCATTCACTCACTCACTCACTCACGCACAAAAAAAAAGAATGCCGAAATAAACAGACAGACAGTGGCAAAGAGAGAGAGAGAGAGACAAGAGAGAGAGAGAGAGAGAGAGAGAGAGAGAGAGAATGAGGGAGAGAAAAAGAAAGAACTGGAGAAAAAGGGACAGCGAGAGCCCAACCATACAGGCAAAGAGGAGCGCACAGCGAGGAAGAGCAGCCGAAAGCACCGCGCGCCGAGACGCCCCTCCGTTTGTAAACAAGCACAAAGGCGGGGAAGAAAGAGCGTGGAACGAAACAGAAATAAATAATGAGAATCGGGAGTGAGGAAACAGCGAGGCGGCGGAGAAGAGGGAGGTGTGAGAAAATACATTTTAACCCACTCAAATGCGGACCAAAGCATGGACTGTTTACTTTATTCATGAATTCACTTTGAGGAGAAATTGTTTGCGTGGAGAACGAGCCCATAAAACTTTTTTTTTCTTTTTGGGGGATTTTTTTCTTTCTTTTTTTTTTTTTTTTTGCTCTTGTGTTATTGGTATTTGAGACTCATTATTTTATTGTTGATTTTTTTTCTTTTTCTTTTTGTTTTTATTTTCTGGAAATTCTTACCGCTGTACCTTTTTTTTTTTTACTTTTATTTTGCTGATAAAAGGAAAGTTAATCATTTGCTGGAAGAATGAAGGCGCGTCGCCTTTAAGTTTATATATTTTTTGTTCTTATTTTTAACGGTTTTACATGAAAGAATATTTTCTCTAATTTTCTATTTTTTTACTCTCAACGTTGACGTATTGCAGATGATAAGACTGGTGTTGAAAATATAAAAAAGTTTTGAACGAGGACTTGAACCTTTATCCACGTGTGTCTGTGAAGATAGAATAGAATTTTTATGTTCGTTTCATTCATCATTTTTGTCTGAATTGTTTATCGACTGGCGTTTGAATATATTTATTTGTGTTTGGGAATGTATTGTGAAGATCCCGCACACACACGCGCACACGAGCGCACACGAGGTTTAACGCACACTATGGACATACGCGTGCCGGTATTAGGTGCACACTTGGACTAGGGGCCCGCACGCACACATACAGACACAAGTACGCTCTCACTCTCTTACTTTTTTTTCTTTCTTTCGCTTCTCTCTCTCTGCTCCTCTCTCTCTCTCTCTCTCTCTCTCTCTCTCTCTCTCTCTCTCTC
>NW_020870240.1:125010-127510 GCF_003789085.1 Penaeus vannamei | reverse complement strand
TAGTCCTTCGTCACATCCTTTGTTGATTTTTTTTCTTTTTATTTTTTATTTATTTATTTTTTATTTTTTTTTTATTTTTTTTTTTTTTTTGTCGTTTCGGTTTGGCGTCGGAGGTGGGGGAGGGGGGGGGTTGGGGTTAAAGGAGGCTTGGCTTGAATTGGTTTGTAGTAGAATGTATGATTGGCTTGACTTAGGTGAGTTTAAAAGTCGAATATCTTTGAGTGGCTTGATTTGCTCTGGGGTTTTTGTATGGTTGAAGGGAGAGGGGAGAGGGAGAATGATTTGCAATGCGGATAAAGAACAAGAAAGAAGGTGGAAGGGAGAATCGGAAGTATATAGATATAAGATATATAGATCAGTAAATAAATACACACGCACATGCACACGCACATGCACGCACGCAGCACACGCACGCACACGCGCACAACACACTCGCACTCACACACGCGCACTTCACGCACGCACGCACACACACGCACACACACACACACACACACACACACACACACACACAACACACACACACACACACACACACACACACACACACACACACACACACAACACACACACACACCACACACCACACGCGCGGCGCGCCGCGCCTCTTCCTCTCCCCTCCAATTCCCCTTCCCACAGTTGATAGGCCTTCATTTTGAATTCGAATGATGGGAGAAAGGAAGTCAAGAAATAAAATAAGAGAAATGGTGAATAAAGAAGAAGAGAAAGAGGGGCGCCATGTTTACCATTCCCCGGAGCCGGCAGCGTCACCTCAGATATTGCACGCGGGGGAGGGGGGGGGGAGGCCCGCTGGTTCTCACTTACAGGGAAATCCATTAGGGAAGCTACCCACTGCCGCCGGGGTATGGGGGGGGGGGGGGTACAGGGGTGTGAGGGGTGTGTGTAGAGGTGTGGGGGGATGTATGGGTGGTAGAGGAGGAAGGGAGGGAGGGGGTGATGGAGGAGAGATGGTGGTTGGATGGAAAGGGGAGGAGGAAGGGAAATGGGAGAGGGAGGACGAGGAGGAGAAGAAGAAGAAGAAGAAGAAGAAGAAGAAGAAGAAGAAGAAGAAGAAGAAGAAGAAGAAGAAGAAGAAGAAGAAGAAGAAGAAGATGGAGAGGGAAGTGGGAAATGGAGGAGGAGGAGGAGGAGGAAAGGAGGACAAAGTGGTGGGGGGCGGGGGAAGTCAGGGGGAAAGAGGGGAAGGGCGTGGAGGGGAAGGTTAATCAGCGCACGCAATAATTGTAGCTTTTCCGTCTATTTTTCCCCCGTTAATTCTTCTTTATTCTGGTGGTGATTGGTCTGCATGTCGCCACCGGATATCAACACTTAATTGGTGGAAATTAGCAGCAGGGAATGGAAAGACATCAAATGAAAAGGGGAGACGAGGGAGATGGGAAGGGAGTTCCGAGTCTCCGTATTCTCCCTCCCTCCTCCTATCCCTCCCTTCCCTCCCTCCCCTTCCCTTCCCTTCCTCCCCTCCCTCCCCTCCCCTCCCCCCCCTCCCCTCCCCTCCCCTCCCCCGTTCTTCTCGCCCAGCGGCTTCAAGACAAGGACCGTTGAAAAGTTGCTGTTAATTGTCTCCTATTGTCCGGCCTGTTGTCGCGTCAGCCCCTGGGAGGCGCTCGTCAGCCGCCCGTTTATTGGTCGGCGTCTATACCGGCGCCGCTGACACTCCCGCGCTGCCGGTATAAACGGCTGACGCCGCTGACAACGGCAGTGGCATAACGATGCTGACCGCGCCGCTGACAATACCCGCGATGCGGCTGACATGAAAAACGCTGACCTCACCGCTGGCGCAACGACGCTGACAGCGCTCTGCGATTTGTGACAAGACCCAATCCGTATTCGTGTCCTGACGCCCTCGGCCGCCTCGCCTGCCTCCGACACCGTTCAGTCTCGCATTTGTATGCAAAGTGAGGGAGATCAGGCGTGTTTCTCTTTTAATTATATATCCCAGGTGTGAGCACAATGTTCTCAAATTAGGCCCCTTTAAGACACAAAGGAAAGGTACCCGTAGAAGGCCCAGGCGGGAGGTGCCATAAATACTGCTTCCACGACCGCGTTAATTGCTCTTTGCGGTTTTCACTTTTTTCGTTTTTCTCTACTTCTTGTCTCTTTGTCTCCTCTTCTCTCTCTTTTTTTTTCGTTTTTCACTTTTCTCTTTCTTTTTCTTTTCTTCTCTCTCTCTCCTCTCTCTCTCTCTCTCTCTCTCTCTCTCTCTCTCTCTCTCTCTCTCTCTCTCTTCTCTCTTCTCTCTCTCTCTCTCTCTCTCTCTCTCTCTCTCTGTCTGTCTCTCCCCCCCTCTCCTCTCCCTCTCTCCCTCTTCCCTCTCTTCCTCCCTCCCTCCCTCCCTCCTCTCTCCCTCTCTCCCTCTCTCCCTCTCTCCTCCTCACTCTCTCTTTCCCTCTCTCCTCTCTCTCCCTCGCTCCTCTATCTCCCACTCTCCTCCTCCTCTCTCCCACTCGCGGCTTGACTTGGTTTTGGTGTCGTTTGGTGT
>NW_020870240.1:112510-122510 GCF_003789085.1 Penaeus vannamei | reverse complement strand
CCCTTCCTCCTCTTGTTTCCCCTTCCTCCTTTCCCCTTCCCTTTCTCCACTTTTCTCCCTCCTTCCCCTTCCCCTTTCCTTCTCCATCCCCTCCCTCCTCCCCCGCCCTTCCCCTCTTTACGGTAATTGTAATTGGCACGGGCGCTGTGATATCATTCTGTTTCTTGATGGGAAGTTATGGCAGGGATAATGACAGAGGATGCGCGTCTTGATCTATCTGCGTCATTTCGTTGCTGATGCTGTTGCAGCTGTTGTTGATGACGGCGATCGCAGCTGTTGCTGTCGTTGCATCCGCTGTTCTTTTTTTTTGGCGTCGATTGTTGGGGGTAACATGCATGAGTGGGGAGTGATTTAAGTTCTGTAGCGGTCTTTTATTTTTGTTGTATTTTTTGTATTTATCCTTTTTATTTATTTATATATTTATTTTCTGCATTTTTGGTATTTCTCCTTTTTATTTCCCTGTCTGACTGAATGCGTGTCGAACCGTAAACAAACCTATCCTTCGGTTATAGATATCTCTATATCTGTCTGTCTACAAATAGCGGAACAATGGCAGGCATAGCGGTAACCACTCGTAAACAGCTACCCTATTGTCCCATTTCCCAATTAAGGTGCCCATTACCATGCTTACCATTCACCGCCTCTCCTCGTACCGTGCATCCCATTAGCCGCCCATTATTATGCTTCCCATTCACCCTCGTCGCCGGTGGTTCCAGTGGGTTCCTTGGCCAGTGGGCGAGGGTGTTCTGCGGGTGGGCCATGCGCCGCGGGGGTGGGAAGGCGCAACTGGGAAAGGGTAGGGGCGATGATGATGATGATGATGATTAATGATGATGATGATGATTAATGATTGATGATTGATGATTAATGATGATGATTGATGATTAATGATGATGATGATTGATGATTAATGATGATGATGATTGATGATTAATGATGATGATGATGATGATAATGATGATGATGATGATTGATAATTATGATGATTGATGATTAATGATGATGATTGATGATTGATGATTAATGATGATGATGATGATGATTAATAATGATGATGATGATGATTAATGATGATGATGATTGATGATTAATGATGAAATGATTATGGATGATGATAGGAATGATGATGATATGATGATGATTAATGATGATCATGATGATAACGAAAATGATAATGATAACGATAATGATAATGATAATGATGAGGAGGAGGATAAAGATGATGATGACGACGGTGGTGATGGTAACTACAACGACGACTAAATGAATAAGAATAAAGAAATCGTAACAAATAGCTTCTTGGCTCATATTAAACTCGCCGCTTCAGACATTTTCAACTGCTTTTTATTAATCAAATTTGCACAGAGGGCCGGGAGTATTTGGGAATGCCGGCAGTGGGCTTTGTTCTCAAAAAGGGTCAAAACCTCTGACGCTCGAGAGGTCACCCACTATGACGGGGGGGGGGGTCGAGGGTTATTTGGGGGTTCTCTGGTAGGATTTACTGTGTGTGTGTGTGTGTGTGTGTGTGTGTGTGTGTGTGTGTGTGTTGTGTGAGTGTGTGAGTGAGTTAGTGACTTATGAGCCTAGGCCGCCCTGATCATTGGAACCCCCCCCCCCCCATCCCCCTCCAATCAGTATGCCACTCAGGCTGAGCTTGGCACTGTTATTGCGAGTAATTAGTGGGGGGAGAGGAGGGAGGGAGGTATGGGGGTAACGGAGAAAGAGGAGGGGGATGGGGAAGGGAAAAGGGGGGGTGGGTATGAGGGCGGGGGGGTAACTGACATCATACACATGGATTAGTTCCGCTGCTCTGACCCCTCGGTCTTTTTTTTTTTTTTTTTTTTTTTTTTCGGTTCTCTCTCTCTCTCTCTCTCTCTCTCTCTCTCTCTCTCTCCTCTCTTTTCTTCTTTTTATTCTCCGTTGATGGGTTGACCCGTGGCCGTGTGGGGCATGTGGGTCAGCTGCGGGTTGAGGTCAGATGTGAATTTTTTTCTCTCTTTCTTTCTTTTATCTTCTCTTCTCTTCTCTCTCTCTCTCTCTCTCTCTCTCTCTCTCTCTTCTCTCTCTCTCTCTCTCTCTCTCTCTCTCTCTCTCTCTCTCTCTCTCTCTCTCTCTCTCTCTCTCTCTCTCTCCCTCTCCCTCTCCCTCCTCTCCTCTCCCTCTCCCTCTCCCTCTCCCTCTCCCTCCCCTCTCACGCCTCCTCCCCCTCCTCTCCTCCTCCCCTCCTTCTTCCCTTCTTCATCCCCTCCTCCTCCCCCTCCTCCTCCCCCTCCTCCTCCTCCTCGTCTCCCCCTCCTCCCTCGTCGATTCTTCCCACGATGGCTTCGTCGCATTAAAGAATCTGAGACGTGGTCGGAATCTGGAGCGGTTTTGGTATTCGGGATTAATGGCTGTAAACAACTGGGCAGAGCGTAAGCGGGTTTTGCGTGCGTGCGTGTGCGTGTAGGTGAAGGAGGGGCGGGCGGGTGTGGGGGTGTTTTCGGAAAAAAGATGTGTGTGTGTTGTGTGTGTTGTCTGTCCTGTCTGTCTGTGCAGATTTTTTTGTAGTTGTGTGTGTTGTATTGTTCTGAGGGTGTATGTATGAATATATTGTGTATGTAGCCTTTATATCGTCTTTGCATATAATGGTTGTCTAAGGTTTGTGTCAGGATTTCTGTACTGTGTGCGTGTATTGGGGGTAGGGGGGTATGTGCTTGTGCGTGTGTCGGTGTGTGTGCGTGTTACCGGGAAAGGCATCGTGTAAGTATGGTTAGTGGGAGGTTATGGAGTGAAAGAGAGTAAGTTATGGCGACGATGTAAGCAGAAGGTATAAGGCAAGCCAACTCAAGCCAACCCAAGTCGAGTCAAACCAACCCAAGTCAAGTCAAGTCAGCTCAAGTCAAGGGAAGGTGAAGCTAGTATGTTAAGAACTCTGCAGAGCTCGGAAGAGAAGCGCTGACTCATGCTAGGTGAATGCCAGCACGACTCTGTTGTCTTGCCTCCTCCCCCTCCTCCTCCTCTCCTTCTCCTTCTCCTTCTCCTCTCCTCCTCCTCCTCCTCCTCCTCCTCCTCCCCCTCCTCCTCCCTCCTTCCTCCTTGTTCCTTGTCCATCCTATTCCTCCTGTTATCCCTTTGGATGTCCTTTCTCCCGTTCTTCTTCCTCCTCCTCCTCCTCCTCCTCTTCCATCTCCTTTTCTTCCTCTTCCTCCTCCTCCTCTTCCTCCCCTCTCCTCTCCTCCTCCCCCCTCCCCCCTCCCCCCCCTCCCCCCTCCACCCCCTCCTCCACCCCGACCCCCATTGGCCGCCCATAGATCGACCCCATTCGGTGAACTCGAGCTGTCATTCCCCGAAGCCTCCTTGGCCATTATCCGTCTCCTTGTAAGTGTGTCTTCTTTATCTCTCCTCTTATCTTTTGTTAATTCGGTTTGTCTTTTGTCTGCGGTTTCTCTGTATCTCTCTCTCTTCCTCTCTTCTCTTTTTCTTTCATTTTTCTTTTCTTCTCTCCTCTTCTCTTTTCTCTTCTCTTCGACTTCAGTTTTCACAGGAGAGGGAGAAAGAGAAAGAGAAAGAAAGAAAAAGCGAAAAAAAGAAAGAGAGAGGAGAAGAAAGAAAGAAAAGAGAAAAAGAGAGAAAAAGAGAAAGAAAGAGAAAAGGAGAGAAAGAGAGAGAGAGAAAGAAAAGAAGAAAGAGAAAAAAAGAGAGGAAAAGAGAAAGAAAGAGAGAGAAACCATGTAACGTAACCCTAGCGCTCTGCCCTGCCCCTTGCGATCACCTTGTCTCTCGCTTATGTATCGTAAGGCCGCCGCCGCCGCCGCCTGCCTGCCTTCGGGCTTGTCATGGTAACCCCGGGAGGAGGGGGAGGAGGAGGAGGAGGAGGAGGAGGAGGAGGAGGAGGAGGAGGAGGAGGAGGAGGAGGAGGAGGAGGAGAGAGGAGAAGAAGGAGGGAGAGAAGGAGAAGGAGAAGGAGAAGGAGAAGGAGAAGGAGAAGGAGAAGGAGGAGAAAGAAGGAGAGAAGGAAAGTGAGAGGCGGGAGGAGGAAGGAGGAGGAGGAGGAGGAGGGGAGGCAGGAAGGAGGAGGAGGAGGAGAAGGAGGAAGGAGGAGATAATGGGGGCAGGTAGGAAGAGGATGGCGGAAGAAGGAGATATGCGTAGGATGATATCCAAGAACTAGGAAGAAATAAGAAAGACCCAACTGGCGACGAGAGACAGTGAGGTCATACAGGGAGGGGAAGGAGGAGAAGAGAGGAGAGGGGGAGGGGGAGGGAGGGGGAAGGGGAGAGGGAGAGGAATAGGGATGTGTGGAGGAGGGAAGGGGGGAGGGGGTTGTGTAAGGATCGGATGGAAGAACATGAATAGCGTTACTATTTAGTAACAGTTAACGGGCCGAGAGACAACACGGCGGGCCCCGTGTGTTCACAGGCCCGCGTGGCGAATGGGACACCGGGGGTCACACGAGGCGGAGGGGAGGAGGGGTGGAGAGAGTGGGGGAGAGGGAGGGAGAGAGGGAGGGGAAGAGGGGAGGGACGGGAGGAGGTGGAGAGAAGGAAGTGGTGGAGAGAGGGATTGGAGGTTGAGGATGGGAGTGGGGGATAGTGGAGGGTGGGGGGGGGGAGGTGGAGCGTCTGGAGGAGGAGAAAAGGATGAAAGGGAGATGGAAGGAAGGTGTCAAAAACAGAGGGGGCGATGGAGGCAAACCGACAAAGCCCAGGAAGTGACACAACCTGAAGCAAAGCGAAATAGCCTTTTTTCCTCCTCCTTGGCGTTCTATGTGGTCTCTATCTCTCTCATGCTTGCTTGTTCCTTTCTTCTTCTTTTTTTTCATTTTGGTCCCCTATCACCAGTTTCTCTATCTGATCTATCTATCTCATATACTCTACTTGTTCCTTTTTTTCTTTATTGTTTTGTATTTTTTTATTTTTATATATATATTTTTGTCCCCCATCCTTGCACTTCCGAAGCATAAGATCCCAAGCTTACGTCAGTAGGATTACAAGGACGTTACGGCGTCTTAAGAAGTTTTGACGGAGGGCACTGGGATAGGTCATTCCCCTCCCCTCCCTGCCCCTCCTCCCTTCTATTGTATCTTCCTCCTATCCCCTCTTTCCCCTCTCTTCCTCTCCTCCTTTTCGCTCCACTCTTCCCTCTCATTATGCTGTTCTGTTCTCTCCCATCTTTATCATCTTCATATTTAATTTTATCTTTATCTTTATCTTCATATTTATCTTGATCTTTATCTTGATCTTTTTCTCTTTCTTTATTATCTTAATATTCATCCTTATATTCATCATCATCATCATCATTATCATCATCATCATCATCCCATCACCATCACCATCATCATCATCTTCTCCTCCATTCTCATCATTCTCTTTCCCTTCTCACTCTCCCTCTCTACCCTCCTCCCCTCCCTTCTTCCCCCCTCCCTCCCGCCCTCCCATTCCCTATTGACTCTCAGCTGGACAAAATGCTCGATGTGTTTTCCTGCCAGAGAACAACACGGCCAGTACTTTCTTGCGGCACTTCCGGGCATGCAGTGCCATTGATCAGTGCCTGACTCTGACTGCAGAACAGATTTCCTCGGCTCGCGTCCGGGGTTTCAATTTCTGATTTTTTTTTCTCCCTTCTCTGTTTCTGTTTCTTTCTATATCTTTCTCTTTGTCTTCTCTCTCTTCTCTTCTCTCTCTCTCTCTCTCTCTCTCTCTCTCTCTCTTCTCTCTCTCTCTCTCTCTCTCTCTCTCTCTCTCTCTCTCTCTCTCTTTCTCTCTTTTTCCTCTTTATTCTGTCTTTCTCATCTCCCTTCTTCTTTCCCTCTCCTCTCCTCTGCTCTCTCTCTCCTCTCTCTCTCTCTCTTTCTCCTTCCTCTCCTCTCCTTCTCTCTCTCCTCTCCTCTCCTCCCTCTCCTCTCCTCCTTCCTTCTCCTCCTTTCCCCCTCTCCCCCCCTCCCCCCCATTGTCCAAAACCCCCTTTTTTATTTACGAAAACACAAGCTACAACTCAAACACGGGCGCTCTCCCGGCAGCGCGTGTCGTTTTGGAGTAAATTGAACGATCTGAATCTCAAGTTGCATGCAGTCGGAGGGAGGGAGGGAGGGGAGAGGGAAGGAGGGAGGGGGAGGGGGGAGGGGAGGGGAGGGAGAGAAGGGGTGGATGGAGGAAGGTTGATCGAAAGGTAGGGAGAGGGATAATGAGAAGGAGGGAGGAAGGAGGAGGAAGAAAGGGGCATCTCCCTGCCTCTCTCTCTCTCTCTCTCTTTCTCTCTTTCTCCTCCTCTCTCTCTCTCCCTATCTCCCTCATCTCCTCTCTCCTCTCTCCCTCTCTCTCTCCAAAGTTTCAACTTTCAAAGCTATCAAGTTGTCTCGTGTTGCACAGACTTCCGGAATCCTATTAGATGAAAATATAGAGTTTGCGATGGTTTACAAACCGGATTGGATTGTCTTCATACATGACCGGCCGGGGGGGGGGGGTCTGGGTCTGGGAGAGGGGAGGGGGAGGGAGGGATTTCGGTCTAGAAGTGGAGGGGAGAGAAAAGAGGAAGGGAGAGGGGTATGGAAGAGGGGGAGAAGGAAGGGGACGAAGATGAGGAGGAGGAGGAGAAGAAGGTGGAGATGGTGCCAGTAGAAGGATGGGAGGAAGGAGAGATGAAAAAAGGGGAGGGAGAGAAAAGGGGGAGGATGAGAGAGAGAAGATGAAAAGGGGAGGAAGAGAAAGGGGCGATGAAGCCAGGGGAAAGAGGGGAGGAAGAAAAAGAGGAGATGAAGCCAGGGGAAGGAGGGGAGGAAAGAGAAAGAGAGATGAAAGGGGAGGAAGAGAAAGAGGAGGCGAAGCATGGGGAAGAAGGGGAGGAAGGGGAGGGGCGAGCGAAGATGATGGAGAACGACTACAACGACCCTTATAAACCGTCCAGGAGTGAGCATCCAGGGCCATAATTCGCCATGTTTGAGCTGACGTCATCTCCCCTTGCGATGGCCCGGCCTCCTTGGCTTCTCCCTCTCTTTCTTTCTCTTTCTCTTTCTCTTTTCTCTTTCTCTTTTCTTCTCTTTCTCTTTTCTCTTTCTCTTTTCTTCTTTTCTCTTTCTCTTTCTCTCTCTCTCTCTCTCTCTCTCTCTCTCTCTCTCTCTCTCTCTCTCTCTCTCTCTCTCTCTCTCTCTCTTCTCTCTCTCTCTCTCTCTCTCTCTCTCGTCTTCTCTCTTCTCCTCTCCTTTTTCTTTCTCTCTCTTTCTCTCATTTCTTTTCTTATCTCTCCTTATTTCGCATTCTCTTATTCCCAGTCAAACATTTCTTCTTCACCTCCTCATAATCTCCTCTGTTCTTCCTCCTCCCAACATACCTATTCATCCTCGTTATTATTGTTATTTGCAGTTGTAGGAGTACTACTGTTATTATTGTTATTGCTGTTGTTGTTATCATTATTATTATTATTATTAATGATGATTATTATTAATGTTGTTAATGATATTAATTGTATTATTCATTTTAATTTTATTATCAGTAGTATTACTAATACCGTTAGTATTCCTAATATTATTGTTCCTGTTATTATCATTCCTATTATAATTATAGCTACTATTATTATTACTATATTCAGTTATTGCAATTACTCCTGCTGTTGATATTGCTGTTACTATTGTTGGTATTATTACATTAGATTAAATGTATTGTTCTCTTGTTCTTTCAGGTAAGTTCTGGAACTTGGCAAGAAGTCCACTGCATGTAATGGTAAGAGAAATAACGTTTAAATAACTCTTTTTTATCATTATTGAGTTATTGAACACACACGCGTCCGTCCGTGTGTTAGTGTATGTGTATTTGTTCGTGTACGTGTGTACGTGTGTGTCCTTGTTATTGTGTTGTCTTTGCTTGCATTTGTTTACATGTCAGATTGCTTCCCGTTTGTATACAGTTGCCGAAGCGCATATCTGAAAAGGCAAATATGTGTGTGTGTCCGATTCGTGGAAGAGAGGGAGAGAGAGAGAGAGAGATTTTCACTTGTTTTTGGGCGCTGTGTTGCAGTCTCGTGTCCCTTTCGAAGGTGGAGGTCGAGGAGGAGGAAGTGGTGGTTGGAGTTGAGGTCGAGGAGGAGGTGGAGGTGGTTGAAGTGGAGGTCGAGGAGGAAGTGGAAGAGGTGGAGGTAGTTGAAGTGGAGGTCGAGGAGGAAGATGAAGTCGAAGTGGAGGGGGAGGAGATAGAGGTTGTGTAGTAGGTAAGGGTAGTGGAGAGTAGGTAGAGGGGTTGGAGGTGGAGGTCGAGGAGAGGAGGTGGAGGAGGTAGAAGCGGTGGAAGTCAAGGAGGAGGGGGAAGCGGAAGAAGAAGGGAAATTGGGAGAGGGATGGGTGAATGGTGAAGAGAGGAAGAGGCGACGATAGAGGAGAAAAAGAAGTAAATAGGAGAATGATAGAGAGATGAGTTCAAGTATGAGTAAGAATGATGATTATGGTAATAGTACTGATAGTGATACTGAAAATGATAATAACATTGGTGATGATGATGATGATAGACTAATGATAATGAATATATTGATAGAAGTAGTGTAATAATAAATGATAAATAATGATAACAATTTAATTATAAAGGTAACAGCGATGAGATGATGATGATGATAATAAAAGTAATAGTGAAATAATGATAATGATAGTGATGATGATGAGGGTGATGATGATAATGAAGATGATATAATACATAATTATAGTAATAATGATAATGAAATGGTTGCAATAGCAATAATGAAAAGTAGACGGAGAAGAGAAGAAGGGGGAGTAGGGAGAATAAAGAAAAAGAAAAGGAAATAGAAAAGGAGACGGGTGAATCGAGTAAGATCCCCTCCCCTTCATCCCCTACTCCCAATTTTCCTCTCCTCCTCCTCTTATCCTCCTTTCCTCTTCCTCTTCCTCTTCCTCTCCTCCTCTCCTCCTCCTCCTCCCTCCTCCTCCTCTCCTCCTCCTCTCCTCTCTTCCTCCCGTCCTCCTTCCTCCTACCACCTTACCCTCCTCCTCGTCTCTCCCCACCTCTCCCTTCCTCCCCCTCCTCCCCTCCTTTCCTCTCCTCCTCCTCCTCCTCCTCTACCTCCTTACCTTCCTCCTTCTCCCCCCTCCTTCCTCCTCCCTTTCTCCTCCTCCCCCCTCCCTCCCTCCTCCTCCTCCTCCTCCTCCTTCCTCTTAACTCCCTACTCCTCTTCTACACCCTCCTTCCTATCCCCTCCTCTCCTTCCCCTGCCTCCCTACCATCCTACCCCTCCCTCCCCCCCCTCCCTATCCCCGCCCGCGTCCCGCTCTACATTTCATACACGCGTAGTTAATGGTCCTGAAACATCCTTGCGCCGCTGAAAATTTCAGTGAGGATTTACGCGATTTGACAGAGAGACCCCCCCACCCCTCCCACCCCCTCCCCCGGTTTCGTGCGGGAGTCGTAAAAGGGGAAAAGCAAGTTGGCTTGGCTTGAAATATTGATGAAAGTTTGCGAAGGGATGTCCGATACGCGGGGCTTGGGCTTTCTGGGATGCCGTTCGCGGGGTTGGCTTAGGTGGCTGGCTTTTCGTTTTCTATCTCTCTCGTCTTTCTTTCTCTCGTTTCTCTTTCTTCTCTCTCTCTCTCTCTCTCTCTCTCTCTCTCTCTCTTCTCATCTCTCTCTCTCTCTCTCTCTCTCTCTCTCTTCTTCTTCTCTCTCTCTCTCTCCCTTCCCTCTCCCTCCTCCCCTCTCTCCCCTCTCCCTCTCCCTCTCCCTCCTCCTCTCCTCTCTCTCTCTCTCTCTCTCTCTCCCTCTCCTCTCCCTCTCCCTCTCCTCTCCTCCCTGCCCCCTCTCTCTCTCTTCTCTCCTCCTACCCTCCCCTTCTCTTCTCTCTCTCTTTCTCTCCTCTCTCTCTCTCTCACCTCTCTCTCTCTCTCCTCTCTCGTTCTCTCTCCTCCCTCTCCTCTCTCAGAGCATAAGTGGGATTGATTTATTCCCTTTGATTCTTTTTTATTCTTCATAGCGGAGTTTGCCAAAGAGTCGCTTTTTGTGTGTACTCTGCTTGCATAATGTGCGGTTTG
>NW_020870240.1:89965-110958 GCF_003789085.1 Penaeus vannamei | reverse complement strand
TGTTTGTGTGTGCTTACCCCCGCTTGCAAGAATGTGAGTGTGTGTATGTGCCTGTTTGTGTGTGCCGATGCTTTCGAGTCTGAGTGCCTGTGTACATGTATACTTTTATGTGTGTGTGTTTGTGTACGTCTTTGATGGAGAGGGTGGCTTTTTTAGGTGCGGGGAAGGGGGGGTGTCTTTTGGGGTCGGATGGGGGGAGGGGGTCACTAGGGGGTCGTTGGGAGGGGGAAGGGGGGTCCTTGGGGTCGTCATCAGTGACCCCAAGATCTTTGCAAACGGTCCTTGGTCTGAAAATGGAAGCTGCCATTGTTTGCCGGCGCCGCGTGTGAAGTGCTTGCGCTCGGCGAGTTGTTGGGCCAAGTGAGTCGGCGCTTTTGGGGGGGGGGGGAGGGGGCGTGCTTGTGGTGGCGGCGATGGCGGTGCAGGTATGGTGCTTGAGGTGGTGAGGGTATTGTGCTTGTGGTGGTGGAGGTATGGTGCTTGAGGTGGTGAGGGTATTGTGCTTGTGGTGGTGGAGGTATGGTGCTTGTGGTAGTGAGGGTATGGTACTTTTGTCATTGAGGTGATGTCAGGGATGATGATGCTTACAAATTCTAATAATTTGCAGGATGGATTTTAAGATGTTAACAGAGAGAGAGAGAGAGAGAGAGAGAGAGAGAGAGAGAGAGAGAGAGAGAGAGAGAGAGAGAGAGAGAGAGAGAGAGAGAGAGAGGGGGGGGAGGGGGTGCGGAAGGAAGAAAGGGAGGAGTGTTGGTAGGGGAGAGGACGTATGGGAGGGGGAGGGGAGGGATGGGGAGGGAGGGGAGGGGAAGGGACAGGTAGGGAGGATGGCAGATGACTTTTTTCCGGGTCATTTCTTTCTCTTCTATAACGAGAGTCACATTGTGGTTCGTGTTTTTCATTTTTAAATTTGTTTCTTTTTTTTCTCTCTCTCTCTTCCCTCCTTTTTTTCTTCTTTCTCCTCCTTGACAGTCTGGAATCAAAGGGAAGTTGGAGGGTGCACAAAAATTAACTTTTCCTTTGTTGATTTAGTCACGTGGCGGACATTGTTAAGAGCCGCTGAAAAAAGAAAGAAAAAAAAAGTGATAATTTTTAATGAGTTCATAATGAGTTTTCATGTTAGATGGACCAGCTCTGGGAGACGGTCATGTTTTATTTATTTGTTGTATTTTACGTTTTGTGGAATAATGGTAGTGATAGGAATGATATTTTTATTCTTGTTCATTTTTGTTGTTAGTTTTATTATTGTTGTTGTTTATGGTTATCATCATTATCATTTATTATATTGTTTATATTATCATTATTAATTGTTATCATATATGGTTACCGTTATCACTGTTATTGTAGTTGTCATTACGATTATTATTGACTGTTACTATCGTGGTTGTTGTTTTTGTTTTTATATATTTGCCAATTTATTTCATGTTATGATTTTTCTTTTAGAATAAACCTTCCGTAAGATTTTAAACGCATATGTTTGCATCGTAAGAAAGCAACCATTTTTCTGTGAATGACGTCAGATCATTGTAATTTCTTCTTGATTCCCCGTGTGTGTTTTCATGTAAAATTTTGAAAAACGCGGAAAATAATTATTCAAGTGATTGATTTTTCCTTTGTTTTATTATGAAAATAAAAAGGCAGTTGAGCAAACGGCGAATTAAAATGTTTGTCTTGTCGTTTTTTCCTACTTTCCTTCATTTTTTTCAAATTACAAATGTCTGCTTTGTCGTTTTTCCTCAATTTGTCCCTTATTTCCGTTATTGATTTGCAAGTTTTCGTTGCATGCGATTGCCACAGTGCAGTCGACGCTAACCCGATCGCTGCGACGCCCACGCCGTGCCTCTCTCGCAACGGACCGAGTCGGATATTAATGGACAGCGGACGGGGATCGAACGCGGATGCTAGCGGTTGGGCGCAGGTGGTGATTGGATGGGGGGGGGGCGGGGGAGGGCGGGGGCGGGGTGTCTTTTTGTGGCTGTAAATTTCCTTTTTTTTAACCCCACCCCCTATAATGGTTCTGTCTGTCTGTCTGTATGGCAGAGTATCTTTCTTTCTCTGTCGATATGTGTCTGTGTGTCCCACTCATTTTTCGCCCTCTCTCTTTCGCTCTCCCTCTCCTGTTGGTCGGTCCTCTTCCTCTCTCTCCTTTCTCTCTCTCCTCTCCCCTCTCCCTCTCCGTGTGCGTCGGTCCTCCTAACCGGACATGCGTGCATCCGTTCATCCGCCCCCATTTATGTGCGTTCGGACCGCGGCTGAAACGACCCGCCCATAGTCACCCTCTTTCCGGTCGAGCGCGTCGTGGCGGCCGGACTTCGCAGCGAATCGGAAAATCGGAATTGCACTTTTTACGACGTTCGGTTAAGCAGCGCTCGGCCGGTCCCGCGCTCAATGGCCCCGGGGCTTCGCCGCACCGGACGCCCGTGACGGATGGCGGCCGATGAGGTGGGGGGGGGGTGTGGATGGGTGGGGGGGGGGGGGGCTGGGGTAAGTGGGTGGAGGTGTGTATGTGGGTGAGGGTATGTGGGTTGGGGTTGAGTGGGGGGGGGAAACATGTGTTGGTGTGAGTGGGGAGTGTGAGGGTGTTTTTTTTTGTGTGTGTATATGTCTGTATCTGTGGTGTGTGTGTGTGTGTGTGTGGTGTGTGTTGTGTGTGTGTGTGTGTGTGTGTGTGTGTGTGTGTGTGTGTGGTGTGTGTGTGTTGTGTGTGGGTGTCGTGACGTCATCGGAATCACGGCCAAGGTAACAAATGGTGAGATAAAAGTCCTTAGGAAACTTTTTTTTTCTTTTTCGTCTGCCATTAAACCTCATTTTTATCTACCATTTTTTATCTTGAGTCTCATCTTCCCTCATTTCTATCCTCCGCCTTGTTATCATGCTTCTTTTTCATCATCCCTTCTTATTCCCCATCCGTGCTAGCTCCCCTCTTTTTTATCGTCGCGGAAGATGAAGAAAATGAAGATGATGATGATGATAAATGCCCCGCGATAACTCTTCGTTTCTTCCCCTCCGCCTCCCTCCTCTCCTCCCTTCCCTTGCCCTCCCTTCCCCGGGCCCTTTTCCTCCCTCTTCTCCCTCGACTGAGTCCTCTCGTCCCCCCTTCCCCACCATCTCCCTCGCCCCCTTCTCTTCTCCTCCCATCTCCCTCGCCCTCTTCCCTTCCCTCCCTTGTTTTCCCCTCTTCTATCCTTCTTCCCCTCCCTCACCTCTCTCCTTCTCCTCCCCTCACTCCTTCTCCTCCCCTCCCTTCTCTCCTCCCCCTCCCCCTTCCTTCTCTCTTCCTCAGCGTTCGCCTGAGACGTGCGCATGAGGTCACGCGCAGGCGGCTCGCGGGCGTGTCAGATAAGGTCACGACGTCTCGCCTCTCCCACACGCCCACACGCCGGCCGGCCAGTGAGCACGCCCGACCCTCTCTTCTTAATTAATATAAGGTGGAGATGCCGGGTAATCAGGGGCGGGATGGATGGGTTGTGTGTCGGGGGGGGGGGTGAGGGGGGTTGTGTGTGTGTGCAAAGAGAGGTGTGTGTGTGTGGTGGGTGGGTGGGTGGGGGGTGGTGTGGTGTGTGTGTGTGTGTGTGTTTGTGTGTGTGTGTGTGTGTGTGTGTGTGTGTGTGTGTGTGTGTGTTGTGTGTGTGTGTGTGTGTTGTGTGTTGTGCGTGTGCGTGCAGGGTCTAAATGTTTAGACCTTTGCTACATATATACATATATCCTGGGGAGAGACGTGTACGGCCGCGCGGATGAACGTGTCCCACCTTCGTCCGCAGGTATGTACACAGATGTCCCCGCCCTTTTTTATGCGTGTGCGTAGCCCGCGCCGCCGACCGCCAAGGCACATAGCGATCATGCTGCGACATTCGCGGCGTCATTCCGGCAATAGCAGCGCCAGCAGGAGTCGGAACGCGAGGTCGAGCGCCGCCTTAGAGCAAGCGTGTCGCCCCCGAAGTCGAGGCGCCCGCGGGCCAGGGCTAGCGGCGGGGGAGGGGTGGTGGGGGTGGCGAGGCGGGGGGGGTGATGATCGCTTTGCCTTCCTTTCTTTTTTTGTTTTCGTTTTTTTTCCTTTTCATTTTTATCTTTATTTTCTTCCACAAGAAGTGTATGGATGGCTATGAGCAAGAGAGAGGGAGTAAGAAGGGGAGGGAGGAGGAAGAAGAAAAAGAAAAGAAAGGAGGAGAAGAGGAGAAAGGAGAAAAAGAGAGGAGAAGAAGGAGAAAGAAAAAGAGACGGAGAAGAAGGAGGAGGAGGAGGAGGAGGGGAGGGGGGAGGAAGAGGAGGAGGAAGATGGGTCAAGTCTGACGCTGCGACTTCTCCTCCTTGTTTCGCGCGCCCGCCAGAGGCAGCGACAATAAACGCAACAATAGACGAAATGACGCCGGGATGCTAAACGAGCTCGGCGTTGCCACAGTGCCGCAGAAAAGGGTTCGGGTCGTCGTTCGCCGATTCGTTCGCTGGCGATGGTGGCTTCGAATCCTCCTATTTTCGTACGAGCCATGTCCCTCCGTTTCTCTCGTTTCTCTCCGTTTCTCTCCGTTTTTCTTTGTTCTTCACTCCTCAAATGCTTCACTTTGTTCATAAACTGGGCAGTTTATGGAACTTTCTTGTTGGAGCATCGAATTGTTCGCAGAGGTACGAGGGCGAGGCGAGGGGACGGGGCAGTGCAAGTCCGTCTTTTTTTTTTACGTCTTAGGAGTCCGTTGTCGATCGCCTTTGGGTGCTTGGAAGAGGCTTTCTCCCCCCCCCCTAGCCTCTACTCCTTCTCCCTATTTCCCTATTCGTCAGCTTCCTGTTCGCCTTTCTCGCCCCGTGTTCGCTCTCCTCCCCCCCCCCTCGCATGCCTTCTTCCTTCCCACTCCCATTCCCCTTTCCCCCTTCTCTCTAAGCCGCATCCCCTCCCCTACCCCACTCTCTATCCCTTTTAAACCCCATCACATCCATCCTCTTTGCATCGCTTCTCGTTCTCCCCTCTTGCTTTCCCCCTATAACCCCATTCCCCCTCTTCCCCCCTTCCTTGCCCCTACCCCCACCCATCACCCTCTTTCTTTCTCCCTCCTTCCCCTCCCTTTACCCATCCCCCTTCTTCTCCCCCACCCCTACCCACATTTCCCTCTCTCCCTCTACCCCCACAATCACCCTGCCTTTCTCTCCCCTCTCTCTCCCTTCCTCCTTCCTTATTCCCCACCCCACATTTCTCTCCTCCCCTTCCCCCTTCGTTACCCCCACCCATTTCTCCCCTTCCCTTCGCCTTCCTCTTCTTCCTCCTCCCCCTCCTGCCTTTCTTCTTCTCTCCTCCTCCTCCTCCTTCCTCCTCCTCATCCTTCCTCCTCCTCCTCCTCCTCCTCCTCTCCCCCCCCCCCCGAGAGCAGCATTGTCCGATGAGTTGGTACTATGATGCTATCGCTGCCTTTCCGTTCCATAAGATTGATGTCTACGAAATGACTTGAGACTCCTTGGCGAAGAAGAGGAGGAGGAAGAGGAGGAAGAGGAAGAGAGGAGGAAGAAGAGAAGAGGAGGAAGGAGGAGAGGAAAAGATGGAACGGAGGAAAAAGATGTAAATAAGGGGTGGAAGGGATTTTTTTCTGTTTTTGTTTTTGGTGTGTTTGTGTTAGTGTTATTTGTGTATGCCGGTTCATGATCTGTTTTTGTTCCATATATAGTGCTCCTTCTCCCTCTCCTTCTTCCTCTGCTCTCCTTTCCTTCTCCTTCTCTCCCCCTCCTTCTCCTTTTCTCCCTCTCCTTATCTTCTCTTGCTCTCTCTCTCTCTCCCCCTCCCTCTCTCACCCTCTCCCCTCTCCCTCTTCCCTCTCCCCCTCCCCTCCCCTGTCCATCCCTCGCAACAACCACTTCGAACAAACATTTTAACGTGCTTTATGTCAGCTTTCTGTGTCTACATTTCGACACGCACACGCTCACCCCGTGTACGTGTCACGCCCCGGCTCTATATCACCGGCAGCGTAGCATTACACGGGGTCGATTTGCCAAGATTTACGTTAAATAAATGATTGGACATGGCGAGCGGCGGCGATGGAGGGCTGTTACACGGGCACGCGGCGCCGTTTTTGGCTCGGGTGTTTATTTTGGGGCGAGGCGATCCGTGCGGGGTGGGTGGGGCGGAGGAGGGGGTGGGGGTGGGGGTGCGAGTTGGGGGTGAGGGTGTGTGGTGGGGGTTGGGTATTTTTTTTTTTTATGTGTGTGTGTTGTGTGTGTGTGTGTGTGTGTGTGTGGTGTGTGTGTGTGTGGTGTGTGTGTGTGTGTGTGTGTGTGGTGTGTGTGTGCGTGTGTGCGTGCGTGCGTGTGTGCGTGTATGTTGCATGTGTGTGCGTGTCTATGTATCTTATTTTATCTAAGTGTGTCAGTGTCTGAGTGAAATGCATGCACGGATAATCTATGAAATGCGTGGTTAAACATGAATATCCACGCTTATTTTTTACTCTGAAGCGTTTCTGTGTTTATTACGGTTATCATTTTTCCTCCGTTGGTGGTTTTAATTAGGTATGCACCTTTGTTGCAATTTATCCCCGCGTGTTTGCATTGCATATCACTAGACTTTGCAACATCACGTCGCGGGTGATGTGGGTCGAGCAGAGAGTGTAGGAATAAAATAATTGTTGATGATGATGGTAATAAGATGAAAAACAGTGATAATGATATGATAATGATCTTGATGAATGGAAAGAGGATACTGATGATCATCTTCATGAATGGGAAGGTGATACTGAGTATGATCTTAGTGGGTGTAAAGGTAATGGAGTTGATGATGCTGATAATGGTGATGATGGTGAATAAATGAAGGATTATAGGATGATGATTATGATTTAGATGATGGTGATGGTAGTAATGATGGTGGTGATGGTGAGTTAACGATAATAGTATTGGTAATAGTGATTGTAGGAATAAGAGCAAGAATCCGATAGCAACTACAACAACAGTGATAAATAGACGAATAAATGGGAGTGTCAAAGCATTAGACGACAGTTATTCCGCCCTCCCCGTGTTTGTTTGTTTGTTTGTTTATTTGTTTGTTTGATAATGCGATTGGTCAAACCGCCCATGGCATAATTTCCGGGGCGTGAAATTCCGCATTATGGCAATGAAGTCGTAAGCAAAGGAAGAAGGAGATTGAGACACTAAAACAGTCACACTTTGTTAGTTTAGGGGAAGGGGGAGGGGTGGGGAAGGAAGAGGAGGGCTTGGGGGGGAAGGTTTGGGTTGGATAGGAAGAGAGGGTGGGGAGGGGAGGGTTTGGGGGGAGTAGGAAGACGAGTAGGGGAGGGGAGGGGTTTGGGGGGATTAGGAAGAGGGGGAGGGGAGGGAGGGGAGGGGAGGAGTTTGAGTGGGTAGAAAGAGGTAGAGAGGCAGGAGGAGGAAGGGAGGGGGGAAGAAAACGAAGGAGATGAAAGGAAAGGTAGAGGGGAAGGAAGGGGAGGGAAGGGTGAAGGGGGATGAAAAGGGAGGAAGGAAGAGGAGGGGAGGAGGCAGACGGTGGGAAGGAAGGAGGGGAGAGCTGTGAGCGAGCTGTTCCTTTCCTTAATTAGCGTGAGGCGTAACTCATTTTAATATGCGCTCGATGTCGCATAAATACACGGAAGGAGGAAGGGGAAGAGGAGGGGCAGAGAGAGGGAAAAATAGAAGGGGAGGTAAGGAAGGGGGAGAAGAAGGAAAAATGGAAGGGCGAGAAGAGGAAGAAAAAGGGAGAAGGAGAAGAAGAAGAAGACAAAGAGGAAGGGAAGAGGAGAAGGAGGAGAAGGAGAAGGAGGGGAGGAGAAGGAGAAAAAGAAGGGAAGTATAAAAGGAAGAGAGAGAAAAATTAGAACGGGAAGATAAAAATGTGGAGGAAAGGAAAAAGGAAAATGAAATCCTAGGCCTCAGAGTCAGTCGCCTTTGAACTCCTGTCATCTCGAGCGCATTTGGGCGAGGTAGGGCAGGGGCGTGGGAGGGGGGGGGGGGGGGGGTGCTCATGTATGGGTGGTGGGGAGAGGGTTGAAATGGGAGGGGGGGGGCTGGTTGATTAGTTATTGATGTCGTGGTACCAGTTTAGGTTGTTGGTATTGTTATTGTTGTTGTTATTGTTTCTGTTATGTTCTTTATTGTTGGTATCATCATAAGTACCATCGTTTATTATTAATGACGAATAATTTGGGTTATTATTATTAGTAAGGGGAGAGAGAGGTTGCATCCGGTCGCTGCCTGGTCACTTGTCGTTTTCTCATGTCATGCTCCTTATTTCCTCATTATCCTCGTTGGCCTTGCTCTCTTTCCCCTCGTGTGTTCCCCTTTCGCTTCTCTTTGATCTCTCCGCCACCCTCTTTCATGTCGGTTTTCTTTCCCTCTGGATTTCCTCGTTTTTTTTTTTTTTTTTTTTTTTGTTCTTCCTTTTCCGTTTTGTTTAACCTGCTCGTTTGTCTTGTGTTTTCATCTCTTCTTTTCTGTGTTATCATCTCTTGTGTCATTCATCTAACGCCTCCACCCCTCCATTTTTTCCTCCTCCGACTTCTACTTTTCTTTCTCCTTTACCATTTCTCTTCCTCCTCCTTTCTCCTCCTCCTTTCGTATTTTCCTCTCCTCCTCCTCTCTCCTCCTCCTCCTCCTCGTCCCTTTTTCCTCCTCCTCCTCGTCCGTTTTCCTCCTCCTCCTCCTCCTCGTCCCTTTTCCTCTTCCTCCTCCTCCTCCTGCCTCGTTCATTTCCCAGAAAAGGAAAAGCAAAAAAAAAAAAAGGAGGCAAAATAACTGGAAAGCAAAACGAGTTTACCTCCTCCCAGGCGTTCGAGGCTCGCAGGCTAGCCGTCGAAAATTGGCGGGAATTACCATGTGCCGCGTGAGAGCTCCTTCGGATGGCATGGCATGGCGGCCGATCAGCTCTTGCCGCGGCGAACCAGCTCTCTTTTCTTCTTTTGCTTTGTCTCGTTCTTCTTCGTCCTCTTTCATTTTTTCTTCCTTTTATTCTAATATTTTTTCATGTTTTCTTATTCTTGTTTTTTTTATATCATATTATGTTCCTCTTCGTTTTATCTACCCATTTTTTTCTCAGTCTTCTTCGTCCTCTTTCATTTTTCTTCTACTCTTTCTATATCTCCTCTTCGTCTTCGTCTTCCTCATCTTCCCTCCTCCTTCACCGATTCTCTGACTCCCTCTTATCCTCCCACGCTTCATCTTAAAAAGAAAAAAAAATAGTTCCTGATACTCATTCGTCCGTCTTCAGGCCGGATGATGAAGCTCCTTATCTTTCCCTTATCTCTGTTATCTGTCATCTCTCTCTCTCTCTCTCTCTCTCTCTCTCTCTCTCACTTTATTCACTCTCGCTCTTCTCTCTCTTCTCTTCTTTTCTTTTTTTTCTTTTCTTTTCTTCTCTTCTCTCTCTTCCGCCGCCTCTCTCCTCTTCTTTCTTTTCTCTTCTCCTTCTTTTCTCTCTCTTCTTCTTCATCTCTCTCTCTCTCTCTTCTCTTTTTCTTCTCTCTCTTCTCTCTCTCCTCTCTCCTTCTCTCTCTCTCTCTCTCTCTCTCTCTCTCCCTCTCCCTCTCTCCTCCTCTCTCTCCCTCTCCTCTCTCTCTCTCTCTCTCTCTCTCTCTCTCTCTCTCTCTCTCTCTCTCTCTCTCTCTCTCTCTCTCTCTCTCTCTCTCTCTCTCTCTCTCTCTCTCTCTCTCTCTCTCTCTCTCTCTCTTTCTCTCTCTTTCTCTCTCTTCTCTCTCTCTCCTCTCTCTCTCTCTCTCTCTCTCTCTCTCTCTCTCTCTCTCTCTCTCTCTCTCTCTCTCTCTCCTCTCTCTCTCTCTCTCCTCTCTCTCTCTCTCTCTCTCTCTCTCTCTCCTCTCTCTCTCTCCTCTCTCTCTCCTCTTCGTCTTTCTTCTCTTTCTTTCTCTCTTTCGCGATGAGTAATGGCGGCCTTGCGTGACGCCTTTTCGCGGGCGGGACGGGGAAATATGCGCAGCGTGCACGTGGCGCCTTCGCTCTACCTGTTGAATGGCCGGTAATAAGGGTGATTTTCCTTTTTTTTTTTTATTCGTTTCTTTTTTTTCTATACTTTGTTCTTTGGTTCTTTTTTTTTTTTCTTTTCTTTTTTTTTTTTTTTTCTTTTTCTTTTTTTTGATTTTGATTTTTCTTTTTTTGAATTTCTTTTTCTTTTTTCTTTTCTTTTACAGCTGACATAGAGATAAAGTGATTTTTTTCTTTTTGATATATCGTGTATTTTGGATGTTATGCTGTTATTGTTTTATTTACTTCATTTTTATTCATTGATTTATTTGTTTATTTATTTATTTTTTGAGGGCGGTGGGAGGATTTTTTTTTTTTTATCTCTGTTGTGTATTATTATTGATATTGTTTCATTCTCTATTTGATTTATTATGAATGTATATTATATTTTTTATGCCACGTGGCGTCATCCTTGTGCGATAATTAAGCTGAGGGAAAATATAAGAGGAAGGCTGCTTCGCTTTTTATTATTTTTTTTTTTTTTTTTTTTTTTTTTTTTTTTGATGTGGATGTGAAGTGCAGGAGGTCCTTATTTTTTTATTATTATTATTTGTTTTGTTTTTGTTATTGTTTTTATTATTTATTATTATTATTATTATTATTATTATTTTATTATTGTTGTTGTTGTTATTATTGTAGTTATTATTATTATCATCATTATTATTATTGTTATTCGGGGCATTTTTAAGAAATGGCTTACTGTTATATGTTCTTTTTAAATTCCTTGTATTTGGATAAAGAAAAAAGAACAGTAAATTGCTTTGTGTTAATTTTTTTTCCTGTCTTGTTCTCAGTGATTAATTTTTAGCACTGTGTTCATGTTCCAATTTTTAGATAAAAGAAGATAATATGTACGTGTTTTTTTCACCTTTAATGCTTTACTCTCATTTCCTTGTCATTCCATTTTTTCTTTCATTTTTTGCGGACCTTTCCTTCTATATGTTTATTCTTTATGTCGACTTTGCATTTTTTTTTTTCTCCGTTATTTTCCTTTTTATTATTATTGCTATTAGTTTTTATTTATTATTATTATAACTTTTTTTTTTTTACTTCTACGTTGATAAGCCTTGCATAATGAAAAGGTAATTTGCGTGTTTTTTTTCTCTTTTCTTTTTTTTTTAGATTTGAGAGATTTCGAAGTACTGGTTTGCTATGTTATTACCAAGATATGCATATTAATGAATTCATTTGCATGTTGAGAGCGCTCTCTTTTTTCTTCTCTTTTTCTTCTCTTTTTTCGTCCGCGGATATGTTGCAGCGTCAATTTCTTCTTCTGGCTTCTCTCTCTGTCTGTCTGTCTGTCTTCATCTCTCTCTCTCTCTCTCTCTCTCTCTCTCTCTCTCTCTCTCTCTCTCTCTCTCTCTCTTCTCTCTCTCTCTCTCTCTCTCTCTCTTCTCTCTCTCTCTCTCTTCTCTCTCTCTCTCTTCCCTCTCCTTCTTCCCTCCTCCGCCTCCTTCCGACTCTTTCTCCAACTTCTCACTTCCACTCCCACTCCCCTTACCTCCCTCCCTCCCCCGCCCTAGGTATATAACAGCACACCTTCTATATCAACGTTTCTGTAATATGTATCTTTTATACCTCTGTGATCCGATTTTTGATTGACGTTTTCGCAGTGACACTAATTCTTTATTTTTTTCTCTCGCAGGTATGTCGACTCCATATCCGGTTCTCTGTGGTGGCGGTCGGAGTTAGTGCTGTGGTCGTAATGGTAAGGGATTTTGGGAGGGGGTTTTGTGTGGGTTTTTTTTATTGTCTTTGGGTTTTTAATGTTTTGAGGGAGGGAGGGTTTTTTTCGTGTTTCTTTTTCTTTTTCTGTTGCTCCAGTTATTTCTCGTTCGTGTGTCTGTCTCTCTTTGTTTATTTCTGTATGTCTCTCTGGCTATCTCGTTATCTCTTTCTCTGTCTCACTCTGTCTCTCTCTGTCTCTCTATCTCTCCCCCTCTCTCTTTTCCCTCCCTCTCTCCCCTCACTCCCTAGTTCCCTCTTCCTCTCTCTTCTCCATCCTTTGTTCCCATCTCTCCCTCTCTCTCTCTTTCTATCCTTCGTATTCTCCCTCCTCTCTCTCTCTTTCTATCCTTCGTTCCCTCCCTCTCTCTCTCTCTTTCTATCCCTCGTTCCTCCCTCCTCCCTCCCTCTTCCAGTCCCTTGCCTCACCGCCCCCAGAGAGCCGGCAAAGAGCCCCTAGAGAGTATATAGTCGTCGTACTTATCTATTCAGAGCTCGGTCTCTCGTGCCATCCGATGCCACAAAAGGCTCGCGCTGGACGTGTAGGGAGGGGGGGAGGGGAGGGGGAGAGGGGGGGGGGAGGGGGGGTTAAGGAGGGTGCGATGATTCTTCTTTCCTTTCCCTATCCCTTTTCCAGTTCTATTCTCACTTCTGATACGTGTTGTTTTGTTTTGTTTTTCTTCTAATTTTTTGTTCTGATGTTATTCTCGCTTCGCTTCTTTCTCTCGTCTCTTTACTCTCTTCCCCTTTGTTTACTTCCCCCTTTACTTTTCCCTTTCTTTCCGCCTCTCCTCTTTTTCTTCCTTTCGACTCTCCCTCCCTCCTTCCTTTTTCTCCCTCCTTTCCTATCTCCTTTCTTTTCTCCTTTCTTCCCTCCCTCCTTTCCTTTCACCTTTCCTGTCTCCTTTCTCCCTTCGCTCTCCCTCTCTGGGCATCCTTGTAAACAAATCTCCGTTAATTAGAGTCCCATTCACAGCGGTTCTGAGGGAGGAGGGAGGGAGGGAGAGGGTGGGGGAGTGAAGTAGGGTGGATGGGGGGAAGGAGGAGGAGGAGGGAGGAGGAAGGAAGGGTTGGGAGTGAGAGAGAGGAGTGAGGAAGGAAGAGAGGAGGAGAGGAAAGGAGGGGGAGGAGGAAAGGAGGAGAGGGAGGAGAGGGAAGGAGAGGGGAAAGGAGGAGGGAGGAGAGAGGAAGGAGGAGAGGAGGAAGGGAGGGAGGAGAGAGGGAGGAAATGGATAGGGTGAGAGTTTGAAGGATGGTGGGGATGGAACGGACGCACCGAAAGGGAAGGGACGGAGACAGGGAGAAGAGGTCGATTGGCAGAGGCTGGAAGGGAGAAGAAAGGGCAGGAGGAAAGAAGGAACGAAACGAAGGGGGTTGATGAACAGAATGAAAGAAAGGTTCAAAGAGGAAGGTATTTTTGTGATGTTAGATGAACGGTGATGACGTGGAGGTGGATAAGGGAGTGGGATTTGTTTGGGGAGGAAGGGGCGTTGAAGAGAGAGGAATGGTTTCAATATCAACAGTGACAACACCTGTGAAAAGTTATTATTATTGCTATTACTTTTACTATTATTGTTTATTATTATTATTATTATTATTATTATTATTATTATTTTATTATTATTATTATTATTATATTATTATTATTATTGCCATTATTGTTATTTATCATTATTGGTATTATTATATTTATTATTATTATATTTATTATTATTATTATTTTCTTTTAAGTTGTCATTACTTCTTTATATGATGATAAAACAAAAAACGAAGGAAAAAAAAAAAAAAACAGCAGAAAATCATAAAATCGTCACCGGCAGCAGTGTTGATGCAGTTAAGGAAATAAAAAAAAGAAAGAAAGAAGAAAAAAAAAGAGAGAGATGGGGGAATGGCGAGAGGTGAGCCGCGAGTCTTTTCATATCCGAGGAAGACTCCAGGATTTTATGTTGGCCCAATCTTGTGTGGCCATTGATCATACGGCGCGCGGAGGCCGGCTGTCACCTCCGGGGCGCGAGGACATGCTTGGATAGCTCTTGTGGGCGTGGGGACTGAGGGGAGAGGGTGGGGGGAAGGGGGGAGAGGGGGGAGGGGGGGAGTGGAGAGGGATGGGAGAGGGAGGTGGGAGAGGAGTGGAGAGGAGGAGGGGGATGGGAGAGGAGGGTGAGCGTAGAGTGGAGAGGGGGTGGGAGAGGGGGTGAGGGGTGGAGGGTGAAGGGTGGGAGAGGAGGGTGAGAGGTAGAGGGAAAGAGAGGAGGGTGAGGGGAAGGAGGGAGAGCTAGGGGAAAGAGGTGAAGGGAGAGGCGAGAAGGGTGGGAGGAAAAGGGTGAAGAGAGAGGGGAAGGAGGGATGAGGGATAGAGGGAAGTGCGATGAGACAGAGGGGAGAGAGGATGTAGGAGAAGAGGAACGACGGAGAGAGAGAGGGAGAGAGAAAAGACGATAACAGGGAGACAGAGATAGAAAAAAAGGTGCAGGAGGGATCGAAGAGACGTAAAGAAATAATTTGTTTGCGCGTCGGGTTTAGCAAGTACGTGTGAACATCTTGAATGCTTGCAAGTGCATGCATGTGTGTGCATGCGAGAGTGCCCGGGCTCTTACTTGTCAAGCAAGAAGGCGCAAGGTGCGAGGTGCAATGTAGACCCCCTCCCCCTTCTTCCGCTCCCCTTCCTCCCACCCTTCCCCTGCTTCCCCTCCCCCTCCCTCCTTCCCCTGCTTGCCCTCCCCTTCCCCACCCTTCCCCTACTTTCCCTCCCTCCCTCCTTCCCCCTCCCTCCTTCCTACTTCCCTTCCCCTCCCTCCTTCCCCTACTTCCCCTCCCTCCCTCCCCTCCTCCCCTTCCCTCCCCTCCCCTCCCCCTCCCCTCCCTTCTCCTCCCCTCCCCCTCCCTCTTCTCCTCCCTCCCCTCCCTCCCTTCTCCTCCCCTCCCCTCCCTCCCTTCTCTCCCCTCCTCCTCCTCCCCCCTTCCCCTCCCTCCCCTTCCCCTCTCCCCCCCCTCGCCGCCCACCGTCGACATTTGAATCTGGAAAGAATTGGGTCTCGAGGCCGCGTGTGATTACAGGCCGGAGGGGATCCGTTTTTAATGGATATTGAAATGGTGAGGTTGAATTTCTCCGTTTTTTTTTTCTCTTTGCCTTTCTCTGTCTCTGTCTCTTTGTCTTTGTCTTTCTCTCTCTATCTCTATCTCTCTATCTCTATCTCTACCTTACTCTACCTCTACCTCTACCTCTACCTCTACCTCTACCTCTACCTCTAACTCTCTCTCTACCTCTACCTCTACCTCTCCTCTCTCCTCTCTCTCTCTCTCTCTCTCTCTCTCTCTCTCTCTCTCTCTCTCTCTCTCTCTCTCTCTCTCTCTCTCTCTCTCTCTCTCTCTCTCTCTCTCTCTCTCTCTCTCTCTCTCGTAATTATAGTCTCAAAGGACGTAGTGAGAGTGAGTGGGCGTGTGTAGGTGTGCGTGCGCGCATGTGGGTGTGCGTGCGTGTGCGTGTGTGTGTGTGTGTGTGTATAAATGAATGAACGACTGTGGGCGTAAATCAGCACAAGCTGGTTTTTATGGAGAGGAGTGGGTGGAACGAAGGAAGAGAGAGAAAAAAGAAGGGCGAGAGGAAAGAATGGAAAAAAGGAAGGAATTGTTCTATATGCGTGGGGGGGGGGGGGGTTGAAGTTTAGAGTGGAGCTTCGATGGGGGAGAAATTGCCTTTGTCCCAAGTTTTGCCGTTGCGTACGTGATTTTCCCCCTTTTTTCATCCTTCTCCGCCTCCCTTTGTTTCTCTCTTCCTCCTCTATTCCCATTATCCTTCGTGTCTCTTCTCCCTGCTCTGGGGTCTCTTCTTCGTAGCCTTCGATTTTGAAAAGTTTTTTTGACTGTTCTCTTTTTCCTCCCTTCCTCCCTTCCTCCCCCCTTCCTCCCTTCATCCATCCATCCATCCATCTATCCATCGCCACTCCTCTCCTCCTCCTCCTCTCTATCCTCTCTCTCCATCGTCCTCCTCCTCTCTATCCCCTCTCTCCATCCCCCTCCTTCCTTCCGTCCCTCCTTCCCCGTTGCATGCATGAACTGGGACCAAGGGATCAATTGCAGCGAGGGTGTTGAGAGAAAGCAATGGATTTATGGCTCTTGGTGTTCTGCCGTTGCGAGCTGTCCGCCGCTGCAGCCACGGAGCGTTTCCGACACGCCTCTTAATAATGAAAGGAAGGACTGTGTTGTCAAATCGACTTTCGGTTGGAGGGGGGTGAGGGGGGCTGGTTTTAGGAGGGGGTGGGGGTGGAGAAGGGAGGAAGGGGGGGAGGGGGGTTTTAGGAGGGGGTGGGGGGTGGAGAAGGGGAGGAAGGGGGGTGGGGGGGCTGGTTTTAGGAGGAAGGGGGGGTGAGGGTGGAGAAGGGAAGAATGGGGGATTTGTGTGTGGGTGGGGTGTGGTTGAGGGGGTGGTAGGGTGGTGGGGTACTTTTTAGGGGTGGGAAAGGGGAGGGGGAGGGTGGTAGGGAAAAGGAGGAAGGAAAGAAGGGGAAGGGAGGAAGAGGGAGAGGGATGGCAGGAGAAGAGAAGGAAAATGAGAGGGGAGGGAAAATCAGGATGAGAAGGAAGAGGAGAGGGAAAAAAAATGAAAAAAGGAAGAGAATGAGAAAGGGGAGAAGGATATAAGGGTGAAGAGAAGGAAAGAAGGAAAAAAATGGAAAAAAGAAAGGAGGTAAATAGGAGAAAGGGAGAGATAGAATAATGAAGGATGGGTGGGAAGGAAAAGGCAGATCAAAGAGGAGGAGGGGGGGGGGGGTTCGGTGTCATCCCAGCCCACCTGACCGACTCCCGCGCCCCAAGAGAGGCGTGTCGCGGCGCTGGAAATGCAGGGCCGGTCCAGGGTGGCACTCGGGGCGTTTTGTTCGAGGGCGGCTCTGGCACCGGAAGCCGAGTCGCAATTAATCAGAAACCGACGGAGTAATTTCCTCCGAAAATTGCACCGCGGGAGGAGATCTCTTGGAGCGGTGTTGCATGCACGGGCGCGGGCAGGGGGTTTGTTTGTTTGTTTGTTTATTTTATTTTATTTTATTTATTTATTTATTTTTTTTTGTCAGGATCGGTCTGTCTGTCTTAGCGCGTGTGTGTCCTCTGAAACAATCGAACGGACGAAAGGGAGATGGGAGATGTAAGATAAAAAACAGACGAAGGAAAAAGCGGCAAAAAGAGGAGAGACGAAGACGAACGAAAGCAATTGCGTGACTAGCGAGAGGCCGCCCATCCGAGGCACGAGCGAGGTGGGCGTTGTGGGCGGCCGCAAGAAGTTTGTCGAGGGGGGGGGGGGGGGATGCGGCTTTCACGCCCTCCTCGGGGAAAGAGATCGAGCTGATATCGCGGGTTTGCGGAGGAATGTGCTTGCTGTCGTTGTTGTTATTGATTCTGTTGTTTTTTTATCGTTTTTTTTTTTTTTTTTTTTTTTTTTTTTTTTTTTTTTTTTTTTTTTTTTTTTTTTTTTTTTTTTTTGCGTGGTTGTGGATTCTGTTGTATTTTTGTTTTGTCGTGTTTTTTTATATCGCGTGTTGTCGTCATTTTCGTCATTATTTTTTTATGATAATTAATTTTTGGTAATGACAGTAATAATTGTGTTGTTGTTGTCATTGTTATTATTGTAGATTATTATCATTCCTTATCATCATTACAATTGGTATTTATTTTATTTGATTATTATTATTATTATTATTATTATTATTATTATTATTATTATTGTTGTCCTTAAATCATGCTTTTATATATATTTTTTAAAAGCCAAGGATCAGGGGTCGGGTTAAATTCCAGAGGGGGGGGGAGCGGAGTGTCGGGAGTGGGGGATGAAGGTGTAGTCGCTGGAGTGAATTAGATAGATAAGTAAATAGATAACGCCTTCAAAACTGGGGGAGGGGGGTGAAAGAAATTCCAGGGAGGAGGGGGGGGGGTTGAATAGGTAAACCCCTCTTGCATCCCCTACTCCCCTACTCCCCTGCGACCCCCTACCCCCGCCCCCTACCCCCCCTGCGCCACCCCTACCCCCCTGTCCACCCCTACCCCCTGTACCCACCCTACCCCAGACCCTATCCATCCCCACCCCCTGTGTCCACCCCACCCCCGGACACCCCTACCTGTGTCCCCCCCCCCCCCCATGTAACCCCCGTGTACGTGTTCAGGGACGCCTCCTACAAGCGGCCGCATCTTCGAGACAAACTGGACGCGTCAGGAGTAAAGAAGGCAGTTAGAGGCGTCTTAAGATGGCGTCTGTCCATCTCGATGCCCGCGGAACGTTCCAGAATAAATATCCGTAAATTTGGCGGGCGCCATTGTCCTCCGCGGGGGGGGGGGGGGGTCGAGAGTTGGGTCGAGTCTTGTCCTTTTATTTCGTTTTCTTCTTTATTTTTCGTAATTTTTATGGTGTTTTTGTTTGGTTTGATTTTCTCTCTTTTTTCCTTTCTGGTCGGTCTGGTCTTCTATCAGACACGTTTTTCTTTCTTTCTTTCTTTCTTTCTCCTCTTTATTTCACTTTCTTCACTCACTCACTCATCATCTCCACATTCTTATTGTTCTCTCTCCCTCTCCCTCTCCTTTTCTGTCGTACGTAATTAACCAAGATATGATTTTTGAAGAATGAATGATAAAGCGAAGAATGCAGAAGAAAAGGAAGACGAACAACAAAAAAGGAAGGGAAGGGAGTAGGAGGAGCAGCAGAAAGTGAAAGAAGCAGAAGAAGAAGAAAGAGAAGATGGGAGGAGGAAGATAAGAAAGAGGAGGAGGAGAAGGAGAAGGAGCAGCAGATGGGAAAAGAAAAAGAAAAATGAGGAGAAGGAGTAAGGAGAATAATAATAAGAAGAAAAAAAAAAAGAAAAAAGGGGTGATAGGAGAAGGGAAAAGGAGAAGTCAATAAAGAAGAAATGGCGAAGGAGGCCTATGGACACTGAGTAATTCCTCCCGCCTTGTAGACGATGGGAAGCCGTTACTCGCCTGATGAGGCTATCACCAAAATACACTTCTCGCTCTCTCTCGCTCTCTCTATCTATATATCTATCTTATCTGTCTGTCGTATCTATGTATCTATCTATCTCTCGCTTCTCTATCTATCTCTCTCTCTCTATCTCTCTCTCTCTCTCTCTCTCTCTCTCTCTCTCTCTCTCTCTCTCTCCTCCTTCTCTCGCTCTCTCTCTCTCTCTCTCTCTCTCTCTCTCTCTCTCTAATCCCCTTTATCTCTTTACTCTTACCCTCTTTCTCCTCCCTCCTCCTTTCTTTTAATATTGCAAAACTCTTTGACTGAGATTTTCCTTAATGAAAGAATAAAACCACAGAAATAATATCCACTTTAAATCCTGATAAATAAATGCCATGTGACATTAAAAAATAAAATAAATAATAAAAGGAGAAAAGAAAAGAAAGTGGAAAATGTGTGTGTGTATGTGTGTGTGTGTGTGTGTGTGTTGTGCCTGCGTGTGTGTCTGTATGTGCGTGCGTGTGTGCACCTAAACCTCGAAAATTGATAGCACCATGCCCCCCCCCCCAAGCCCGCCGGGGATGCGTTCGGCGCGTCTGATCTTCTGCAAGGCGAGGGAGACGTCAGGGGCGTGGTCTCCTAGGGGGAGGAGGGGAGGGGGCGTGGCCTGTTAGACGTGTGGTGTTCGTTCGTTCGTTCCTTGGCCCGCTCGACACGCCCAGATCCATTCGTTTGCCGTTCGCGATCGCCCGATAAGAAGATTCCATCCGGGACGTCGTGGAAGGGGGTGGGGAGGGGAGGGGATTGGGAAGGTGTTGGGGAGAGGAAGGAGGTGGGGGTGAGGGAGGGGGCGGAGTTGGAGGGGAAGGATGGAGGTGGAAGGGTTAGGGGAAGGTGGAGAGGGGGGGAGGGGATGGAGGGGTTTGGGGATTAAGGTGAGAGGTAAGGGGGGCGATTTATATCCATTTCTTTTTCTCAAGCTTCGTCTTCGTCTCCTCTCCTTCCTCCTCCTCTCCTCTCCTCCTCCTCATTTTCCTTATCTTCCTCCATATCCTCCACCTTCTCATTTTCCTCCTCCTCCACTCTTGTCTTCTTCTCCTTCTACTTCTCCCTTTCCTCCATCCCGGGCTCCAGATCTTTTAACATCGTGGAGAAAATGCAAAAGTCCCTCTGCTTAATATCTCTTCCTCCAACGCCACGCTCACCCTCCACGCCCACGCCCACGCCGCACGGCCACCCTCGCACTGCTACTCCCACCCATTCCCTCTCATGCGCTCCGCCCTCCACCCTCCACCCTCTAAGCCCCCTCCTCCCTTCACACTCCATGCCCTCCACACCCAACCTCTCTTCTCTCTTATCCTATTCACCCTTCTCAGCTCCACTCCAAACCGCTTTCCCTGTACTCGCTCCCCCTCTAATTCCTTCTCTCTCCCTGCATCCTCTCAAACTCCCTCTAACCCTTCCTGAGCCCTTCCCCACTCCCTGGACCCCACCTCCTCCGTTCCCCTCTTCGACACCCTCTCTATCCCTCCCCCCCTGCAACCCTTTTCCTCCGTCCCCCGTCCTCCCCTCCCCCACTCCTGCAAACCTTCTTCTCCCTCCCTCTCCCCTCCCCACTCCTGCAACCCTTCTTCTCCTCCCTCCTCCCTCCCCTCCCTCCCTCCACCGAAAACGCTGAATTTTGGGGGCAAGTTTCAGTTCCTCTCTAAGAAGCCTCTTATAACTCTTCCCTTCCGCAGCGCAAAGTTTTGTAGTTAGGAGAAATATTTTTCCCCGTGTCCAGGCGTGGATTTGTGTCCTGGGAAGTTAACGCGGTGGGGAGGGTGAGGGACAGGGGGGGGGGGGCGGGGTGGAAAAGGAGAAGGGAGGAGGTAGCAAGGGGAAGAGGGGGAGAGAAAGGGGTGATCAAAGGGTGGAAGGGAAAGGGGAGAGGGAGGGAGAAAGGGAAGGAAAAGGGTAAGAGAGGGTAAAGAAGTCATGGAGGCGAGGGGAAGGAGGGGGAGAGGGGGGGTTGAGGGGATTGTCGGCTGCCGCGGTGACGAGCGGAAGCGCCGTGACCTGCTCAGCCTAATCGCCAATTTTCTTGCGCTTTTTTCTCTCTATCTTTTTTTTTTCTTTTTTTCGTTCTCTTTTTAATTTCTTTATTTTTTCTTCTTTCTCTCTTTTCTCTTCTCTCTTCTCTTCTCTTCTCTTTCTTCGTTCTCTCCTCTCCTCCTCTCCTCTCCTCTCCTTCTCTCTCTCCATCCCCTCTCCCTGCCTCACTTTTTTTTCATCCCTCCCCGTCCTCACTTCGTCTCCCTTTTTTCTTGCTTTTATTTTGCTCTTTTCTTGCAGGGGGGAGGGGGGGGGAGGGGGATTAGGCTTGTATTCT
>NW_020870240.1:45077-89772 GCF_003789085.1 Penaeus vannamei | reverse complement strand
TCGTTCTCTCTCTCTCTCTCTCTCTCGTCTCTCTCTCTCTCTCTACTCTCTCTCCCCTCTCCTCTCCCTCTCTACCTTCTCCCTCTTACTCTGCTCTCTCCTCATCCCTCTACACCCTCTCCCCTCTCCCTCCCCTCCCCACTCTAACTCTCACTCTCACTCTCACTCTCACTCTCACTCTCCCTCCCCCTCTCTCTCTCCCTCCCTCTTCTCCCACTCCTCCCTCCCTCCCTCCTCCCTCCCTCACCTCCCTCTCCTCCCTCGCTCCCTCCTCGCTTCCCTCCCTCCCCATCCCTCTCTCCTGCCTCCTCTCCCCCTCTCCCCTCTCCCCCTCCTCCCTCCCCCGCCGTTTTAAAACAAATAATGAGAGCGCAGATAAGGCCAGTCCATGCCACTCGGCCTATTCACACTCCGCCGCGGCCCGCCGAGTCCGCAAATCCAGCCGCAGGGGGGGCGTGTTTGGGCGCTCCTCGAGTCGGCGTTCAGCGTGGCAGCTCGCTCGTGTTCAGCCCATAATTGATTGAACATCGCGGAGTCTTTGGGGGATTAGGCTCGATTGGCGTTTGAAATTAGGTTCCGGGAAGGTCGACGGAGAGGGGGGCGGGGGAGGGGGCGGGGGGGCTAACGGGGATATAGGGCTGTGGGGCGATACGCGCCCGGGCTATCTGTGTGCACTGCCGTGTTTACACACCCGCGGACACACACACTCATTCATTCATTCATTTACTCATTAATTAATTCATTTATTCATTCATTCATTAATTAAATCATCCATTCACTCACTCACTCACTTACTTACTCACACTCACTCACTTCACTCACTCACTCACTCACTCACTCACATCACTCACTCACTCACTCACTCACTCACTCACATCACTCACTCACTCACTCACTCACTCACTCACTCACTCACTCACTCACACTCACATATACACGCATATGTATGGTATGCATCCCAAATCACTAGGCTTTTTCTCTAAGGAAATAATAAAAAATAGAATACGATGTTAATGCAAATAATAAGAAAGAAGGCAAGGATTTTATGCAAGGGTTCTTTTCTTTTCTCTTCTTTTCTTCTTATTTTTTCTTTTTTGCTCTTTTTTCTTAGATTTAGGTGGCTTTTGCGGATATTATGTGTGGAAGGGAATTGGGAGTCTGGAAATTCAGTGAGCCGCGAAATTACGATAGAAGGAGAGGGAGCCTTGCTAACGGTGCCATGTTGGGGTGCCACGCTAAGAGTGCCATGCTGGTGGTGCCATGTTGGGGTGCCACGCTAAGAGTGCCATGCTGAGTGCCATGGTGCTGATGGTGCCGATGTTAGGGTGCACGCTAAGAGTGCCATGCTGGCGGTGCCAGTTGGGGAGTGGCGCACTGCTGAGAGAGTGCCATGCTGATGGTGCTATGTTAAGGGTGCCACACACTATAGGTGTCATGCTAACGGTGTCATATTGTTGGTGCCACGCTAAGAGTGCCATGCTGATGGTGATGATTGTTGATTAATTTTGGGATCTTTTTTTTTTATCGTTATTCATACTGTATTAGGTCACACAATGTAGTGTAGTAGGAATTAGAGAACTTAGATTTAAATCTAATTCAATACGTGTAAAAATTAACATAGAGTGTATTCAGAACTAAGTATACATACATGCGTGCACATTTTATTATATTGTTGTTATTATTGTTGTTATTCCCTTCGGTATTAATCCGTTGGGATTTTAGGATCATTAACGCCTTTTTTCCGAATTCAGTTTTTCTTTTGGTTTTCTCTTTTTGTTATTCTCTCTCTCTCCTCTCGTCTCTCTCTCTCTCTACTCTCTCTCTCTCTCTCTCTCTCTCTCTCTCTCTGCTCTCTCTCTCTCTCTCGTCTCTCTTCTGCTCTCTCTTTCTCTTTCTCTTTTTTCTCTTTCTCTTTCTCTTTCTCTCTTATCTTTCTCTTTTTTCTTTCTCTTTTCTCTTTTTCTCTTTCTCTCTCCCCTCCCTCCCTCCCTCCCCTCCTCCCCTGACCTACTCACCCTTCCTCCTCCCCTCCCCTCCTCCCTCCTCCCCCTTTCCTCCTCCCCCCTCCCCCCCTCCTCTTCTCTCTTCTCTCTCTCTTCCGCCTTTCTCATTTCTCCTTTCGCCGAGGCAAACTTTCCGAGTATATCGGGAGGTTCCGTAACAAGCCCGATTACCGGCTTGGCAAAAATAGCGCTGGCTTGGAATTTATGATTATTGCCGGAAGGGAGGGTGGCAAGGAGGGGAGAGGGAGGGAGGGAAGGAGAGGGGGGGGGGGAGATGTCGCCCGCGTTGCGCTCCGCCGGCGTCTTCGCGGCCCGAGCGCGGTGCCTTCTCCGTCTCTGTGCTTCTCTTCGCGTTTCTTGGGTCCTTCTCGTTCTGCGTCTCTCTTCCGTTTCTTGGGTCCTTCTCCGTTTCTGCGTCCCTCTTCCGTTTCTCTCCGCGTTTCTGCGTCCTCTTTCCGTTTCTCCGTTTCTTGGGTCCTTCCTCCGTTTCTGCGTCCTCTTCCGTTTCTCGTTTCTGGGTCCTTCTCCGTTTCTGCGTCCTCTCCGTTTCTCGTTTCCCTTCTCCGTTTCTGCGTTCTGTTACGTTTCTGCGTCCCTCTTCCGTTTCTCCTTTTATTGGGTCCTTCTCCGTTTCTGTGCTTTTCTTCCGTTTCTTGGGTCCTTCTCCGGTTCTTCTCCGTTTCTGTCTCTCTTCCATTTTTTTGGGTTACTTTGCTTTCTGTTCGTTGGTTTGCTTTTGTTCGATTTTCGTTTTTTTTTTTTTTTGGGGGGGGGGGTCATCTCTTTGTTTCTCATTTTCCTTTTCTTATTTTCGCTAGCTAGTTTTATTTGTTCTCATTCTTTTATTTTATTTTCTCTCTCTTCTCTCTTATTTTTTTGGTTTTACTTTTTTTTCTTCTACTTTCTCTCTGTCTTTCATATTACTTTTTTCTTCTTGTTCTTCTTCATCTCTCTCTCTCTCTCGGTCTCACCCTCCCTCCCTCCCACTCTCTCATTCACTCACCTCTTTTCTTCCTCCCTCTTTCTCTATCACCTTCTTCCTTCCATTTATCTCTCCACCACCCTCCCCCTCTCCCTCCCTTCCCCCTCACCCACCGCCCCCTCTCCTCCCTCCCTCCCTCCTTCCCCACCGCACCCACTCGCTCGCTCCCCTCCTCCCTCCCTCCCTCCCTTCCCCACCCACTCACCCACTCCACCCATCCGCTCTCCTCCTCTCCCTCCTCCCTCCTCCCTCCTCCCTCCCTCCCTCCCTCCTCCCTCCCTCCTCCCTCCCTCCACCCATCTCCCGATGCATTTTTCACACGTATGATTTTTTTTTTTTTTTTTTCCCTTCTCCCTTCTTGAATCCATTAAACCCACGTGTGCTTGTTAGTTCCCGTGTCCCCGTTGCCGTTTTTCAAAATTTAATTATATGTGATGAAATAAATGTTCGGAGCGGAGTGAGACGACGAACTGGTGCTGGTGGGGGGAGGGGAGGGGGGAAAGGAGGGGAGGGGAGAAGGGTGGGAGAGGAGAGGAGGGGAAGGGGAAGTGGGGATAGGGAAAGGGAAGTGGGGAGGGGAAAGGAGGGGGGAGGGAGAGGGATGGGGAAGGGGAAGGGGAAGGTTTAGAAGTAAGGGGAAAAGGAGAAAAGCGAGACTGAAGAAGGAAGGAAGAAAGAGCGAAATTGGAAGAGAAGAGGGAAGGAAAGGATAGAAGAGCGTACGAGAAAGGGGAATAAAGGAAAAAGCGTAAGACTAAATACCGAAGATGGGTAAAGGGAAGCGTTAGGTAGGCGGGGGAAGGGAGGGAGGGGAGGGGGAGGGGAGAGAGACACGGAGGGAGAAAAAAAATGTCCCCTTTTTTATGACATACCGTCGAGTGCGTGAATGTGTGTCTGAGTGTATGCGTGCGTGAGGGGGCGTGGTCGGGTACAGGTGTGTCCGGTGTACTGGCCACGTGGCGCGGGCGGGGTTTGGGCGGGGTTTGGCTTTTTGTGGGCGGCTTTTTTATTCGTCTCTCTCTCTCTCTCTCTCTCTCCTTTTCTTTCTCTTAGTCTTTGTCTTTCTTTTTCTTTCTCTCGTATCTATCTCTTCTCTCGCTCCTCCCTCCCTCCCTCCCTCTCCTCCCTCTCCTCCCCCCTCTCCCTCTCTCCTCTCTCTCCCCTCCCCCCCCCCTCCCCCACTTACTTTTTATTTATATTCTGCGTTTTTATTATTTAATTTAGCGCCGTGTACGACAAGGGATAATGGCGCGCTGATTATACGCTTTTCCCTTCCTCTTTTGTGTAAGTATAAACCACGTATTTTTTTCCCTCTCTGTTTTTGCGAGCTTGATTTAATGTGGATTTTTTTTTCCCGCTTTTATTAAGTATTGAGTTTCGTGGCGATGATATCCATCCACGCTCTTTTTTTTTTTTTTTTTTTTTTTTTTTTTTTTTTTTTTTTGAGTGTTTTATGTATGTTTTTACTGTTAGTTTTCGTTTTTTTTTCGTTGTATGGTACTTGTTGATTGAGAGATGATGTGGATGGGAGTATGAGTTTTAGGTGTGTTGGATTTTAGGTTTTTACTCTTTGCTCACTTTCTCTCTCTCTCTCTCTCTCTCTCTCTCTCTCTCTCTCTCCTCTCTCTCTCTCTCTCTCTCTCTCTCTCTCTCTCTCTCTCTCTCTCTCTCTCTCTCTCTCTCTCTCTCTTCTCTCTTCTCTCTCTCTTCTCTTCTTCTCTCTCTTCTCTCGCTCTCTTACTTTTTCTTTTATTTTGTCTTTTCCTTCCTGTTCTTGCTGTTCATTGCTGTTCATTGGTTCCGTCGTTTTTTTTTTTTTTTTAGAGAGAGAGAGAGAGAGAGAGAGAGGAGAGAGAGGAGAGAGAGAGAGAGAGAGGAAAAAGAGAAAAGAGAATAAAGAAAAAAATGGATATTGGATTATCCCTTTTTCTACGGGAAAATGTCCATTAAGTTACTCATTCTCAAAAAAAAAAAGCTAAATCTCCCTATTTTTTCCCCCAAATTCACAAGGGCGTTGCGTGACGTCCTCTGCGTGTGGTGAGGCGCGTGCTTCTCTCCCCCCCTCCCCCCCCCTCCTCCTCCTCCCCTCTGTCGGGTCACGTGGGACTGGGAGTCACGTGATTGTGATAGCGCGCGTGCGTTCGTGCGTGCGTGCGTCAATCGGCGTTGTTTGTGACGTACGGTTTGATCGCATTAACCTTTGAGTGATTGATTTGTGTGTGAGTGTGAGAGAGAGAGAGAGGAGGAGAGAGAGAGAGAGAGAGAGAGAGAGAGAGAGAGGAGAAGAGAGAGATGTAGAGAGCACAGAGACATGCAGACATGCAGACAGATAAACAGACACAGAGAGATATTCGATAGGATTGAGTGCGATGCTTGATTAATTTTGCTGAGGCTTATTCCTAAGCCTGAGGGAAAGGAGAGGGGAGGAGGGTAAGGGAAGGGAAGGAAGGGAGGAGGGAGGGGAGGGGGGGAGGGGAGGGAAAGGAAAGGGGGTGAAAAAGAGAGAATGGGGAAAAGGGGAAAAGAAGATGGAATGAAAGATGTAAAAGGAGAGGGGGAGAGAACAGGATTAAGGAGGGAGGGAAGGGGAATTGAGAGTGAGAGAAATGGAGAGGGAGGTCAGGAAGGAGGAAATGAAAGGATGGGAGAGGAAGGGAGGGATGTAGGGGTAAAGAGGGAGAAGAGAGTAAAAGGGAGGTTGGATGCCCTGAGGACAGTATAAAATGGACCTTCGAAGTTCGCTAAAAATGTGGATCTGAAAAAATTGAAAAAAAAAGAAGAGAGAAGGAGAAGAGGAGGAGGAGGAGGAGGAAGGTGGGGTTTGAGGGAAGGGGTTACTCCCTTCCTCATTTTCCCATTCCCCTCCCTCTTTCTCTTCCCCCTCTCCCCTCCCCTTCTCCTACCTCTCTCCCCGCTCCCCTTCCCTACCTATCTCTCCCCTCCCCCTTTCCCCTCCCCTACCTCTTCCCGTTCCCCCTTCCCTTACCTATCCCCCACTCCCTCCCCCTCCCCCTCCCCACCCCGCCCACCTTTATCGGACTGGTGTATTAAGTGGATTATGTTTGATCTGCCTTAATCAGAGCGGAGTGCTTGCCGCCCCGCCTTTTGTCTCGCTTTCGGGTCGACGGCGGGTTTCACGGGCGGGATAATCGGCCCCGTTTCGCGCGGACGGTGTCGGCGGCGCTGGTCGGTGCGGCGTTCGGCGTTGGTCGGTTAGGGGGTGTTTGGCGGTGTGTGTGCGTGTGTGTGTCTTTTTCGTGGGATTCTTTTTGTGTTTGTCTTTTTGTTTGAGTGTCTTTTTTTTTCTCTCTCGCTCTTTTTTTTTTTCTTTCTTTCTTTTCTCTTTCTCTCTTCTTCTTTCTCTTTCTTTCTCTCTTTCTCTCTCTCTCTCTCTCTTTCTCTCTCTCTCTCTCTCTCTCTCTCTCTCTCTCTCTCTCTCTCTCTCTCTTCTCTCTCTTCTCTCTCTCTCTCTCTCTCTCTCTCTCTCTCTCTCTCTCTCTCTCCTCTCTCTCTCTCTCTCTCTCTCTCTCTCTCTCTCTCTCTCCTCTTCCCTTCCTTCCCTTCCTCCTCTCATCCCCAATTACTTCCTTTTTATTCCTTTTTGTCAACCCGCCCTGCCTCTCCTCTGCCCCTCTCTTCACACTGCGCGGCCTTATTTCCTCTCACTCCAGAAGACCCTTTTCGACGCCTCCCCCCCCCCCTTCCTCTTTCCCTTTCCCCTCGTTGCGTTGTCGTTTGTTCCCCTCTCGCTACTGTACTCTTTCTGCATTCGCAATTTTCGCTGCCGCCTCTCCCGGCTCTGCCACCACCCCCCCCCCCCCTTCTTTTCATCGTAATCTTCGTCCTCTCATTTTCCTCTTCTTCCCTCTTCTCCTCTTCTCTTCCTCTCTTCTCCTTCTCTTCTCTTTTTCCTCCCCCTCTTTTTCCTTCTCTTCCTTCTCTTGCCCTTCTCTGCCTCCTTCTCCTTATCCTCTTCCTCTTCGGCATCTTACCTTATCTCTCCGTGTCGTCCTATCCATCATCCTTTTTCTAATTCTGTTTATCGTCCTCCCCTTCCCCCCCCATTCCCGTTCTTCTCCTCCTCCTCCACTCCCCTTCCTCATCTCCCCTCCTCCTCCTCTCCTTTCTCCCCCTCCTCCTCCTCCTCCTCCTCCTCCTCCTCCTCCTCCTCCTCCTCCTCCTCCTCTCCTCCTCATCCTCCCCCCGCCCCAGTCTCCCCTTTTATATACTTTCCCTTCTTTGGTACTTTCCCCTCATTTTTCCCCTCTTTCTGTCCCAAGCACCTGGTGTATGCAGAGGGGAGTTTTGTAGGGGGCAGTGGGGGGGGAGAGAGAGAGAGAGAGAGAGAGAGGAGAGAGGAGAGAGAGAGGAGAGAGAGAGAGGGGAGGGGGAGGGAGAGGGAGGGAGAGAGAGAGGGAGGGAGGGAGAGGGAAGGGAGAGGGAGGGAGAGGGAGGAGAGGAGGGGAGGGGGGTAAGGGTAGAGAGAAGGGGTAGAGGTAGACAGAGAGGTAGAGGGAGGGGTAGAGAGGGGCGGCAGTGAGAGAAGAAGGGGGGCTTGCGTGTGTGTGTATGTGCGAGCGTTTGTGTTACGTGTGCATGTGTATGCGTATCTATACATGGGTTGTGTGTATACACGAGCATGCCCATGTACGTAAGAAAGGGATTTGCACAGAAAAGATGTCTTCCCGTTGTAAAGTCTTCGTGCTTGAGGTTTGAAAGTTTTAAGTATCACTTGAGAAACTTTTGTTTGCTGGAGTGTTCAGTGCTTCTACTCTGGGAGGTCATTTCGCCGGACGGTGAAGCACGCGGGGAAAACCCGAGCGCACCGACACGGCATGTCGCATTCGGCCACATTGCACGGGCCGCCACGCACACGCAGTCTGTTTGTCTGTCTGTGTTCTCTCNAGAGAGAAATGGAGAGGGAGGTCAGGAAGGAGGAAATGAAAGGATGGGAGAGGGAGGATGGGATGTAGCGGGTAAAGAGGGAGAGAGTAAAGGGAGGTTGGATGCCGCTGAGGACAGTATAAATGGACTTCGAAGTTCGCTAGAATGTGGATCTGAAAAATAGGAAAAAAAAGACGAGAGAAGAAAGAGAGGAGGAGAGGAGGAGGAGGAAGGTGGGGTTTGAGGGAAGGGTTACTCCCTTCTCATTTTCCCCTTCCCCTCCTCTTCTCTCCCCCTCTCCCCTCCCCCCTATCTCTACCTCTCTCCCGCTCCCCTTCCCCCTACCTATCTTTCCCCCACTTCCCTCCCCTTCCCTACTACCTCTTTCCCCCTCCCCCTCTCCCCTCCCCCACCCCGCCCACCTTTATCGGACTGGGTGTATTAAGTGATTATGTTTGATCTGCCTTAATCAGAGCGAGTGCTTGCCGCCCCGCCTTTTGTCTCGCTTTCGGGTCGACGGCGGTTTCACGGGCGGGATAATCGGCCCGTTTCGGCGGACGTGTCGGCGGCGGCGTTGTCGGTGCGGCGTTCGGCGTTGGTCGGTTAGGGGTGTTTGGCGTGCGTGTGCGTGTGTTGGTCTTTTTTCGTGGGATTCTTTTGTTTGTCTTTTGTTGAGTGTCTTTTTTTTTCTCTCTCGCTCTTTTTCTTTTTTTTCTTTTTTTCTCTTTCTCTTTCTCTTCTCTTTCTTTCTCTCTTTCTCTCTCTTTCTCTCTCTTTTCTCTCTCTCTCTCTCTCTCTCTATTCTCTCTCTTTCTCTCTCTTTCTCTCTCTTCTCTCTCTCTCTCTCTCTCTCTCTTCTCTCTCTCTCTCTCTCTCTCTCGTCTCTCTCTCTCTCTCTCTCTCTCTCTCTCTCTCTCTCTCTCTCTTCCCTTCCCTTCCCTTCCTCCTCTCATCCCCAATTACTTCCTTTTTATTCCTTTTGTCGCCCGCCTGCCTCTCCTCTGCCCCTCTCTTCACACTGCGCGGCCTTATTTCCTCTCACTCCAGAAGACCCTTTTCGACGCCTCCCCCCCCCCCTTCCTCTTTCCCTTTCCCCTCGTTGTTGTCGTTTGTTCCCCTCTCGCTACTGTACTCTTTCTGCATTCGCAATTTTCTGCTCGCCTCTCCCGCTCTGCCACCACCCCCTCCCCCCTTCTTTTCATCGTAATCTTCGTCCTCTCATTTTCCTCTTCCTCTTCCTCTTCCTCCTCTTCTTCCTCTCCTCCTTCTCTTCCTTTTCCTCCCACTCTTTTTCCTTCTCTTTTCCTTCTCTTGCCCTTCTCTGCCTCCTTCTCCTTATCCTCTTCCTCTTCGGCATCTTACCTTATATCTCTCCGTGTCGCCTATCCATCATCCTTTTTCTAATTCTGTTTATCGTCCTCCCTTTTTCCCCCCCATTCCCGTTCCTCTCCTTCTCCTCCACCTCCCTTTCTCTATCTCCCCCCCTCCTCTCCTCCTCCCTGCTTCCTCCTCCTCCTCCGCCTCCTCCTCCTCCCCGCCTCCTCCTCCTCCTCCTCCTCCTCCTCCTCCTCTCCTCATCTCCCCCCGCCCCTAGTCTCCCCTTTTATATATTTCCTTCTTTGGTACTTTCCCCTCATTTTTCCCCTCTTTCTGTCCCAAGCACCTGGTGTATGCCAGAGAGGGAGTTTTTAGTAGTGGGGCGGAGAGAGAGAGAAGCAGAGAGAGAGAGAGAGAGAGAGAGAGAGAGAGAGAGAGAGAGAGAAGAGAGAGAGGAGAGAGAGAGAGGGAGGGGAGGGAGGAGGGAGGGGAAGAGGTAGAGGTAGAGAGAGGGAGAGGTAGAGAGGTAGTAGAGAGGTAGAGAGGAAGAGTAGAGAGGGTAGAGAGGGCGGCAAGAAGAAGGGGCTTGCGTGTGTGTGTATGTGCGAGCGTTTGTACGTGTGCATGTGTATGCGTATCTATACATGGGGGTGTGTATACACGAGCATGCCCATGTACGTAAGGAAAGGGATTTGCACAGAAAAGATGTCTCCCGTGTAAAGTCTTGTGCTTGAGGTTGAAAGTTTTAAGTATCACTTGAGAACTTTTTGCTTGGAGTGTCAGTGCTTCTACTCTGAGGTCATTTCGCGGCGTGAAGCACAGCGGGGAAAACCCGAGCGCACTGACACGCATGCGCACGCGCCACATGCACGGCCGCCACGCACACGCAGTCTGTTTGTCTGTCTGTGTTCTCTAGCCGCGTTGTTTTTTTGCTTTTATCTTTATGTCTTCGGCATATCTTGGTCTCTCTTTTACTCTTCATCTCCTCTTTTATTTACATTTTATCTTCCATTCCTCTCTTCTTCCCTTCCAAGTCATCCTTTCCCTCCTTTCTCTCTCACTCCCCATTTCGTTTCTTTTTATCATTTTCTCTCTTTCTCCTCCTCTTCTGCTTCTACTCTTTTTTTCTTCTACTTCTTTTTCTGTTTTTTTTTCGTTTTTCTGTTCCTAATTCTTTTCTTTTCTTCTGTTTATTATTATTAGTTCCTCCCTCTCCTCCTCCTCTCCTCCTCCTCCTCCTCCTCTTCCTGTCCTCCTCCTCCTCCCTCCTTCTCTCCTATACTACCTCTCAGTTCTCGCTTTTTCCCTCTCTTTCTCTTCTCTCTTCTTACTCTCTCTTCTCTCTTTTCCTCTCTTTATACTCTCACACTTCCTGGGCCGTTCACGCTCTTCCTCTCCCAAACTCTGTCGTAACTTCTTCGTCATCTTCTATTTATGAGAAAAACTCTCTCTCTCTCTCTCTCTCTCTCTCTCTCTCTCTCTCTCTCTCTCTCTCTCTCTCTCTCTTCTCTCTCTCTCTCTCTCTCTCTCTCTCTCTCTCTCTCTCTCTCTCTCTCTCTCTCTCTCTCTCTCTCTCTCTCTCTCTCTCTCTCTCTCTCTCTCTCTCTCTCTCTCTCTCCTCTCTCTCCTCTCCTCTCTCCTCTCTCTCTCTCTCTCTCGCTCTCTCTCTCTCTCTCCTCTCCCTCCTCCCTCCTCTCTCTCCCCTCCCCCTCCCTCTCTTTTCTCTCTCTGTCCTCTCTCCTCTCTTTTTCTCCTTCTTCTCTCCTCTTTATCCCCCTCTTTCTTTCTTTCTTTTCTTCCCTCTCCCCTTCTCTCTCACCCCCTCTCTCTTCGTCTCCCTTCGTCTCCCTTCGTCTCCCTTTCTCTCCCTCTCCCTTCCTCTCCCTCCTCCACGAGTTTCTGTACGGTCGACTTATTCCGTCTGTTTCTCCCATAGACATAAGTGTAAGTTAAAGTTCAAGTGTGCATCCTCTCCTGGGATTGGCTATTTCACGCTGGCTGTGTAGCTGGTGCTTGTTTTTGCTCTTTCTGTGGCTAAAACATTTTCGATTTTGTTATATTTCTGTTTTCTTGTGTTTTTTTTTAGGGGAGATTATTTGTTATATTTTTTATGTATTGTTTAGGTATTGTTTTGATGGCGAGAATGTCTTTCATTTTATTTTGTTTTTATTTTTTTTCCTGGCTTCATCCATGCCTTTCTCACATTCTTCAATTTGCTTTCATCGCCTCGTTCTTTTTGCTAATCCTTTTTTTTTTCTTCCTCCTATCCTTTTAGCGTCTCCCCTCTGTGCCCCTTACTTTATCCGCATTTTTCTGTCACCGGCCGATTTTGCCACGTATTGTCATTTTCTTCCCCTTTTCTTTCTTTTCTTTTCTTGTGTTTGTTGTCTTTGTTGTCTTAGTGTGAGAAAGTAACGACTGTGCATGTCAGCGAAGGCATTATCGTCGTTTGTGTCTTTGCGTCGTCGTTAAGAATGGTGGAACAGGTCTCGTTCTCTCCTCTTTCTTTCCTCTCCCTTTTTTCTGTCTGTCTGTTTCTGTTTTCATTCCTCCCCCTTTTTCTCTGTCTATTTTTGTCTGTCTGTTTTCATTCCTCTCCCCTTTTTCTCTATATCTGTCTGTCAGTTTGTCTCTTTTCATTTCTCCTTTTTTCTCTGTGTGTGTTTCTGTCTATCTCTGTCTGTTCTATTCCTCTCCCTTATTTCTCTATATGTCTGTATATCTGTATGTCTGTCTATCTCTTTCCATTCCTCTTTCTTTTTCCTTTCTTTCTCTTCTCTTTCTCTCTTTCTCTGTTTAGTTCTGTATCAGTCTGCCTGTATCTGTCTATCTATCTCCAGCCTACTTTCATTCTTTCATTTGTTCTTCCCACATCTCTCGTTTATTTATTTTGCAACTTGCTCCTAAATTCCCTCGCCTCTCTCGCCTTCTGTCTTGTCTCCATCGGCTATTTCCTCTCCTTCCATCCTCTCCATTTCCTCTTCGTTGGCGCACCCCCTTCCCCCCCCTCCCCCAGGTGAAGTCTGAGGGCCTTCCACGTTTCATTCCTCGATTCTTCTCTCTTTATCTCCCCGTTGCTCTGTCCATTTCCTCCCTGTAGTTGGGACGCGGCGCTCGCTCGCCTCTCTCGTCTCTCTCGCTCTTTCTCAAGGGCTCTCGCTCACTTTGGGGGTCTTTCGCGAGGTCTGTCTGTCTGTCTGTTGTCTGTCTATGTTTGTCTCTCTCTCTCTCTCCCATCCCCCTCTCTCTCTTCGCTTTTGCTTCTCTCTCTCTCTCTCTCTCTCTCTCTCTCTCTCTCTCTCTCTCTCTCTCTCTCTCTCTCTCTCTCTCTCTCTCTCTCTCTCTCTCTCTCTCTCTCTCTCTCTCTCTCTCTCTCTCCCCTATCCTCCTATCCCGTATCCCACCTCCTCCCTCCTTCCCTCTATCCTGTCCGCCCTTTTTGTTCTGCCTTTCGTGTTTTCTTTAGTTCTTCCAGTGACAGGTTATTTACTCCTCTCCCTCCGGACGACCAAAGGCATACCTAACTTAGCCACTTGTCTGTCACTCGCTGATACAGGGGGTGTTTTTACTCTCTTCTTCTCTCTCTCTCTCTCTCTCTCTCTTTCATTCTCTCTCTGTCTCTCTCTCTCTCCCTCTCTCTCCTCTCTCTATCTACTTATTCTGTCTCTTTCTCTCTATATATTATTTATCTCTATCTATCTATTTATCTATCTATTTTTTATGTTTCTTTATTTCCCCTCTCTCTCTCTCTTTTCTTCTTCTCTCCTCTCTCCCTCTCTCCCTCCTCCCTCCTCCTCTCCCTCCCTCCCTCTCCCTCCCTCTCCCTCCTCTCTCCACTCTCATCACACACACACAAGTATACACTCTCTCATTCACTCACACAGTCACCCTCTGTCCGTAACAGACCCATAGCTCTATCTACCTTAATACTTCCCTGCCTTTCGTTATGCGTCGGGTGATCAATCATTTAGCGTCTCTCCAATTCATCAGCCTTTCCCTCTCTGCTCTTCAAGACCCGCGGGGGAAATTAGAGTCAAGGCGGATCGTAGGGAAAAAAGGGGTAAGGAAGGGAGGAAGGAAGGGGCGGGGGGTGGTAAGAAAGAGGGGGGAGAGGGGGAGAATGGGGAGGAAAGGTGAGGAAGGGGGTTAGGGGAATAGAGGTAGGAAGGGGATAGGGGGAAAGGGAGGAAAGAAGGTTAAGGAAGGGGAAGAAGGGTAAGGGGAATAGAGGTAAGAAGGGGGAACGAAGGGTAAGAAGGGGAATGAAAGGTAAGGGAATAAGGTAAGGAAGGAATAGAGGTAAGAAAGGGAAATGAGATTTTTAAAAAAGTAGTATTCCCATAGAAATCTTTCGTTGCCCGTGTTCATCTTCGCCGCTGAGAATTTTTTTGCGTTTCCGAAAGGTAGCGAAGCCCACGAGGGAGACGGGGTTCGGCTTCATCTCCGGCGTCGGCGTCGTTTTTTGTTCGCTTCTTCTTCATCGTTGTCATCGGTCTTTCTCCTCCCCTTCTTATTCTTATTCTTCTTTTTCTTTTTCTTCTCCTCTCTCCTCCTCTTACTCTTCTTCCTCCTCCTCTTACTCTTCTTCTCCTCCTCTTCTCTCTCCTCTTACTCTTCTTCTCCTCCTCCTCACTCTTCCTTCCTCCTCCTCCTTACTCCTCTTCCTCCTACTCTCTTCCTCCTCTCTTCTTCTCTTCTCCTCCTCCTCTTCCCTCTTCCTCCTTGTCTGCCGTTTTAATCTCTCGAGGTCATACGTCAACGTCAGGAGGCTCAATAAAGTTTTCCCCCTTGGAGTAGTTTCCTGTCTTCCTCCCTTCTCCCTTTTTATTATTCCTCTCCCTTTTCCTCTTCCCCGTCTCCTTCCCTCTAATCTCCGCTCCTTCCACGTCCTCTCTTCTTCTCTCCTCCTCCTCCTCCTCCTCCTCCTCCTCCTCCTCCTCTCCTCCTCCTCCTCCTCCTCCTCCCTCCTTCCTCCTCCTCCTTCTCCTCCTCTTCCTTCCTCCTCCTCCTCCTTCTCTCCTCCTCCTCCTACTTGTCCTCCTCTCTTTACTGTCTCTCCTTTTTCTTTCCCCCCGTCTCCTTCCCTCTAATCTCCGCTCCTTCCACGTTCTCGTTCTCTATCCCATTTCCCTTTCAGTTTACATTATCATTTATCCTCTATCCACCTTCTTTGCATCTCTCTTCGCTCATATTCACCTCCACCTGCCCTCCGATATTTTTCCTTCCTTTTCTACTCTTTTTACTCTTTCTACTCTACCCCTTCCTCTTCCTTTCCCTCCTCCTCATCTTCCTTCTTCTCCTCCTCATCCTCACCCTCCTCGCCCTACCCCTCCCTTCCTCCAGCTCCTCCTCCTCCTCCTCCTCCTCCTCCTCCTCCTCCTCCTCCTCCTCCTCCTCTACCACCTCTCCTCCATTCTTCCCTTCCTCTTCTCCTTCGCCACCTGCCCTTTATCTCCCAACGTTCTATCTCGTCCCCTTCCCTTCCCCCTATCCCCTTGCCCTAGCCCTTGCCCCCCCTCCCCCTCCACTCGGAAACAATGCGCTGACGAAACTCTTGCAACGATGCCTATTTGCCGTGTTCTCTCGTTCACTTCCGCCCCCGGCTTTTTCTTGACTTTTTTTTCTCCAAATTCCGGAATGGGAATGCGGTGGTAATGGTTGCTAAAAGCCAGGATGGGAGGATACAGAGAGGCGGGGGTGGGGGCGGGTGGGGGGGGGGCGGACGGATGGGCATTTTTATTTTTCCGTTTGGTTATTCATTCTGTTCAGGTGAGGGTTCGCGTGCATGTATTTTGCAAGTTCCATTGTTTCCTCTCGTAGTTTAATTCTGAATAAGATGGATACGAAAATGTATAGATACCGGCGCGCGCCGCGTTCCTCTCTTTCTCTTTCTATTTCCCTCTCCCTTTCTCCTTTCCCTCCCTCCCCCCTTCCCTCTCCTACTCTCTCTCCTTCGCTTTCCATTCCTCTCCTCACCTTCTCCCCCTCCCTCCCTCTCTTGCTCTCTCTCCTTCGGTTTCCCTCCCTCTCTCTCACCTCTCTCCCTCCCTTCTCCCTCCCTCCTCCCTCCCTCCCACTTCTGCCACCAAGCCGTTGTCCAGTTGGTGATCATCTCAGCGAGTCATTTATCGCTTTCCAATAACACGGTGACAGCGCCCCCTCCCCCCCTCTTCCCCGCACCCCACCCCGACCAATATTGAGGAACCCATCTACAGGCATGGGGACGTTGGCACCTTTCCCCTCCCCTCTATTTCCCCACCCCTTTCTCTTCCCCTCCCCCACATTTCACCCACCTCTTTCTCTTCCCCTCCCCCCATTTTCCCCTCTCCCCTTTCCCCCCCCCTCTATGTCTACCTTCCTGTCGCTGTCCCTTCTCCCTCTCCCTTCCTAACGCTGTCCGGGCTCCCTCTCTCTCTTTTCTTCTCCTTCCATCTTTCCCTTTCCCCCCCCTCATTCTCTCTCGCTTTCTCTCTCCCAATCTCGCTTTCTTCCTCCATCTTCTCCTTCACTTCTCACTTTTTCTATCCTTCACTCTTCCCCTTTTCTGTCCTTCACTTCTCCCTTTTTTCTGCCCTTCCTCTTTCCCCCTCCCCTCCTCCTTGCCTCCTCCTCTCCTTTTGATCACGAGCCGAATAGGGAATTTTCTCATGAAGTTAATGTGGGGAAATGTGTATGGATGGAAGTAATAAAATGCAGGGGGAGGGAGGACGGAGGGAGGGAGGGAGAGAGGAAAGGAGGGAGGGAGGGAGGGAGGGAGAAAGGGGGAGGGAAAGGGGGAAGCAGGGAGAAGGGAGAAAGGAAAGGAGGGATGGAGAGAGGAAAAAAGAGGGAGGGAGAAAGGGAGAGAGGAAGGAGGGAGGGATGGAGGATGAGAGGATGGCAAGGAGAGGGGAGAAGGAGGGAGGGAGGATGGCGAAGACGACGACGAGGGAAAGTGGAGGAACAGGGCCAGGATGAAGTGGAAGGGGGGAAGAGGGAAGGAGGCGTTGTAGGAAAAGGAGGACGACGACGACGACGAAACCGAGTGTTTTAAATCCTGTTAGCATCCCCCTCTCTCCCTCTCCTCTCCTACTCCCCTCTCTCTCTCTCCTCTCTTCCTCCCTTCTCTCCCTCTCTTAATATGTCCCCGAGGCATTAGCGAATGTCCTTCCTCTAGGCATCGCCCCCCTTTTACTGTTTTGTTTTCGACTAGTTTTCATTTTTTAGCCACTTCTGTCCGTCTTTCTCGCGTCTCTCTCTCTCGTCTCCCTCTCTCCCTCTCTCTCCTCTCTCGTCTCACTCTCTCACTCTCTCCTCTCTCTCTCTCTCTCTCTCTCTCTCTCTCTCTCTCTCTCTCTCTCTCTCTCTCTCTCTCTCTCTCTCTCTCTCTCTCTCTCTTCTCTCTTCTCTCTCTCTCTTTCTTTCTTCTCTCTCCTCTCTCTCTCTATTCCTCCTACCCTCCCTCTCCCTCCCTACCTCCTGCTCCTTTTTTCCCTTTCTTTTTTTTCTGTCATATGTTTTTCTCTAGATTTTTATCCCCTTTTTTCTCCTTTTTGCCGCCTTTCTCGCCCTTTCCCCCCTGTTCTGACGGCTTACTGCACGAGATCCCGCCGGCCCGCCATGGCGTTTAAGTGTTTATAACTGGCCAAATGAACGAGGCTTCCGGGCTTCCGTCAGACCTGTCCGTCAAGTCCGAGTCCACTTGACAGGACGCAGCCCTCAGATTGACAGCCAGACTGATAGGCAGGCAAGCAGGCGCGCGTATCATGCAATCTCCTTCTGTTGCATGACCCAGTTGAGCGGCCGTGCGTCCCGGCAGCCCGCGGGATAACCAGCTTAGCCTCCTGCCAGCCAGCCAGCTAGCCAGCGAGCCAGCTAGCTAACTAACCAGCTGTCGGGGGCCAAAGACCACCCACTGGCCAGCTGCGAAATCAAAGCGTCGCACGCAGACGAAGCCGACGCGGCGCGACGTGGCGGGGGGGCGGGGGGCGGGGCCGTGGGGCGCACGCGAGGAGGGGGAGAAGGGAGGGAGGGAGGGGAGAAGGCAGGAAGGGGGTGGAAGGATAAAGGGAGGGAGAAGGAGAGAGGGAGGGGAAAGGGAATGAGAGCTAGGGAGGGAGAAGGAAGGAGAGAGGGAGAGGAAAGGGAAGGAGACCTATGGAGAAGCAAAGGAGAACGGGACGGGGAAGGAGAAGAGACTAATACCAGGGGGAGTTAAGGGACGCATTCAAGCAGACAGGCATACAGATGCACGCACAGTCACTCAACAACGCTGATGTATACGTACACGCAAGCACGCATTCTCGTGCGTGTCTACCATATCTCTCGCATACATAAACATGCAGGAGTACTCGTATATATAGCACGCAAGTACACACACACGCACTCAAACATACACGCACGCACACACGCACATGCTCCTTCCCACCACGACAGCACGGAATGAGAGAGAGAGAGGAGAGGGAGAGAGAGGGAGAGATAATGTGTGTGCGTGTCCGTCCAAGGCTCTCAGTTTGATTCCGATTCAGAAATCTGCTCATAAAGTCGAAGCAGAAACACTTTTCTCGCCCTTTTCTGCATGGAGCGGAAACTCATAGAAATATGGGGACAGAGGAAGAGAAAGAGGGGAGACAAAATGGCATGGGGGGGGAGAGGGGGGAGGGAGGGTAAGGAGACTGAGGGAAGGAAGGGAGGTGTGGGAGGGCGAGGAGGGGAGGAGGGGAGGGTTAGGTGGATTGAGGGAAGGAAGGGAGGTGTGGGAGGGCAAGGAGGGGTGAGGGGAGAGGGGAGATTGAGTGTAAATCCAGAAGGCGGAACAGACTCGTGTCGGGGCGTGGCGGACAAAGAGGGGAAGGGAGGAGGGTGAGCGGTAGTGGGAAGGGTGGGAGATGAGGGGAAACGAGGGAGAGCATGGAGAGGGGTGAGGGGATCTGAGGGGGGGAGATGTAGGGGGCGAACTTTAACATCGGTGGTCAGAGGTTCCGTAGGTCGTAGGTCAGGGTCGCGCTGTCGGGAGGGGAAGGGAGTGGGGAAAGTGGGGAGGGAGGGAGTGGGGAAAGTGGGGGGAGGGAAGGGAGTGGGAAAGTGGGTGGGAGGGAAGGAGGAAAGCGGGGGGAGGTGGGGGGAAGAAGAGAGATGGTAAAGGGGGGGAGGAGAGGAAAAGTAGGGGGGGGAAAGGAGAGGTTAAGTGGAGGGAAGGGAAATGGGAGTGTGGGGGGAGAGGGAAAGTGGGGGAAGAGTGAGGGGAAAGAGTGGGGCTAAAGGAGAGGGGAAAGTGGGAGAGGGGAAGGGATATGGAAGTGTGGAGGAGGAGGGGGAAAGTGGAGGGAGGGAAAGAGGAAGAGGGAAAAGGGGGGACGAGAAAGAGGAGAGGGAAAAGGGGGATGAGAAAGAGGAGAGGGAAAAGGGGGGACGAGAAAGAGGAGGGAAAAGGGGGGGTGAGAAAGAGGAGAGGGAAAAGGGGGACGAGAAAAGAGGAGAGGGAAAAGGGGGGACGAGAAAGAGGAGGGGAAAAGGGGGCGAGAAGAGGAGAGGGAAAAGGGGGGCGAGAAAGAGGAGAGGGAGGAGGGGCGCGAGAAACATATGCGTCGATTGATGGACGGGACGCGACACAATACAGCCTCGAGGCCCAAATGGATCCTCCGTCAACCGAGGCCTCACCCAGTGTTGTTTCCCGCCCGTCCCCGTCCCGACCTCGTCCCCGACCTCGTCCCCTCCTCTCCCGACCGTATCCCGACCTTCCTCCCTTCCTTCCTTCCTCCCACGCCCTCTGCCGCAGCCTAATTCCCCCTGGCAGCGTCGTCGCGTTGTTTGTCGACGCCGGGATGGGCTTCGTGTTGGTTCGAGCTGCGGGTCACTGGTTTATTCGTCTATTTAGTTATGCGTTCGTTCATTTTTGAGCGCCTTTTCTTGTTCCTCTTCTTAACCCTCTTCTTCCCTCTTTTTTCCCCTCTTCTTCCTTCCTCTTCCTTCCCTTACCACTTCCTTTAGCTTCTTCTCGTGTCTTCTTGTTTTCTTGATCATCATCGTCATCGTTTTCAACGTTATTGTTATTATTAAGGTTCTTGTTGGTTGGATTTTTTAGAATATTAATTATCATTAATATTAATAATTTCCTTTCTCTTCTACTTATTATTATATTTTTATCATCATTGTTGTTATTATTATTATTATTGTTATTATTATTATTATTATTATTATTATTATTATTATTATTATTATTATTGTTATCATCACTGCTGTTATTATTATTACAACTACTGCTACTGTGTCTGTTACTATTATGTTACTACTACCACTACTACTACTACATCATTGTCTTCTCTTCTCCCCTCCCTCTCTCCCTCCTTCCTTCCCCTCCCCTCCTTCCCTACCCCACCTTTCCCTCCTCTTCCTTCCTTCCTCACCTTTCTCTCTCTTCCTTCCTTCCCTACCCCACCTTTCCCTCCTCTTCCTTCCTTCCCTTCCCCTCCCCTTCCTTCCCTTCTCCTCCTTACCTTCCCTTTCATCCCTTCCCCTCCCATTCATCGTTTCCCCTCCCCCTCCTTCCCATCCTTCCTTCCCTTCCCCTCTCCGTCCTTCCCCTCCCCTTCCTCCCCCTCCCTCCCTTCCCCTCTGTCCACGTTTCCCTTTCTTGTTCGCGTTAAGTGGCTATTTTCCATCGGCGTCCATCAAAAACCTTTCCCTCGGGTTGCTGTTGAGAGAGAGAGAGAGAGAGAGAGAGAGAGAGAGAGAGAGAGAGAGAGAGAGAGAGAGAGAGAGAGAGAGAGAGAGAGAGAGAGAGAGAGAGAGGGGGGGGGGGGCAGGCAGGCGAAAGGGGAAAGGCAATTGTCTTTTTGCATTTGCCATTGTCTTTGCGTCTTGGGTTTTCTGTTTTGTTTTGGCGAGTTTTTTCCCTTTTCGTATTCTGTGTGTAGTTTGTGTGAAATCATCTTCCTTCTCTTAGTTTTTTTTCGTTTTCATTTTTTTTCTTTTCTTTTCTTTTATTTTTGTATATATATATATATATATATATATATATATATATATATATATATATATATATACTATATATATATATATATATATATATATATATATATATATATATATATATATATATATATATATATGCATATATACATGTACGTATGTATGTGTGTGTGTGTTTTTGCGTGTTTTTTTTTACATGTTTCCAGTTTTTCTCTTCTTTTCATTATTTTATTTATTTTATTTGAACATTTTCCACAAATGTTCTTTCACGTGCTAGGATAATCCCCCCCCCCCCCCCGCAAAAGAAAAACAAATCCCATTTCTGTGACTAATTTCAAATTTCTCTTTCATGTATGTCCGATTTCTTTGTCTTTGTCTTTGTCTTTTTTTTCGTTTTCTTTTTCATCCGAACTAACGTCTTTCCCGTCTTTGTCTTTGCAGGTACGCCAACATTCGGTAAGCGACTCGAACCAAGTCTATCGATGTCTTGTGCCGCGCGGTAAGTGGACCTGCCCGGGAGATAAGAGCGAGACAGACAGACAGACATGTTTGACTGACAGACGACGTGGAGACAGACATCGAGGGATTGTTGTCTTTTGTCGTTGACTTTGTTTTGGGTTCGTGTGATTTTGTTGATCTGTTCTTGAGAGAGGGAGGGGGGGGAGGAGGGAGGGAGGGGGAGAAGGGAAGGAGAGAATGAGGGAGGGGGGAGAGAGAGGGGAGGAGAGGAGATAGATAGATAGATAGATAGATAGATAGATAGATAGATAGATAGATAGATAGATAGATAGATAGATAGATAGATAGATAGATAGAGGTAGGAGAGAGAAAGAAGAAGAAAGAGGAGGATGGACGAGAGAGAGAGAGAGAGAGAAAGCGAAGGTAGATAGAGAGGGAGAAAAAGTAGAGAAAGCGAGAGACTGAAAGGCTAGAAAGAGTGAAAGAGAAAGGAGAGAGGGGGAGAAGGGAAGAAAAGGACCCTTCTCTCTGAGGTGGATAATTAGCGATTTGTGGCTTGGCTGTTTTGGACGTATCGATGACGCAACGATAAACAGCTGACTGTAACGATCTCTTGCGATTGTTTCCTGTCGAGAGGGGAGGAGGAAGGGGTGGGGGCGAGGGAGGGAAGGGAAGGGGAAATGGGAGGGTGGCGAGGGAGGGAAGGGAAACGGGAGGGGAGGAGGGAGGAAGGGAACTGGAAGAGCGAGAGGAAGGAAAGGGAATAGGAAAGGGCGAGTTTAATCCATAGCCTTTTTTCTAACAGAACGGTAATCTTTTTCATTTTGTTTTGCTATATTTATTTTCACTTCTTTTGCAAATACACGTGAGGTAGTAACATTCCTTCCATATTCACACGCGACGAAAGTTTGTTTTAATGTTTATCAACACGAGTTTTTTCTTCATCCCCCCCTCCCCCGCTCCCCTCCTTCCGCCAAGCACACCTCCACCCTTAGACATTTTACACTAAATGGAGGTTAACAGTTTCCATTTTAAGTTTGACAATTAGGGAGGATTGTTCGCAGGGTGTCGTTATAATCTCCCCCTCTCCTCTTGGACATCACTCTCGAGTTGATGCAGGGATCAGCTGCCCTCCCTTCCCCTCCCCCCCCCGATCCTCCCCTCTTCGACTTCTCCTCTTCCCCTATCCTCCCCACTTCGACTTCTTACCCCCGATCTTCCACTCGCCTATCCTCCCCTCTTCGACTCCCCCCCCATCACTATCCTCCCCTTTCCCCTTCTTCTTTTCGACTTCTTCCCCCTTCACTCCCTCCTTTCCCTCCCCTCCCCTTTTCCCCTCCCTCTTCGGCTTCTTATCATTCTCGTACTTCGTCTTCCTTCTCTCCCCTCTTCTCCTGCCTGCTTTCCTTCAATTCTTCCCTTCGCCTTTCAGTTCCTCCACTTCCTTTCTTCTTATTCTGCTCCCTCCTCTCTCCTCTCCTCTCCTCCCCTTTCCCTTCTCTCCTCACCCTTCTCATCCCGCCCCCCCCCTACCATATCCTCCATATCCTCCTCCCCTCTCGCAGCCGCCCCTCCAGCCCCCTCCCTCCCCGCCACCCCCTTTGTTTGCCAAATCAATAAACGCCAGAATCAGTTTCATTTGTCTAAAAGGTGATCTTGGGTTTTGTAGGATCTAAGCCCTCTTTTGTGAATCTCGCGCATTCATTTTTGTTTTGGTCGATGTTTTTTTTTTGTAATTATTTTATTTTGTTACTTATGATTTATTTTTGTTCGTTCTTTTTGTTTGGCTGTTCTCTTTTGTTTATTGCGTTTATTTATTTATTGTGTTTATGCTTTCGTTATATATATAAATATATATATTTATATATCTAAATGAATAATACACAATACATACATATGTATGTATGTATGTATGTATATATATATGTATATATATATATTTTTTTTTATTGAATGTATATAGCTTATCCGTTTATTTTTCCTCTTATCTTTGTCTCTTTCGTCTCTCTTCTCTCTTCCCTTCTTTCCTTCCCTCCTCCCCCCTTGCTCCTCTCCTACTCCCTCACTCCTTCCTCCTCCTCCAACACCAACCTTCCTTCCTTTCACCCCTCTTTCCACCCCACCCAGCCTTTCTTTCCACCCCCACCCATTCCGCCCTCCTTTTCTCCCTTCCCTTCCTCCCTCTCCCCCCTCCCACCCCTCCTTCCCTCCTTCCTCCCTCCTTCCCCTCCCCTCCTTCCCTCTTCCTCCTTCCTCCTTCCCTCCCTCCTCCTCCCTCCTTTCCTCCCTCTTCTCCCTCCTCTCCCTCCCTCCTTCCCCTCTTCCCTCCCTCCTTCCCTCCTCTTCTCCCTCCTTTCCGACCGCACCCTCTCCCTTGATGCAGCCATTCAATCTTACAGAACAGACGGATCTGACACTGTTTCCCATCGTCTGAGAGGGTGGGGGATGGGGGGGGTGAGGGGAGTGGCTCGTAACTTTTGTTCGTCTTCAACCCCTCTCCCTTCTCTCCCTTCCGCCCTATCCCCTACCTCCTCCTCCTCCTTTCCCTCTCTTTCGTATTCTATTTTCTTAGTCTCTCTCTTTTCTTCTCACCTCTCTCTCTTTTCTCTTCTCTCTTCTCTCTCTCTCTCTCTCTCTCTCTCTCTCTCTCTCTCTCTCTCTCTCTCTCTCTCTCTCTCTCTCTCTCTCTCTCTCTCTCTCTCTCTCTCTCTCTCCTCTCTCTTCTCTCTTCCTCCTTCCTTCTTCTCTCCTCCCTTCACCTTCCTTTCTCTCCCTCCCTCCCTCCCTCCCTCCCCTCCCTCCCTCCCTTCTCTCCTCCCTCCCTCCCCTCCCTCCCTCCCTCTCTCCTCTCTCTCTCTCTCTCCTCTCTCTCTCTCTCTCTCTCTCTCTCTCTCTCTCTCTCTCTCTCTTCTCTCTCTCTCTCTCTCTCTCTCTTTCCATTTTCTTTCTTTCTCTCTTCTGCTTCCCTTTCTCTTTCTTTTCATATCACTCTGCATTCGGAGGTCAATTCCTCACCTTTAAATCCCTAGTTGGTCAGTTAGTCGGTCAGCCCTCTCTCCCCCCCCTCCCCTCCCCCACTCTCTCCTTTCACCAAGCCTTCATGCAAATCTCTCGGCGAATTCAAGTTTGTGTGCTTCTGGATATATGATATAGATAGAGAGTTGTGTGTGTGAGTTGAGTGAGTGAGAGTGAGTGAGTGTGTGTGTGTAAGAGAGAGAGAGAGTGAGTGAGTGAGTGAGTGAGTGAGTGAGTGAGTGAGTGATGAGTGAGTGAGTGAAGTGAGTGATGAGTGTGAGTGAGTGAGTGAGTGAGTGAAGTGAGTGAGTGAGTGAGTGAGAGAGAGAGTGTGGAGGGGGTGGGTTGTGTGTGTGTGTGTGTGTGGTGAGAGTGAGTGAGTGAGTGTGTGTGTGTAAGAGAGAGAGAGAGTGAGTGAGTGAGTGAGTGTGAGTGAGAGTGAGTGAGTGAGTGATGAGTGAGTGAGTGAGTGAGTGAGTGAGTGAGTGAGTGAGTGAGTGAGTGAGTGAGAGAGAGTGTGTGGAGGGGGGTGGGTTGTGTGTGTGTGTGTGTGTGAGTGAGAGTGAGTGAGTGTGTGTGTGTGTGTGTGAGTGAGTGAGTGAGTGAGTGAGAGAGAGAGTGGAGGGGATGGGGTGTGTTGGTGTGTGTGTGTGGTGTGTGTGTGTGTGTGTGTGTGTGTGTTGTGTGTGTTGTGTGTGTGTGTGTGTGTGTGTGTGTGTGTTCGTTCTCATAACATTAAAGGAGGCCTGGAGGCTGCCCCTGTTTGGAGGGCGGGTGGAGGGGAAATGGAGGAAGGGAGGGAGGGAGGAAGAGAGGGGAGAAGTGGGAGAGAAGAGAGGGGGGAGGGAAGGAGAATGGAGGATAGGAAGAGAGAGGACAAGAGAGAAAGACAAAATTGGGAGGGGAGGGGAGAGGAGTAGGGGGAGGGAGTGTTTATAGGCTTTCATCCTCCCTGCCTTCACCCTAAATTATCACTTCTCCCTCCCTCCTGGTGTTCATCTCCCCATGGGGTTCTTCGCTCCCCCTTCTCTTTCCTTTCCACTTCCCCGTTTTCCTCCATCATCTCTCCTGCCTTTTCCTTGCTCTCTCTATCCTACTTACCTCTCTGTCACCTTCTCCTTCCCGCACTGTCCTCCACCTCTTCCGCCTCTTCCTCCTCCTCCTCCTCCTCCTCCTCCTCCCCCTCTCCTCCACTCCCCTCCTACCCCCCTCTCCTCCCACTCCCCTCCTCCCCGTTTTTCATCCTTGCCTTCTCCTCTTCCCTTTTCCACTCCTTCTCCTCACTCTCCCCCCTCCTTCCCCTCCGCCCCCCCCACTCCAGCTCCCCTCATGTTGATAGAAGGGCTTGCTCTCTCCCCCTCATTTTGGGGCGTGAGGGAAAATGTATGTATTAATTGCTGGGCGGGAGAACATATCGTGTTTATGGTCGACGGTTGGTTGGATTAGGGCGGGGGGGGGGGTGTAGAGGAAGAATGAGGAGGTGAATTAGAAGAAATGGAGAGAAGTGGGGGAGGTGGAAGGGAGGAAGAGGAGGATGAAGAAGAAAAGTCTTCTCTCTTTCTTTCTTTCTCTTCTCCTCTCTCTCTCTCTCTCTCTCCTCCCTCCCTCCTCCTCCCTCTCTCTCTCCCTCCCTCCCTCCCTCCTCTCCTTTCCTCCCTCCCCCCTTCCTCCCTCCCTCCCTCCTTCCCTCCCCTCCCTCCCTTCCTCCCTCCTCCCTCCCTCCCCTCCCCTCTCTCTCTCTCCCTCCCCTCCTTCCCTCCCTCTTCTCTCTCTCTCCTCCCTCCTTCCCTCCCTCCTCCCTCCCCCTCCTTCGAGTGGCTTGCATTTGGGTACGATTTGAGCTCCGAATTCGGAATCATTAGGGACTTTTCGGCTCGATTGGAGGGACATGTTAACATAAACACATTCAAAAATACATCAATTGGATTGGGAGCGGTGCGCGCGCTCGGCCTTTCATTCGGTCCTGGACCCCGCTGCTCGCTCTCGCTCTCTCGTCGGTCTGTCTGGCTGTCTCGCTCTCTCTGCTCTCTCGTCTGTCTGTCTCTCTCTCTCCTGGTCTCTCTCTCTCTCGTCTCTCTCTCTCTCTCTCTCTCTCTCTTCTCTCTCTCTCTCTCTCTCTCTCTCTCTCTCTCTTCTCTCTCTCTCTCTCTCTCTCTCTCCTCTCTCTCTCTCTCTTCTCTCTCTCTCTCTCTCTCTCTTTTTCTCTCTCTCTCTCTTTATCTCCTCTCTTATCTCTCTCTCTTTTACTCTCTTTCTTTCTCTTTTTCTCTTTCTCTCTCCTCTCTCTCTCTCTCTCTCTCTCTCTCTTCTCTCTCTCTCCTCTCTCTCTCTCTCTCTCTCTCTCTCTCTCTCTCTCTCTCTCTCTCTCTCTCCCCTATTCTCTTTTTTATGTCTGTTTCCTTTTCTTGTGTGTGTATGTGTGTGTGTGTGTGTGTGTGTGTGTGTGTGTGTGTGTGTGTGTGTGTGTGTGTGTGTGTGTGGTGTGTGTGTGAAGAGAGAGAGAGAGAGAGAAGAGAGAGAGAGAGAGAGAGAAGAGAGGAGAGAGAGAGAGAGAGAGAGAGAGAGAGAGAGAGAGAGAGAGAGAGAAGAGTGAAGTGAGTTAGTGAGTGAATGAGTGAAATTAAGCAGCTACAAAAAATCGCTACGAAATAGGAAAATCGAATCGGACTCGAAATGTCACGAGTATTTTTTTTCTCTCTTTTCGTCGTCTTGTTGGCGTGTTTCATTTCATATATATACTGTATATACACACAGTTCGCAGAGCTTTTATATTTTGTATTTGAGGATTTGAAAGGCAATCTCTCGGATTGGAAATGCCACAGGGTGAAACACAAAACAAATACATGTATAACACAGGCGAAAAGAATGGGAGAAAGGAGGAGGGGAGAGGGAGCGAGAAGAGTTGGTCAGGAGAAATCTGTTCTTCTCTTTTCCCTTTCCTCTTTGCACTTGCCCCTTTTATTGTTCTTGAGTCTTGCTCTGTTCGCTTCTTCAAATTTCTCTCTTTCTCTATCTGTCTTTCTTTCGTTTTATTTTTATGCCTCCTTCGCCTATTCTCTCTCTCTCTTTCTTTTGACCACTTTTATTTCACTTCATTTCTCCTCTCGCCTTTCTCTTCCTCTTCTTTCCTTCCTTTTTCCCCTTTCTCAGTTTCCCCTTCTATTTCCTTTCCTTTTCCTCCTCTCCTTTCCTCTTCCCCTTTCCCTTCCTTCTCACCCTTCGTCTCATCCCCTTTCCCTCCTCCACTCCTCCTTCCCTCCTTTCCCCTCTTCCCTCCTCCACTCTTTCTTCCCTCCTTTCCCTCCTCCACTCCTTCTTCCCTCCTTCCCTCCTCCACTTTTCTTCCCTCCTCCCTTTTCCCCACCTCTTCCTCTTCCCCTTCGCAGCCACCAGTTAATCAGCTGATTGATAACTCGAGTCTGTTTCAGCAAACGAGTTATGACTGCAAGTGGGAAAGGGACATCTGCGATTGCATATTTGCTTGCTTGATTCGGTGTGATTAGATTGAGCTGTGGGCGGCGGCGGGGTGGGAGGTGCGGGGGAGGGGGGAGGTGGGGAGGTGAAGGTGAAGGTGACGAACGAACGAACGAACGAACACAGAAAGAAAAAGAAAGAAAGAAAGAAAGAAAGAAAGAAAGAAAGAAAGAAAGAAAGAAAGAAAAGAAAGAAAGAAGGAAAGAAAGAAAGAAAGGAAGGAAGCAAGGAAGGAGGAGGAAGAGAGAGGGGGAAACGATGGGGAGAAAGAGGGGAGAGGGTGGTATAAAGGGGGTAAAGAAGAGAGAGGACGATGGAAATATTGGTACGAAAAGAGAGAGAGAGAGAGAGAGAGAGAGAGGTAGTGGGGAGAAAAAGGGGAGGAATTATGGGAGACCCAGAGGAGGGGAAGTGTGATATGGGGCAATAACAGACAAACACAGACAGATAGGCAGACAGAGGAGGGAGAGAAAATGGAACCAGAGGCTGGAAAAGAGAGAAAGGAAATGGTGTAAAAAGGTTTCTTTATACGTGGAAAAGTATCTATCGAAGGATAGACAGAAAAACAGACAGAAAGATCTCCTCAGAAATATAAATTCAAGTATAGGTTTATTAACAGACAAACCAGAAAGATGGATGACCGCAAGATTGCAAAATTCAGGTTTTAGTTTATAGACAGATAGTCAAATAGATGTGAAAAATAGCATCAAAAACGTTAAATTCACGGAACAAATTGTCTTATTAATCTTTGTCTCCTGTCGAAGCGATCGCATCCTGCAACCGGAACAGATTGCGAGGGAAAATAGTGCGAGATATATTGCAAAAATACCAAGGATAGAGTAGGAGACTGTGGGGGAGGGGGAGGGATAGGAGAGGGAAAGGGTGAGAGAGAGGGTAGGGAGTGAGCGGGAGGGGGAGAGAAGGGGAGGGTGAAAGAGAGAGGGGAAGGGTGAGATAGAAGAAGAGAGAGAGAGTGGGGAGAGGGGAAAGGTGAGAGAGAGGGATGGGGAGAGAGGGGAAAGGTGAGAGAGAGATGGGAAGGGTGAGAGAGAGGGGACAGTAAGGGAAAAAAACAAAACGGTTTAACTTGTAGAGAAGCAATTTGCCTTTTTTTTCTTTTCTTTTCTCTCTCTCTCTTTTTTTTTTAGCGAGTTGTGCGTGAGTGGATCTCTCGACGAGATTGGCTCTGATGGCTGGCAGGTGTTTCTCGAACGTGGTCGGAAAGAGAGGGAGGGAGGGAGGAAGAGAGGAAGACAGACAGACAGACAGACACAGACACAGACAGACACACAGGACAGAAGACAACAGACACAAACAGACAGAGGGAGAATAGGTGGATTAGAATGACGGGAGTAACACAGGGGCTACCTGTGACCGTCACGATGATGTGATTTTGTTTGGGGGGGGGGGGGGGATTTTTTCACACACACACACACACACACACACACACACACACACACACACACACACACACACACACACACACACACACACACACACACACACACACACACACACACACACACACACACACACACACACACACACACAAATAGATAAATAAAAAATAAGATAATGAAATAATAAAAGATAAAAAATAGATAGATGAAAAAAAGTAATTGTCAGCACCCACTTTGACTCAGCCCGTCAGCCTCCGAGTCCTTTTCTCTCGGCCAAGCAGTCAGCCACCAGCAGGAGCGCGTCAGCATTGTGATCCCAGTGGGCGTTTTAGTTCCAGCTGTCAACGATTGTCAGCGGCTCGGGGGCCTCCGTCAGCCTGTTCAAATATTCATCCGTTTTTCCGGTCTGAAACGATCGCTAATGTGGCTCCATTGTCCGACCGGGTCTTGGGGCGGCTGGGCGGGGCGCGGGCTGCCTGGGACCGCGGCTTTGGCTTTTGGGCTTGGGGGCTCTGCTGGTTTTTTTTTTTTAAGGGGGGGGGTTCTCTGAGCTTTGATTTTTGGGGGGGGGGTTCCTGATTTTTTTTTTTTTTTTGTACAACTTTTTTCAGATTTCTGTTTTAATTTTTTTGGATTTGGGTCTTGGATTTTTTTTTTTTTTTTTTTTTTTTGGGGGGGGGGCGTTTGGTCTCTAAGCGTTTGGTCTTGACAGCTGGATAGACGTCTCTGAGAGGAGTGAAGGGGAAGCTAGCTTATCTCTCGCATCTATTTACCTATCATCGCCTTTTAGTGTGTTTATTTGTTTTGTTTCGTTTTGTTCTTTCACTCTTTAAACCATTTTTGTTTTTTTTTACTGATACGAAACATGACCAACCTTTATTATTTTCGTGTTCTTTTGTTATTGTTTTTTAGGTTTTGTGATTCTCTTTTACTGATTTTTTATTCACTATTCCTCTGTTTTATTCTCTATCGTCTATCCATACATTTCTCCCCTCGTTTATTGTACGTTATCTTTTTTTCCCCTTTCCTCAGAGTTCCATTCCGGTAGTTTCGTTAGTTTTTTTTTTTTTATCCGATGTCCGGGGCGAGGCAGCCGCGAAAACTCGAAGCCGGGGATGAATTGCAGTCGCCGCCGCCGGCCACGAGAGAGAGCGCGGAAATTGGTGCCAAAAGTTGTGCCGGCAATTTGGACGGTTACGGAGATAAGAGAGAGGGTGGAGAGAGAGATGGAGAGGGGGAGAGAGAGAGAGAGGAGAGGGAGAGAGGGAGAGTCGGAGGGTGAGAGGGAGGGTGAGGTGAGTGAGTGAGTAAGAGAGGTGGGAGAGAATGAGTAGAAGAGTTAAGAGAATGAGAGCGAATTGAGCTGATAGAGTAAGGACTGAGTGAGCAGTATAGATAGTAATGAGGAATGAGTGAGTGAAGTGAGTGAGTAGAGTAAAGAGGATAGAGTGAAGTGAGTGTGAGTGAGAGAAAAAGGAGAGAGAATGAGAAAAGAGAAGAGAGGGGGAGGGGGATAACTCGACGAAGAAACCCCAGAGGAAGATTGCTGGTAAGAAATAGAATAGCGATTTCCGAATATTTGAGAAGCATATTGACACAGGAGGGAGGTTGGGAGGTGGAAGGGGGGAGGGAAGGGAAGTAAGGAGGAGAAGCGATGGGGGAAGAGGGAGCGGAAGGAGGAGAAAGGAGAAGAAGAGTAAAGGGACGATAGAAGAGGAGCACGAGGAGGAGACGTAAGGGAAGGGAAAAAACGGGGTAGAAGAAGAGGCGAGAGAGGGAGAAAGAAAGGAGAAAAGAGAGACAGAGAAAGAGAAGAGAGAAAGGCAGAAAGAGACAGAGGACAGAGCAGAGGAAAGAGAGAAGAGAGAACAGAGACAGAGAAAGACAGAGACACAGCAGACAAAGAGACAGAGAGACAGAACAGAGACAAAGAGACAGAGACAAAGAGACAGAACAGAGACCGAGACAGAGACAACAGAGACAGATAAAGATAGACAAAAAGAGCGAAGAGACAGACAAAGAACAGACAGAGACAGACAAACAGAGGCACGAGAGACAGAGAGAGAGGGGATGTAGAGAGATGAAAAGAGCCGAGGTGAAGAAAATAGGGGCTGGACTTAGTTACAGGTGAAGCAGCATCAGCCCGACGGGATTACAGATGGTGGATTGGGTTAATGCAATTAATGAGGTCCGAGGGATGTGACGGCGCTCGAGGGGGAAGGCGCGGAGGACTTCATCTTTCTTCTTCTTCCTTCTTCTTCTTATAGCTTTTCTTTTCTTTTTCTTAAGCTTATTTCTTTTTCTTTTTCTTTTATTCTCCTTCTTCATACTTTTTTTTTTTTTTTTCTTTTTCTTTGTCCTTTTCTTTTTCTTCTTCTTCTTCTTATGCTTTTTCTTTTTCCTTTTCTTCTTCTTAATGCTTTTTTTTCTTTTCTTTTTTCTTCTTCTTATGCTTCTTTTTCTTTTTTCATCTTCTTCTAACTTTTTTCTTTTTCCTTTCTTTCGTTGTCGTGGAGCTTCTTAGTTTTTTTGGCTCGTTTTCTTCTTCTTCTTCCCTGCCTGGCTGTTTGTCTCTGCTGTCCCACAGTTTTGGAAATGCGATCTTTGGCGATGTTAGTTCGTCCTTTCTCTCCCCTATTGCCGCTTTCTCTCTCTTTCCGTCATCCTCTCCCATCCTTTGTCCTTCCTTCTCTTGTCTCCGCTCTATGCCTGAGGGTTGGTGCTTCGGCTATTGTGAGCGGCGGTTTGGGTGGGGGGCCTGGCGTAGGGGTGAGTCTTGTGTCTGGGATAGGGGTTGTGGATTGGGGGGCGGGCTTGAGAAAAGGAGAAGGACAAGAGAAGGACAAGAAAGAAGACAAACGATAGGCGGAGGACAAAAGGGAGAGAAAGAAGGAGTTGATTATGGTGATGAATGCCGGGGGGGTTGATGTGTAAAATGGAATTAGGATTGGCTCTGGCCTTCTCGCCTGAATGATGTATGTGTAAGTGATTTGTTTTAAATCTCTTCTCCCTCTCCCTCCCTCCCTCCTCCTCCCTCCTCCCTCTGCCGCCTCCCTCCTCTATCCTCTCCTTTCCCTTCCTCCCTCCTCTCTCCTCTCCTCGCACCTCCTTCCCTCCTTCCCTCCTCCCACTCCTTCCCTCCCCCTCCCTCCCCCGTTCGCCTACTCCTCTTCTTCTCATATCTTTCTCCCTCACGCTCCCTCTCCTCTCCTCGCACCCTCCTCCCTCCCCCTCTCCTCTTCTTCTCCTTTTCTCCCTCCTCCTCCTCGCTCTTCTCCCTCTCCCCCTCCTTCCTCCTCTCCCTCCTCCCCTCCCCTCTTCCTCCCTCCCTCCCTCCTCTCCTCTCTTTCCTTCCCTCTCCTCTCCTCCACCTCTTCCTCTTTCCCTCCCCTCCTCCTCCTCTCCCTCTCCCTCTCCTCTCCCTCCCCTCCCTCTTCCTTTCTCCCCTTTTCCCCCCCGACTACTGCTAATATATCTATGCTTCTCTCTCGACGCTCAAAATTCTTGCATAATCGTGTTTCGAATTGTTCGCGCAGCCAAATGATGTGATCTTGTTCACGGTGCACCACTTTCTTCCCCGACTGCTTAGAGACATATGAAGATTGCGAACGAAGCGGAAGAGAAGGGCAAAAATAGAAGGGAATGGGGAGGAGAACCGAAAAGAGAGAAAAATCGTTTGGGAGGGGAAAAAACAAGAAGAGGTGAATGGAAGAAGGGAAAAAATACCCCCGCACCCCCTGATGCTCTCACCTTCACTCTTAAAAAAATGAGGGGAAATATATCCTCTTTGCTTCTAATCTTCTTTTATGTTTCCACCTCCCTCTTTCATCAGCATCGTTATTATCGTCATTATCTTTCCTTCGAGAGTCGTCTGAACACCCGGATGTCTTGTGTATTTATATCTCATCAGGAGTATTTTCTTCCCGATTCCTTCTTCCCCGTTCGTAATTGGTTTCGCTCAAGGGAGGAGGAGGAGGAGGAGGAGGAGGAGGAGGAGGAGGAGGAGGAGGAGGGAGAGGGAGGAGGAGGAGGAGGAAAGGGAGGAGGAGGAGGAGGAGGAGGAGGAGGGAGGAGAGGAGGAGGAAGGAAAGGGAGGAGGAGGCAAAGGAGGAGGAAAGAAGGGAGGAAAGGGAGAGGAGGAGAAGGAGGGGGAGGATGGGAGGGAGGAGGAGGAGGAGAGTGGAGGAAAGGGAGGAGAGAGAAGGAGTAGTTAGAAGAAGATGATAAAGAAGAATTAGAAGAGGAAGAAGATGAAAAAGTATTAGAAGAGGAAGATGAAGAACTAAAAAAGGAAGAAGAAGAAGAAAGGAAAGGGAACCGAAGAAAAGGGATGGAGATGGAGGAAAGGAGAAGAATAAAGAATGACAAAGGATTAGGAGATGGAGAAGAAGGGAAGATTTCTTTTTCGAAAATGGAATATAAGATCATATTTTTTCCTCTTTTTTTTTTTCTCTTTTTTTCCCCTCGAAGGCGACGTCCCATCGGAGAAGAGAAATGCCATTCCTATTCAGAAATGAAGCAAGCGATTTGATAAGGAAAGTGGAACCATCCCGGACATATTTCCCTCAAGAAGGGGGAAAGTTCCTTGATATTGCTACGACCATTTTATTTTATTTTATTTTTATTCGTTCACTTATTCGTTCAATTAATTTCTTCATTTCTTCATTTCTTATTATTTTTTTATCTCTTCTCATTCAAATGTTGGAGTTACTTTTCATTATTTTCTCCTTATTTTTGTCTATTTTTATGTGTGTATGTATATGTATTTTTGTATTTGCATATGTATGGGTTGTATATGTATATATGATGTATTTTTGTTGAATTTCAGTCTTTCTCTCCCTTTAAGCCCCTCTTGTCGGGAAGGGACAGGAGTTTACGGTGGGTCAGTGGCGGAAGACAGGAAGAAGGGGGAGAGTAAGAGAGGGTGGAGGAAGGAAGGAGGAGAAGGGAAAGGGAGGAAGGAGGGAGAAGGTAAAGGGAGAAGGAGGAGGAGGGATGGGAGGAGGAGGAGAGGGAAAGGGAGAAGGAGAGAAGGGAGAGGGAGGGAGAAGAAAATGGAGGGAGGGGAGGGGAAGAAAGGATGGAGGGAGAGGGAGGGAGAAGGAGAAGTGAGAGAAGAAGGAAGGAAGGAAGGAAAAAGAAAGAAGAAGAAGAAGAAAGAGAAAGAGAGAGATTTGTATGCATCTTTACTCAAAGGAAGCCACATAATTGGTGTGTAAGGAAGGATCAAGATCGTGTGAGCGGACGTCGACAGCGACAGACAGACAAGGAGTCAGACACACGGACAGATAAACACAGAGAGGCCTTGACCATCCATTTTACCCCCCCCCCCACCACCACCACCACGCTCCCTCCCATTACGGTAGGCTACCTTATTTATAATCATTCATCACCATCTATTTCCCTCCCTCGTCCCCTCTCTCCCTCCCCACTCTCCCCTCCTCCTCTCCCCCTCCCTCCCACTCTCTCCTCTCCTCCTCCTCCCTCCTTGCAGGTACTTCACCATTATCCATTTATGTAAGTACCCATTCATCCATTGCTCCCCTCCTCCTCTCTCCTCCTTCCCGGGTGAACCCCCTCCCATCACTCCTCCCCATTCTCGTCCCTCTCCTACCCTCTTCTCAACTCCCTTCGCCTCTTCCCTTTTGCCCTCTACCCTCCCTCCCTCCCTCCCTTTCATCCTCTCCACAACCCTACTCTCCCTTTCCCTCTCCCCTCCCCTCCCTTCCTCAACCCCCTTTCCCCTCCCTTTCCCCACCCCTTCCTTTCCCTCCACCCTTTCCCCTCCCCCCTCCCTCCCCTCCCCTCCCTCCCCTCCCTCCCCTCCCCCCCCCTCCCTCCCTCCTCCTCCCTCCCTCCTCCCCTCCCCACAAACGGAGCGCGTCACAGGGGAGGACGATGAGTAATATGCCAGCTGAGATAAGGCCGATAATGGACGACAGAGATGGGGAGATAAGGAGAAAGGAGAAGAGGAAGAGGAGAAGGGAAGAGGGAGAATAAGAAAAGGTAGATGAAAGAGGGGGAAGGTTGAAGAAGAATTACAGAATGCAAGAGATAGGAAGGCGGCGATGAATGAAGACAAGAAAGGATAGATATGAAGAAGAGGAAGACGAAGGTGAAGATGAGACGACATTAAGGAGAGAGAAGGAGAAGGAAAGACATGGTGATGAAAGAGGAAGCAGAAGAAGAAAGAAAAGAAAGTGAAGACATGACGATGATAAAAGAAAGAAGAAAAGAAGGAGGAGGAGAAGAAGAAGAAGGAGAAGGAGGAGAAGGAGAGAAGGAAGGAAGAAGGAGAAGGAGGAGAAGGAGAAGGAGAAGGAGAGAAAGAAGAAGGAGAAGAAGAAGAAGAAGAAAAGAAAAGAAGAAGAAGAAAGAATAAGAAGAAGAAGAAGAAGAAGAAGAAGAAGAAGAAGAGAAGAAGAAGAAGAAGAAGAAGAAAGGGAAGGAGAAGAAGGAGGAAGCTGCGTGTGCGTGGCTGGAGGCCTACGTGTCTTGACGCAAGCGGAAGACACGGGCAAGACAAACGACCGTTTTTAAGCTTCTGGTCGTTGCCATCTTTCTTCGGGGGGGGGGTAAGAGGAGAGAGAGGGGGGGTGAATTTTAGATAGATAGGGGCAGGGAAGGGGGGTGATAGGAGAGTGGGGGGGTATATTTACGATGTATGGGGTGGACTTTGAACGATTATGGATATTAAAAAAATAAAAAAAGAGAAAAAGAGAGAAAATTAATGGGTTTTGGGTAAGTAGGGGGTATGTATATGGGATGATATATTTGATTTGTTTTTGTTTTTGATTATTTCCTGAATATGTTCGGTCGGTTGATTTAGATTTTCCCCGCTGGTCTCTAGTAATTTTATGTTGATTTGTCAAGGAATTTGGAATTTGGTCGTTTTTTCCGCTCTTTCGAAAATTATAAAACGGTTTGATTTATGTTTTGGTTCGTTTAATGATTTATTTATTGATGCTATTTGTGATTTTTTAAATCATTTTATTAATGTTGAGGGAGAATAAAAAATGCAAAGCAGTGAAAAGGAAAAAAGGAAAGTCAGATTATAGATTTCCGTGGAAAGCAAAACTCACCTTCCTCCTCCCTTCCCTCCCCTTCTCCCCTGGCCCTTTTTTCCCCCTGCTCCCTTCCCCTTGCCCCCTTTCCCTTCCCTTCCCTCTCCTGCCCCCTGCCCCTCCTTGCCCCCCCCCCCCCTTCCTCCCCCCTCCCTTGCCCTCCCTTCCCTTGTCTGCTCCCAACTTCTGCCCGGTCACGCTCGATGCGGAGACAAGAGCAACAGGAGGTCCACATCTCGGACACGGGGGGGTGCAAGCGGTGGGGGGGGGCAGGAGGGGACAGGGCAGTGGAGGCCCTTAACGGCAGCGTAAGGGCCGGCTAATGAAGGCGATGGAGGCGATAATGGGCTACTGTGGGCACGGGCGGCGAGCGGCGGGCGGGAGGGGTGCTGGAGGTGGAGGAGGGGAGGGTGGTTGTGGGGAGAGGGTGATGGAGGAGGTGGGGGGAGTGAGGATGGAGGAATTTATGGGGGGAGAGGTTGGAAATGGAGGAGGAAGAGGAGGTTTGTGGAGGTCAGGAGATGGAAGAGTGTTGTCGGGAGGATGGAGGAGGGGGAGAGGTGTCGTAAGGGACGGAGAAGATGAGGGAGAGGGGGAGGGAGGGAGCAGCGCCAAGAGGAGGGGCGAGGGCGAGGGGGAGGGGGAGGTACTCCGGCGTATGTACAACATGTGTCGGCGCGTCGCGTTCACCCCGGCCCAGGTGGGTGGATTCCCCTCGGTCCCCCTCGGTTCCTCGGTTCCCGGAGGGAGCGCTGCCTCGGGCCCCCGGGTCGTATTGCTGGCGGAGGGAGACAAGTTCCTTAAGGAGGCGAGATAAGATAAGGGCAGATGCTGGGGCGCCTTATATGGCCAGCGGAGATATCGCTGATGGACGAGGAGGAGAAAAAGTCGGCTAACGATTTGCATTTTCCCCGCGCGGTGGGAGGAGCCAGACTCAGGGAACGCACTTTACGTAAGTTATCTGGCAGCCGAGAACTCGATATCCAAAACATTACCTAATGGAAACTGACATTATTCGAAAATCCATTTTCCGCCACGCAAAAAAAACGGAGTTCCAGCAGAGTGACGCAATGAATGACGTACGGAGTGAGTGACGTAGGCATTGAATGGCCTGAACTGGAATGGAGTTGAAGACAGGTCAGCTGTTCCCGTGTCCTCTCCCTCCTCCTCTTCCTCTTCTCCCTTCTTTCCTTTCTTTTCCAACATTTTCTCCGTTCCCTCTCTTCTCTTCTCATTTCCCACAAACTTCCCCGCCTTAAACTGCTAATACAAAAGGTCGTCGCGATGAAGGAGAACGAGAATGAGGGGAGGAAGAAGAAAGCGAAAGAGAAAGGAGAAAAAGGGAAATAGAAAAGGCGAGGAAAGACGAAAGACGAAGGTAAAGATAAAGGTCTGTGATCGTAGCAAAACCCGGCGCCTCTGTCCTCGGAACCCTCAGCGCCTTCCTTCCGGCGATGCGCTAATGCATTCTTGCGAGATAAGCGATCTGTTTGTTTTAGCATAGTCCCCCCTGGCGTCGGCGGACTCGTTTTCTTTGATTGATTATTTATTTCGTGGCAGGCTTTGGTTATGCTTTGTGTCTGGCTTTTACCTTTTTGGGGTCATTCCTGCATGGTGCAAAAAGCGAAGAAAATATAAAGAAAAAGTTTGTGTGTGTACGTGTGAATGTATTCATATGCATGCATGTGTATGTATATATGTATCTATGTATCTATAGATGGATAGATAGATATGTATTTATGTTTATTATATAGATAGATAGATAGATAGATATACAATACGGATACATACATACGTGTGTGTGTGTGTGTGTGTACGTACGTTTGTATATGTATGTATTTTTGTATACTATGATATCTTGAGGCGTTCCTGGTGGTGCTTCATCAACCCTTCCCTCATCTTGTTGTACGCTATCTCCGTTATTCGCCGAAGCCATTTGCCTCTTCCCCTGTTATTAATGTTCACCTATAGCTTATTATACCTGACTTACTCCTGGGTAATTTGGGAGGGTGTTCGGGGCCTCTGACCTGCGTAATATTGACCCTTGACCTGGTCGCGGGTCATTTGGGTCAGGTGAGGTGATGGTGCGATGGAAAGGGGAGGGGGGGAGGGGAGAAGGGTGAAGGGAGACGATTAGCCCAAGGGAGGACAGTTAGGAGCAGGGAATCATCACACAGACACACGCACACACACAATGAAGTTAATAGACTTGTACTTATCGTGTAGAGGAAGACAGGGAAGGAGAACGAGGAGAGGAAACGACAAGAGAGAGAGAGAGAGACAGACAAGACAAAGACAGAGAGAGAGAAAGAGAGAGACAAAGAAAGTGAGAGAGAGAGAGAGAGAGAGAGAGAGAGAGAGAAACTGAGACGTCGCAGGGTTAACTAGGCCTTTTTTGACGTCTGGGATGAAGGGACGAGATAAAGGGGAGACCCACCGACGAAAAAAAAAAAACTCCCGGTGTATACGGCCGGGATCGCCGATAGATAAATCTCCCCGAGTATTATAAATGGTCTTTAAGTGTCTGTGTTGTGCTGGATGGGTGTGTTGATGGGGCCATAATGACCCCCGCCGCGATGCCTATCTATCGGGGACCTGGCCGTCTCCCTCTCTTTTTAAGTGGGGTGGGGAGAGGGGGAGGTGGGAGGGGGGGTAGGATGGGTGGAGGGGGTGGAGTCAGACACGACGAAGAGGGGGGGATAGGATCGAAGGATGTGGGGTGTGGAGAAGGGGGAGGGGAGGTGAGGTGGGGAGGGAGGTGGGGGTTGGATGGGTGAAGGGGGTGGAGTCAGACAGACGAAGAGAGAGGGGGAGAGGGAGGGGTAGGATCGAAGGATGTGGACAGGTTTGGGGACAGGCAGGCGAAGGGGGCGGGGGGCAGACTCAGGGGGTGAAGCATATGATCTACGTGTTTATATAGTAGGCATACAGATAGACACAAAGGCACAGAGAGACAGACACACACACACACACACACACACACACACACACACACACACACACACACACACACACACACACACACACACACCACACACACACACACACACACACACACACACACACACACGCACGCACACACACACACCACGCACACACACGCACACACACACACACACACACACACACACACACACACACACACACACACACACACACACACACACACACACACACACACACACACACACACACACACACACACACACACACACACATATTGAGAGAGAGAGAGAGGCAGCAGACACAGACACAGACAGACAGACAGAGCCAGAGACAAGGTAAGTCAAGCAGATGAAGACAAAACACTGACGTTATTCCACATGCAAAGTGTTCTGGTGGCAAAGTGGAGTGTTTGTGTCATCCTCGGAGGTTGCAATTATAGTGGCCTCGTCAGCCAGGGCAGGCTGCATTTTCCTCTCTGTATGCCTCACTTTCTCTCCTTTCTTCTCCTCCCGTTCCTCTTCTCTTCCCTTCTCCTCCCTTCACATCTTTCCTTGCTCCTCTTCCCTCCCATCCCACACCCTTCCTTCTTCCCTCCCATCCTATTCCTTCCTCCCTTCCCTCCTTCCTCCTCTCCCTCCTCTCCTTCCCCTCCCCCTCTCCTCCCCCACATCCTCCCTCTTCTTCTTCTTCCTCCTCCTCCTCCTCTCCTCCTCTCCTCCTCCTCCTTTCTCCTCTCCCCCGTTGCTTCTGACTGACGTAGGCATCGCGAGCTTCGGGTTTTTATCGCCTCCCTCTCTGGGGGTGAATCTCGCACAGTGTTCACGGCGCAGTGGGCGATAATCCCGGGAACCAAGGAGGAATGCAAAGACGAGGACGAAGAAAGAGATGGAATGGAAAGAAGGACGGCGAGACGGAGAGCGAACGAGATTGTGGAAGGGAAAGAGAGAGAGAGGAAGAGAAGATTGGGGATGAGTGGAGGAGAGAGGGGGAAGGGATGGATAAAGGGGAGGAAAGGAGGAGAACGATAAAAAGAGAAGAGGAGGAGAAAAGAGGAGGAGGACAGGAGGAAGATGAAGGTTGGAGAAATGCGTGGAAAAGAAAGATCAGTAGAGACAAATAGAAGCAAGAAGGAGGGAGAGGAGCTGAGAAAAGGCGAAGAAAGGAGAGAGGAGAAGAAGAAGGAGAAGGAGAGAGAGGGAAAGAGAACCATCCTTAACGGCCGCCTATTCCTCATTCGTCCCAGACGTGCCGCCATTACCCGAACTGCTGTCGGGAAATGGAATAATAAACCGCCCGACTTCCGTGCTTTTGGGAAAGGGGAGACTCGTCGGGGGGTAAGGGGTCTAAGGTGAGGGAAGCGTAGATAGGGAGGGGGGGTAAGGGGTTTAAGGTGAGGGGGAAGCGTAGAATAGGTGGGGGGGGGTAAGGGGACGAAGGTGAGGGGAAAGCGTAGATAGGTGGGAGGGGGGGAGTAGATAAAGGGGGTAGACGCTGAGCCGAAAGGAGGTTAATGGCTCTTTGATGTCCCGGTTTGCATCGATTGCGGTTTATCTCTGATGTATATAGTGTATATATAGAAGGTTGTGTGTAGATGGATAGATAGATAGATGATGAGAGAGAGAGATAAGGAGATAGAGAAAGATAAGGAGATGGGAGAGAGAGAGAGAGGGAGAGATGAGAAGAGAGAAGGAGATGGAGAGAGAGAGAGGTAAGGAGATGAGAGAGAGGGAGAGATAAGTAGATGGAGAGAGAGGGAGAGATAAGTAGATGGAGAGAGAGGGAGAGATAAGGAGATGGAGAGAGAGAGAGAGAGAGAGGAGAAGATGATAATGGTAATGATTATAGTAAACAATAACAAAAGAGACTGAATAAGAAGAAGAAAGAGGCGAGGGGAGCGGGCAGGAGGGAGCGAGCGCAGGAGGGAAGAGGTGGGTCGCCCCGCTACCGCCGGCCGCGTCAGTCCGCCGTGTCCGCTGGGTCTCCTGCGTCGAGGGCCTGCATACCTGAAGGATGAGCGCATCCCGGAGGAGGCGGCGCTGTGTCTTGGCGTTTTTGCCTCGGTACTTTTCGGCCGCTGGGATTATCCCGGGGACCAGATTATAACACCTCGAGGTTGCCGCCGGCGGTGCCTGTGGAGGTGGGTGTGCAGGCGGAGGGGGAGGAGAGGAGGTGGGGTGGGGGGGGGGAGGAAGAGAGGAGTGAAGGGAGGGAGAGAAATGAAGAAAGGAGCGGGAGGAAGGAAAGGAAGGAGAGAGAGGAAGAGAAAGTGAGGTATGTGTGTTTGAGAGAGAGAGAGGGAGAGAGGTAGGTAGGTAGGTAGAAAGACGTGGGAGAGAAAATGGAACGTGGAGGAGGAGGAGGAGGAAGAAAGAGAGGAAGAGGAGATATAAGAATGAATGAAAAAGAGAGGAGAGCGAGAAAGAAGGCAAAAAAAAACAAAACCAAGCAAGAGAGACAAGAGACGAGCGAGACCAGAATCGAGACGCGAGGACCCGAGAGAGAGAGAGAGAGAGAGAGAGAGAGGGGAGGGGGGGGGTGAGGGCTGAGGACTGACTCCGGGGTTCGGGCGAGGAGACTCCAGAGAAACCCGTCCGGCAAGGGTATCAGAAACATTAATCATGAGTCGCTCTTGGGTCTTGATGGCTCAATATTGTGACACCTGGACGCCACGCCCTCTGCGATGCGCCCAGGGAAGGAGATGGGCGCGATATCGAGGGCAAAATGAAGGCGGGGCGGCGGGCCGGGGGAGGGCGGGGGAGGGAGGAAGGTGAGAGAGAGAAGTGGTGAGAAAGAGGAAAGAAAGGATGGAGAGAGAGAGAGGAGAGATAGGGAGATGAAGGGAGAGGGAGGGGGGGGGCGGTGAGGAGGAAGAGAGGAGAAGGATGGGGAGAGAGAGAGCAAGAGATGTGGGGGGAGAAGGAAAGAGGGGAAGAAAGAATGCATTAAAGAAAGGAAATTGAGATGGGAGAGGAAGGGGAAAGAGAAAGAGGATAGGGAGAAATGGAGAAGGAAAAGGGGAGAAAAGTAGGTGGAGTGGGAATAAGAAGGAAGAATGGATAGAAGAGAGGAATGATGATCCATGCACATATAAGATGAAAGAAGAGATAGAGAGGAAGGGAGATTGCAAAAAAGAAAAAATTAAAGAAAAGGGAAATAAAGAAAGAGGGAATGGGAAGGGAATTAGAAATAAAAGATAATTCGCCCCAAATAGAAACAAGAGACGCATTAGAACAAGAAAGAACGAAAATGGACACCAAAAATTTGAAAACCGGGAAAAAAGAGGGAATTAATAAAATCGCAAGATAAAAAGAGTAGATAAGAGGAAAAGATATCGCACAAATGAGGTGAAAACTCAAAGAAAATGGGAAATAAAGAAAGAGGGAATGAAAAGGGAGTAAAAATAAGACAAAATCGCTTAAAATGGAAACAATAGACGCATTAGAACAAAGAACAACAACAAAAAAACCCTAGAATTTGAAAACCGGGAAAAAGAGAGAGAATTGATAAAACAAGATTTAAAAAAAGAGAGAAAAAAAGGAGATAAGACTATCAGGGTGATGTGTAATACAAAAAAAATACAGTTGAATACCATTATCTCCATATTGGATAGGATATTGGCCGGCCATGATTGATTTCGCGAGGCTGGGGATGAATAAGTGAGTGGGCGAGGAGTGGGGATGGCGGTGGCGGGAATATGTATGGGGGGAGTGGGGGTGGGGTGGGGTGTGGGGTGGTGGGAGTGTAGGGGGGAGTGGTGTGTGTGTGGGGAGGGGGGCGTGTCTGTGTCTGTGTATGTGTCTGTTTTAGTCCATATTCGCGCGTGTCTGTCTTCTTTTCTTTCTTTCTGTGTGTCTGTCGGTGTCTATGATAGTCGATATCCGCGCGTGCGTGCGTGCGTGCGTGCGCGTGTGAGAAGCCCTGCCACCGACGAAGATGTCCGCCGGCCGTATCTGCCAAGGAGGCGCAGCCGTAAACAAGAATGGCCCTCGTTTAAATATTTACGTCCCGGGGAGATAAGGTGCGGTTAATGCGACAACCGCCTCCTCCTTTTCTCCTCCTTCTCCTCCTGCTTCTTCTTCTTCTTCTTCTTCTTCTTTCTTCTTCTTCTTCTCCTTCTTCTTCTTCTTCTTTCTTTTTCCTTTTTCTTTTTCTTCTTTTCTTCTTTTCCTCTCTTCTTTTTCTTCCTTATCTCTTCTTTTCTTTTCCTTTCTTCTATCTTCTTCATCTACTTCTTCTCTCTTCTTCTTTTCTTCTTCTTCTCTCTTTCTCTTCTCTCTTTCTTACTTTCCTCTTTCTTCGCTTTTTCCTTTTTCTTTCTCTCTTTTTTCTTTTCTTCTCTCTCTTTCTCATTCTTCTTCTTTTCTACTTTTTTTCTTCTTTCTTTCTTTTCTTTTCTCCCTTTTTTTGTCTTCTTCTTTCTTTTTCTTCTTCTGCTCTTCTCTTCTACTCTGTCCTTTCTCTTTCCTCTTGCTCTCTTCTTTTCTTTTCCCGCCTCTTTTTTCTTCCCTTTTTTCTTTTCTGTTCTTTCTCTCTTCTCGTACTTTCTCTTTTCCTTTCTTGCCTTCTTTCTATTCTTCTTCTTTCTCCTTTCTTCTCTTCTTTCTTCTTCTCTCTTACTTTTCTTCTCTTGTTCTTCTTCTCTTTACTCTCTCTTCTCTGTCTTCTTCTCTTCTTTTTTTTTTTTCTTCTTCTCTCTTTTCTTCTTCTTTCTCTTCTCTTTCTCTTCTCTCTTTCTTTCTTCTCCTCTTCTTTCTTTTTTCTCTCTTCTTTTTCTTTTTTCTTTCTTCTCTTTCTTCTCTTCTCTTTCTTCCCTTCTTTCTCTTCTCCTTCTTTCTTTCTTTTTCTTTTCTTTTTCTTCTTCTCTTTCTTTTCTTTTCTCTCTTTCTTTTTTTTCTCTTTCTTTCTTTCTTTCTGCTTCTCCTTCTTCTTCTTTCTTCTTCCTTCTTCTCTCTTTCTCTCTTTTCTCTCTTCTTCTTGCTCTTTCTTTCTCTCTTCTCCTTTTCCACTCTTTTCTTCTTTCTCTCTTCTTCTTCTTTCTTTCTTTTTTTCTTTCTCTTTTTTTTTTTTTTTGTTCTTTTCTCTCCTCTTCTCTTCTTCTTCTTCTTTTTTTTTTCTATTTCTTTGTTCTCTCTCATTCTCGTTTTCTTTCTTCTCTTTTCTTTTGTCTTTCTCTTCTTCTCTTCTTCTCTTCTTTCGGGGTTTTCTCTTATGCGGGGGGGGGACCTTTCCTTTCTTTCTTCTTGTTCTCTTCTGTTCTTCTCTCGGGAATACTCTTCTTCCTTCGCGGCTTTTCGCTGTTCTCTTTTCTTTCCTCTTTCTTCTTTTCTCTCTCTTTCTTTCTTTCATCTTTTTTTTCTTTCGGCGCTTCTTATCTTCCCTTCTCTTCCATCTCTTTTTTTCCTTTCTCTCTTTCGGGCGTTTAACTCTTCGGCGGGCCTTTTTCTTTTCTTTTTTTTGTTTTTCTCTTTCTTTTCTCGGCGGGGGTTTGTCTTTCCTTCTCTTCTTTTCTCTTCTTTTCTTTTTTCCTTTTCTCCCTTTCTTTTTCCTTCTCTCTTCTTCTTCTTATTTCCTTTCTCTTTTCTTCTCTTCCTCCTTCTCTCCTCTTTCTCTCCCTTTCTTTCTTTTTTCTCTATCTCCTTTCCCTTCTTTCTCTTCTCCTTTCTTTCTCTTTTCCTTCTCTTCTTCCTCTTCTCTCTTCTTCTTCTCTCTTTCTCCTTTTCTTCTATTTCTTACTTTCTTTACTATTTATTTCTCTTCTTTTCTTTTTTCTCTCTTCTTCTCTCTTTCCTCTTTTTCTTCTCATCTTTCCTTTTCTTCCCATTTCTTTTCTTTCTCTCTTCTCTTTTTTCTTCTTCTCTTTTCCTTCTTCTTCTCTCCTTCTCTTCCTTTCTCTTTCTTCTTTCTTCTTCTTTTCTCTTTCTCTTTCTTCTTTCTCTTCATTTCTTTTCTTTCTCTTCTCTCCTTTTTCTCTTCATCTGTTCTCTTCGTCTGGTGTCTTGTGCTCTTTCTCTCTTATCTTCTTCTCTTTTTCTGCTTCGTTTGTGTTCGCCTGTCTGTCTTTTTTTAATTGTCTTCTGTGCCTGTTCCTTCTTTCTTTCTCTCTTTTCTTCTCTTCCTTTGCTCCTGTCCTCCTTCTTCCTTTTTTTCTCTTCTTCTTCTTTCTTTCTCTCTTCTCTTCTCTCTCTCTCTTTTTTCTCTCTC
>NW_020870240.1:30655-38937 GCF_003789085.1 Penaeus vannamei | reverse complement strand
CCTCCCTCCCTCCCTCCCTCCCTCCCTCCTTCCCCTCCCTCCCTCCCTTTCTTCCCTCCCTCCCTCTCCCCCCCACCTCTCTATCCCCCCCCCTCTCTCTCTTTCCCACCCACACTCTCGAGAGACAATCTGATAAAAAAACAAAAAACAAAAAAAACTTTGCACCGAAAGGGGAGTAATGAAAGAATTTGTAACCATTACGAAGGAAATTGGCTCAAATAAGAGACATTGGAGAAATCTGCGGTCATCTCACGCCCGTATTGGTTTACATACACGGGGATGTTAACCGGAGTGAGAGGAAAATGTAAGAGGTAAAGGGAATGGAGGTGAAGAAGAGAGAAGGGAAGGTGTGCGTGTGTGTGCGTGTGGTGTGTGTGTGTGGTGTAGTTGTAGGTATCTCTCTCTCTCTCTCTCTCTCTCTCTCTCTCTCTCTCTCTCTCTCTCTCTCTCTCTCCTCTCTCTCTCTCTCTCTCTCTCTCTCTCTCTCTCTCTCTCTCTCCTCTCTCTCACCTCTTTCTTCTTCTCTTTGTGTTTTGGTTTTATTCTCTCTCTCTCTTCCTCTCTCTCTCTCTCTCTCTCTCTTTCTCTCTCTCTCTCTCCTCTCTCTCTCTCTCTCTCCTCTCTCCTCTCTCTCTCTCTCTCTCCTCTCTCTCTCTTCTTTTTCTTCTTCATCATTTTGTTCATTTATGTGTCCGTGTGTCTGTCTTTCATGGGTGTCTGGGAATTTGTGTGATTGTTTGTTTGTAAGTTCGTTTGTTATTTTGTTTGTACATTTTGTTTGTTTTCGGATGCTGTCTGTCTGTTAATTTATTTAGCTATCTGTTTGTCCCATTTTCTTAATTACGTTTTCAGTCTGTGTGGTTCTTTATTATGTATGTTTCTTTATTCTCACAGAATGTACGTATCTTTCTGCTCATAGAAATTATTAGTCTGTCTGTGCGTCTATCTCCTTGGGTGTCTGCCATATTATTTTTCACACACACACAAAAAATCTATCAGCTATCTTTATATATCTTTCTTTTTCCATCTATCTATCTATCTATCTGAAATAACTCTCTCTCAATCTTTTCTGTCTATCTATCTATCTATCTATATTGACTTTTAGAATAGCTCTCTCTCTCAATCTATCTATCAAATCTGTCTATCTATCTATCTATCTGACTTTTAAAATAGCTCTCTCCATCTATCAACCAATGTACTTTATCAATCAGTCTATACGTCTGATGACCTTACCTATTAAATGCATTTGCTGATATCTGAATATGCAAAAAAGGTGCTTTGAGAGTAAGAGTATAATCAATATTTGCATAATTTGCTGTCATATCATGGCGTATCATTTTTATTCTACATCACACGGTTTTCTAATTAATTTTCATTCAGGTGTTCCGGTTCCAGATCAACACTGACGTTATATTTTAGTTTGTTGTGTACATTTTTCGTTCTTTCTTTCTTTAGCTTTCTTTCATTTTTTTTTTTTGTCTTTTTTTTGGGGGGGGGGGTTATGGTATTTTTGTTATTCAGTGGATTATCATCAAATATAATGACGATAATGCTGATATCATAAAGATTAGATTGATATCATAAAGATTAAATCAACCATAATGGCAGCAAAGTGGATATCATCATGAATAAAATTGGTAATAGTAATGATGCAAGTGTGAATGATAATGCATGTGATGATATTAATAAAAAAAGTAACATCAACAGCAATATAATTAAAATTTGTTTGTGATAACAATAATGATAATAACAATAGTAATGATAACAACGACAACAACAACAAGGATGATACTAGTGCTAGTAAGAAAAAAAATATACCAATCATTATAATAATAATGATAATAATGATGATGATAAAAGAAACAGCAATAATAGTATTGGTGATAACAGTAGTGATAATGAGAATAACGATAATGAGGATTATGATAATGATTATCAAATTATAATATGATAACAATATCAATAATGATGATGGTAATGTTGATGATATCATGAAATAATAAACAATGATAATAATGATAATAGTAATGATAATGATAATAACAACAATGACAATAATGTTAATAACAGTGATTATAACGCTAATAGTGGTAATGATAATGATATTAACAATAATGATTTGATGATAATAATTATAAAAATGATAATAATGATAACGATCATGGTGATGACAATGATAACAATGATAATAATATTAGTTATAATAACAACAATAATATGGATAAAAAATATAACAATAAAAAATAGTTATGATGATAATAACAGTAATAATGATATAAAATAATAATAATGATAATATGATAATAACAGAACAATGAAAATTAACAATTAATGTTGATAATGATAATTATACTAATGACGATAATGATAACAACGAAATAAATATTAATTATGATAACAATCATAGCAACATTAGTGGTGATAATGATAATGATGATAATTACAAAAAGAATAACAATAATGATAAAAATAATGATAATGTTAACAATGATAATAATAATAACAATAATAATAATAACAATAATAATTATAATAATAATAACAATAATAATAACAATGACAATGATAATAATAAGGATGATAATACTTATGATAATAATAATAATGATAATAAAAAAATAATAAAAACAATAATGACAATAATGATAATAATAATAATAATCATAATAATAATATTGATAATGATAATAATATTGACTAGTCATGATCATAATGATAGGCATGATAATAGTTATGGTAATAGTAATGATAATTATAGTAATAATAACAGCAATATGAAATAATAATAAGAGTAGTAGTGATAACAATTAATGAAAGTAATGATAATAATGATAGTAATAATAATGATGATAATAATGATAATGATAATAATAACAATATGATGATTGATTGATATAATAGTAATAATAATATAATAATAATAATAATAATAATAATAATAATAATTAATAATAATAATAATAATAATAATAATAAATAATAATAATATAATAATAATAAATAATAATAATAATAATAATAATATAATAAACAATAATAACAATTATTATTATAAGCAATAACACTAATAGGAATAAAGTTATGAAACCCAAAACATTATTGCATAACCGTATCCCAATTAGCTGTCAAGTCTCCGTTTGCTAAAGTGTCATTGGCGAGAGATCTGAACGAGAGAAATTACGTAAGTATTTTGTAATCTTAACCTGGGGTCTTGGGGGGTAGGGTATGGGGGTCCCAGGGGGTGTCTTGGTGGTCTGGGGACCTTGAGGAGGAGGGGTGGGGTATCAGGATAAGATTAGGGGGGGGGGTCCCTAGGTTCTCTCGTGGAGGTTGCGAAAGTGGAGGAGGGGAGGAGGAGGGAGGAGGGGAAGGGGGGGAGGATAGAGGAGGAGGAGGAGGAGGAGGGAAAGGGAGGAAGGAGAGGAAGAGAGGAGCAGGAGGAGAGGAGGAGAATGGGGGAGAGGAGGAGAGGAGAGAAGAGGGTGGAGAGATAAAGAGGAGGATGAGGAGGAGGAGGAGGGGGAGGGGAAGGAGAAAAGGAGGAGATGGAGGAAGATGGGGAAGAAAGAGAGGAGAGAAGAAAGAAAGTAGAGAAGAAAGGAGGGAAGAGGAGGAGAAGCGAAGAGGGAGAGAGGAAAAGATGAGGAGGAGGAGGAGAAGGAACGAGGGAGAAAAAAGAAGGTGCAAGGATACAAAAAGAAATGGAAAAAAGGAGGAATTTATTATGTGCAAAACACAAAATAATTACAATATCCAATAAACCAAAATCAAAACAATTAGCATCGAATTGAAATAAAAAATGGAATAGTTTTCTCTTCCTTCATTTTTTTAAATACTATTTTTAACCAAGACAGCACATCTCATTAAAATGATTTTGCAAAAACTCTCATTATAATTGTCACAAGGTAAGATAATTAGGAATTCAGATGACGCAACATTTTTCCTCTAATTTTGATAGAGCCAAAGAGTATATCACTAATATGTCATTATTATCGGGTTCTTCCAAGCGTAGAATAGGAGAGGAAATAAAATTAATTTCTCCGTTTTCGAAATTAACCGAAAGAGGGAAAATAAACCATTTTTTTTTCTTTTCTTAATTACACTCTAAATATATACGTAAGACAGGTTATATATGCAAATGAAGGAACATTATATAATGTATAAATAACAAAGGTTTAAATATGACTTTTCTAGGATATAATAATTTTTGAGCTTCTATTCACCTTTTGATGTTTAGAGAGAGCGAGAGAGAGAGCGAGAGAGCGAGAGAGAGAGAGAGAGAGAGAGAGAGAGAGAGAGAGAGAGAGAGAAGAGAGAGAGAGAGAGAGAGAGAGAGAGAGAGAGAGAGAGAGAGAAGAGAGAGAGAGAGAGAGAGAGAGAGAGAGAGAGAGAGAGAGAGAGAGAGAGAGAGCGAGAGAGATGGATAAATAGATAGATAGATAGAAGAGAGAGAGAGATGGAGAAGAAGACAGATAGAGCATAGAGAGAGATGGATAGATAGATAGATAGAGAGAAAGAGGAGAGAGAGAGAGAGAGGAGAAGAGAGAGAGAGAGAGAGAGAGAGAGAGAGAGAGAGAGGATAGGATATAGTAGATAGATAGATAGATAGAAGATAGATAGATAGAGAGAAAGAGAGATGGATAGATAGATAGATAGAAAGAGAGAGAGAGATGGATAGATAGATAGACAGAGAAAGAGAGAGAGAGATGGATAGATAGATAGACAGAGAAAGAGAGAGAGAGATGGATAGATAGATAGAAAAAAAAAACTTTGGTATGAGTTAAGTTTTCTGTTATGTTTTATATTGATTACTCTTGTTTCATCAAAACTATTAGGTTTAACTGATGTATTATTATTATCATCATTATCGTGATTATTACCATTACCACCAAACCACAAAACTACGCCAAAGCACCCAAATTATTTGACGCATACAAACAAAACCGTACATAAACCACATACCCCCCCCCCCCCCAACCACCGCCCCCGATTTTTTACTCTCACCCTCAGAGAGAGATGGATAAATAGAGAGATAGAAGATAGATAGAGAGAGATAGATAGATAGACAGATAGATGGATATATATATATATATATATATATATATATTATAGAGAGAGAGAGAGAGGAGAGAGAGAGAGAGAGAGAGAGAGAGGAGAGAGAGAGAGAGAGAGAGAGAGGGAGAGTAGAGATGGATAAATAGATAGATAGATAGACGAGAGAGAGAGAGATGGATAGAGAGATGCATAGAGAGAGATGGATAGAGAGATGGATAGATTCTTACTCTCACCCTCAGCCTGCTACTGCCTTCCGCCCCTCATCCACAACCCCCTGTCCATCGTCTGACTACCCTTCCATACCGCATACTAGCCACCTCCCCCTGTACACCCCCCCCCATCCACCCCCCCGCCCACTCACCACATCCCGCCCCTACCCATTGCTTACCATCCACCACCTTCACCATCACCCACTCCCCCACCTACCTTGCAACCCCACTCATCCCCCCCCCCCCACCATTATCCACCAACGCCCACCTACCGCCTACAATCACCGCCAATTTCCCCTCACTCCTACTATCCATCAAACCCCTCCCCACACCACCACCACCCACCATCACCCCCACCCCCTTCCGACAATTCCTACCACCACCTTCCCACTCCCACCATCCCCCCTCCCCTTTCACCCTTCCCCCCACCACCCTCCCTCCCCCCACCACCATCTCCTCCCCCTCCCACCCACCACCATCCCCACACCCACCACCCACCACCTTTCCACTCCCCACTCCTACCACCCCTCCCCCTTCCCCACACCCCTCCCACCACCATCCCCCCCAGCCTCCACCACTCCCACCCCTTCCCCCTCCTCCCCCTCCTACCCCCACCCCCCTCCACCCACACCCCCTTCCCCCACCCCATCCCCACCACCCACCAACCCCCACCTCCGCCCCACCCACCACCATCCCCCTTCCCCCACCCACCACCATCTCTCCCCAACCCCATCCACCGCCCAAATCCCGCCCGCTCTCTCGCTTCTGGGCGTAGATAGATGAATGGAAACAAACGAGCTGTCTCGAGTGTCCCGGAAATATTCTCGCGCGTCCGAAACCCTGCCTTTAATTGCGCGCCGCTGATTCACTGGCGCGTGGGTCAACAGAGTGCGATAAACACCTCGCTTAATTAATATAACATATATTACTCGTCAGGGGATTCCGTTTTCTCTCTCTCTTTGGCTCTCTCTCTGTCTTTTCTTTGTCTCTGTCTCTGCTCTCTCTGTCCTGTCTCTCTCTCTTCTCTCTCTCTCTCTCTCTCCTCTCTCTCTCTCTCTCTCTCTCTCTCTCTCTCTCTCTCTCTCTCTCTCTCTCTCTCTCTCTCTCTCTCTCTCTCTCTCTCTTTAAGTGTTGTCTTTATGCATGATTATTTTTAGAATTTTGAATATGATTTAGAAGTGTTATTATCTTTATGTAGTTTTTTTAAATTTAATTTTGAATTGTTATTTATTATGATTATCTTATTATTATTATTTTAGAAATTTGAATATGATTTAGTGTTATTATCTTTATTTTTTTTATTTGTATTATTATCATTATTTTTTGAAATTTGAATATGACTTAGAAATATTATCTTTATGTATGATTTTTTCTTTATTATTATCATTTTTTTTAGAATATTTAATATGATTAAGAAGTGTTATTATCTTTATGCAGATATAGTTTTGGAATTTTGGAAATGATTTAAATGTGTCGATATGATTTGGAATTGTTAATCTGATTTTGAAGTTTTGATATGATTAGTATTACCAATTTTTTTTTTTTACTTTTATTATTATCATTATTATCTTATCTTTATTATTATCATTGCCGTTAGTACTGTTGTTGTTGTTATCTTTTTATTAAAATTGTGTTAGGTTATTATATTGATGTGATTTTTTTTTTTTTTTTTTTTTGTTATCATGATTACGAATACGATATCAATATCATTCTTGACGCTCTTTTATCACAGTCCTTGCTATGTCTCTATCATCGCCTCTCGCTTAACACCTTTCCGCTTCTATTGCTGTCTTTTATATTTCACAAAGAAAATTCGTGAGTCCCCCTTACCGCGCCCAAAAAAAAGAAGAAAGAAAACGGAAAAAATAGTAGCGGAAAAATACTAACGATTTTATAATGATTTCGGGATATATTGGACTCATTAGGGCTCTGGAAGTCGCGGCAAAGGAGAAGGAGGAGGAGGAGGAGAAGAGGAGAAAGGAGGAAAAGGAGGGGAAAGGAGGAGGGGGAGGAGGAGGAGGAGGAGGAAAAGGAAAAGGGAGGAAGGAGGAGGAGGAGGAGGAGGAAGGAGAGGAAGGAGAAGGAGGGAGAAGAAAGAAGAAGAGGAATGAAGGAGGAGGAGAGAGGAGGAAGGAGGAAGGAAGGGAGGGAAGGAGGGAGAAGAGGAAAAGCCGCGGTGGAGGTAGAGAAAGAAGAACGAAAGGAGAAAAGAAATGGAGGAGAAAAGGGAAAATGAAGGAAGGAAGGGGAGATAAAGAAAGGTGAAGAATAAGGAAAAAAAGGCGATGGAGGAACTGGAAGAGGGGGAGGCAGAGAAAGAGAGAAGTGGGGGAGGGGAGACGAAGAGAAGGAGAAAGATATATATAGTAAAAGCAGTTTTAGAAAAAAAAAAAAATGAGAAAAAGCAGAAGAAAGAAGGAGAAAACAGATGAAGAGGAGAAGGCGGAGGAAAAGAAATAAACGACGGAACAAGAAAGATAACAAAGGAGGACAAAGTCAGAAACAGTGCCGGATCCGGACGAGGCGGCGGCGCGAACCTCGGTCTCATCTCGCAGCTGCTTCGACCACACATTTTGTCGAGATGAAAGCCAGATTTTAACTCAGTAATTTTCTTTCGATTTGATTTTATCGTCTTTATCATCTTTCTTATCTCTCTATTTTCTCTGAAACTCAATGGGATTCTCTGCTTTATTCTATAACGTATTTTAGTTAAATTTGGTTTGCATAATTTTCCCAAGCTGAAAGAAAGAAATTCTTATCATAATCACGTGTTTTTTTTTTCTTTTCTTTCTTTCTTTCTTTCTTTCTTCTTGGATTTATCATAGAATACCTTTCTCTAATATTTGTTATCATTTCCTTCCTTTTTCTCCTTTCTTTTTTCTATTTTTACAACATTGCACAGAAAAGAATTACTTATTTATTGAATTAAGAGATCATTATCGTTAACCTATTCCTTAGATTTATCATAAAATTCCTTTCCTCTGATATTTTTTATTATGTCCTTCATTTTTTTTATTC
>NW_020870240.1:17500-19161 GCF_003789085.1 Penaeus vannamei | reverse complement strand
GAGAGAGCGAGAGAGAGAGAGAGAGAGAGCGAGAGCGAGAGCGAGACGAGAGCGAGAGCGAGAGAGAGAGAGAGAGAGAGAGAGAGAGTGAGAGAGAGAGAGAGAGAGAGAGAGAGAGAGAGAGAGAGTGAGAGAGTGAAAAGAGAGAAAAAGGAGATAGATGAGATAGAGAGAAAAGAAAGCGAGAAGCGATAAATATATAAACAGAGAGAGAAAGTGAGAGAGATATATCATTTTCAGAACAAAACATAAACTCCAAACATCCTATTCCCACCACAACACACGCCAGAGGCTCCCATTACCTCAGCAAAATAAACAAGTGAATAATTAAACAAACCGTTGCGAGTCCAAACACCTGTGTACCTGGATAAACAAAAGCCTTCAACTTTGCCTTTTCGTTGTGTGACGTATCCGTGACGTATCATCTGGCGTAGAAAAACAAAGATTAAACTAATATTGAACAACAGGAATAGGAAATGAAGAGAATAACAAGATAAATATAAGTTATTTTTATGTATTATGAAGCGCATATGGAGAACAATTGTCTCGTATATCAATATCATTTAGATGAACAAATACCTTGTTTATTTGACTTCATTCTGTGTGTTGATACCCGCAGGAGAATGGTATGAAATTACATTCTCTAAGCTCACATTACATTACACTTTCTAAGCATACATGATTTAGAGAGCAATATTTACTTTCCTTTACATATATATTAATTTATATGCATATTCATGTATGCTATGTTTCACACACACACACACACACACACACACACACACAACACACACACACACACACACACACACACACACACACACACACACACACACACACACACACACACACACACACACACACACACACACACACACACCACACACACACACACACACACACACACACACACACACACACACACCACACACCAAACGCACACAACACCACCATAAATACCGTCAGTGTAACACCAGTACCATTGGCTTAACTTTAGTTCGTAATTTCATGTAATATGTATACCGTACTAACACGCTACGAGGGTTCTACTTCAAAACACAGAACTGATATTTTTCTCTTTTTTCAGATAGAGCAGCAAATAGCAGCTAATGAAAGATATTACGATGGAATTTTATGTTGGAAACTGATCTATACTTATTTATAAAGTAAACTACTCTTGTTGCGTATCAAAAATAGTCATTGGATTCATAATGGTAATTGATAATTGTAATGGTAATGACAATGATAATGATCGATGATAATGATAATGAATAAATGTAGTAATTATATAATAATATGATGATAATGACGAGTACAGCATAAATGATAAAAGTTATCATTATATAGCATAATGATAGAAATGATAAGATAAATGATAACAACAATAAAAAAATAATGATATTAACAGTAATGAAAATGTTTTGTAATAAAGCATGATACTGCTAATAATTATAAATGTTATAGTTAAATAAATAATATCAATTATGATATTAAAAATATTTATCATCATTATGAAACAAATAATAATAACAACAGAACTAATACAAAAATAATATGCAAATAAGCAAAATGGGTGAATATAGAAAACATACAAAATTATTGAAAAAAAGTAAAGTAAAATATGAATAAGTGAATAAATAACATCAAATAGTTATAAAATC
>NW_020870239.1:648783-658068 GCF_003789085.1 Penaeus vannamei | reverse complement strand
CTTACTTGCACCAAATCAATCCACGTTCTGATTGTAGCCAGATTACTGAGTTTAAGTCCATCAGACCATTAGTCGACATATATCTTCTGAACCTGCGATTTCAGCCATTGCTCTCCTATTCGTCATTTTCAAATACGGTGTTTTTTTTTTTTTTTTTTTTTTTTTCTTGCCAGCACTATCTGTCATATTTTCCTAACGTTGACAAGGTACATGCAAAGCTGAAAGTAGCTTTTTGCTCTTGGCCTTTGTATATATGTATATATATATATTATATATAATATATATATATATATATATATATATATATATATATATATATGGTGTGTGGTGTGTGGGTGTGTGTGCTTGTGTGTGTGGTGTGTTGTGTGTGTATGTGGCACCTTGTGTTGCTGTCCTATGTGTGTGTGTTGTTGTGTGTGGTTGTGTGTGTGTGGTTGTGTCGTGTTCGTTGTGTTATTTTCTTCTTCCTTCTTCTCTTTCTCCTTTTTTTTTCTTCTTCTTCTTCTTCCTTCTTCTTCTTCTGCTCTTCGTCTTCTTTTTTTCTTTTCTTCTTTTTTTCTTTTTACTTTTTTTTTTTCTTTTTTTTTTTCCTTTTCTAATATTATATATTTTTTTCTTTTTGAGAGTGCACGGGGGGGGCCGTCTTTTCTCGTGCTAATTAAAGCACTTTGTCAGAATTGATAGTGTATAACAGCATTAAGCTGTTCCATTCTATATTGGCGGAAATGTTCAGAACAAAAGAACCTTATTCATTAAAACTCATGCATCATGTCTGGTACTTAACCAGCGTGAAAAAAAAGTAATGTAATGTCGTATTCTGGCCTATATTAATCAATTTTAATTACTACCATTATCTGTGCACCAACCTACCCAGACAAATATATTACTACTACTACTACTGTCCTACTTCGGCCATAAAAGGGTAATAAAGCAAAGTTATCAATAGTAAATCACACACACACATACACCACCACACCACACACCACACACACCACACCACACCACACACACATTATATATATATATAATATGATATAGATTATACCATATAACGTACTATATATCAGTATATCATACTACATCATATATATACTACTATTATCATATATATATATATATTATTATATATATATGATATCTGCTGTCCGTCGTGTCGCTGTGTGCTCGTCGTCGTGTGTCTGTGTCTCGCAGTGGTGTGTGTGGGTCTACGTATGCTGTTGTGTGTGGCTGTGCGCTGTACATAACATACATACATACCATCTCACATACAATGAATTCATACCACACACCACACACACACACACACACCACACACACACATAGCATTATATATATCATCATATATATAATATAATATATCATATATATATATATTATATCACTATATATATATGTATATATATATATATATATATACTATGGTGTTATATAAATACCTACTGCATGATATATGTATATATATGTATATATACATACCGCATATAATATATATATATCATATATATATTATATATATATATTATATAATATATATGTATATATATATAACTCTTAATTGACTATCATCATATACTACTATATATATATATATATACACTCATCCATACTATGCAGCTATATATATGCATATCGTTATATACTCATGTATATACTATATCGTTACTATAACTATCATATATATATATATATATAATATATACTATACTACTGTACCTGCATATATATATATATATATTTACTACGTAATACTATAGTAATATACTTCTATACTACTATCACCTATACTGCCGCCTGTCGTCCGTCGCTGTGTCGACTGTCGTGCTTGTGTGTGTGGTGTGTGTGCTGGTGTGTGTTGTGTGTGTAACATATCATGAAAAAGAAAAAAAAAAATTTACCATGAATTAATTCCTTTTCTCTCCAAACCTTGACAGTTTCTTTCAAATATCCCCCGCACCGAAATTATAACTACCAGCATCGACGAACTAACTCCACAAATTCGCACTTTTCCTTTCCCTCACGCCCCTACTGCAACACCTTCACGGGCACCAACAAAGCCAACAAAATACAAAAAAAAAAAAAAAAACACAATCCCCGAAAACATCCCTCCAAATACTTTCTTTCTGCGAACATTCCACAGCACTTCCTATCGACTTCAATCCCCGCTACAACCTCAAGCAACTTTATCATCCCAAAGTGCCCTCGCACTTCGAGACTTCAAATGCCACCTAGCACCCACCCCGGTCCGGCAAAATACATATTGCAGACGGCAAACAACAACAGCTATAAGACACACTAAAGCGCAGCGAAACCAATGAACAAAACAAGCCAGCAGACGAGAGCTGCCTCTCCGAGTGTGAGAGAGAATGAGGAGCGCCCCGACAACGAAGGGGGCGCCGCGGGGGGGTGTTCCGCTGCGCCTCAGAGGCGCAAGCAAGCGGTGCAGGACGCGCGAACGACGGTACTGCTCTTCTTCTGGCCGATCGATCTATCGTATCGAGAGCAGTCCAGGAGAGCCTGGCGGCTCCTCAGTGCCGAGAAGGAACGAAACCAAAGACGTGAGACGACGGAGCGAGAGGTGTCGAGGCGGTCAGGGCGAGGGGGAAGGAACGTGCTGTGAGAGAGAAGACGACTCGACGAGAGAGAGACGGGCACGGGGATGGCAGACGCAGGAGAGAGAGAAAAGAGCGAGACGACCAGACGTACTGAGGCGAGCCTGTAGTATGTATCGAGAGGAAGAGACGAGAACGAGAGAGATCAGAGAGACGAGGAGATCGAGAGACCGGAGAAACGAGAGAGACGAGACGAGAGAGGGAGACGAGAGAGGGAGAGACGGCGACGATGAGACGGGAGAGACAGAGAGAGACCGACCGACAGAGACAGAGGAGACGAGATCGACGCGAGAGAGCAGAGAGAGAGCAGCAGTCAGCCAGAAAGAGGAAGAGAGAGGGATAGACTCAATAGAATAAAGCAGCAGCCGATAGCAGAAGTCAGGACAGAGAGCATAGATAGACGAGAAGTCAGACAGATAGAGCCAAGACGCGAGAGATTAAGAGAACACCAACGATGAACCAAAGGTCTGCATGCCAAATTCACCACGTACCAACCAAGTTATCACACACATTTCGACACATCTGCTCAGCAAACAAAAACCACAATCCCCCCCCCCCTGTCCAAAGCAAACAACCAACCATAACACTCTCCTCCTCCCTTCCCCTCTCCCCTCTCCCCCTCCCTCTCCTCCACGACCCCACGTCCCTCACCCCGCCCCCCCCTCTTCCCCTCCTCTCCTCCACGACCCCCACGTCCCCCACCCCCGCCCCACCCCCCTCACCCCTTACACACACACACAAACGAGCCATGAACAGGAATTGAGCTCACCCCTTTCGATTTCCGCAACACGACACCAAAGAGTCACTAGGTCTTTTCCTTCTCTCTCCCTCTTTCTCTTTCTATTTTCCTTCTCTATCTTTCTCTTTCTATTTTCTTTCTCTCTCGGCTCTTCTTTCTCTTCTTTCTCTTTCTCTCTCTTCTCTCTCTCTCTCTCTCTTCTCTCTCTCTCTCTCTCTCTCTCTCTCTCTCTCTCTCTCTCCTCTCTCTCTCTCTCTCTCTCTCTCTCTCTCTCTCTCTCTCTCTCTCTCTCTCTCTCTCCTACCAGTTTGTCTTCCTGTCTATTTGTTTGTTCTCTATCTGTCTTGTAAGTCTGTCTGTCTGTCTGTTAGTCTTTCTGTTTGTTTGTCAGCCTCTCTGCCTGTCTGATTGTCTGTCTGTGTCTATCTGCGTCTGTCTGTCTCTCTCTCTCTCTTTCTTTCAATCTTTTCCTCTGTCCTTTCGGTCGTTTTCTGTCCTGTCTGTTGTTTCTGTCTCTGTCTCTATCTCTCCTTCATGTTTTCTTCTATTTTTTGGTCTGTTTTTTCTGTCTGTCTCTGTCTGTCTGTCTGTCTGTCTCTCTCTGTCTCCTCTCTCTCTCTCTCTCTCTCTCTCTCTCTCTCTCTCTCTCTCTCTCTCTCTCTCTCTCTCTCTCTCTCTCTCTCTCTCTCTCTCTTTCTGCTTTCTGTTTGGCCTTTTTTTGTCTGTCTGTCTCCACATACGAACGCGAGCGGTAGGAAGTTAGAGACCTGCGCCTAATACACGGGGAACAGGAATCTAATTTTCTCACAGTGATGTTATCCGGGTTTGTCGGAATGGGGGGAGGGGGTGGGGGTGATGGGGTTGGGGGGAGGGAGGGAGATGGTTTTGGAAATTCAGACATTTTTTTTTTTTTTTTTTTTTTTTTTTTTTTTTTAGGTGATAAGCGGAGGATATGGTCCCCTCTTTCCGATAATGTACTGATGGGCGTTGTTGCGTTCTTATCAGCTGTAATCTCACGCCCACGGTCGGGGATGGTGGGTAGCAGGCCCGGCGTAGGATCTTCACGCCACAACGCCCTACAAAAGAGGATTGGATTGCGCTTTTGTTGATTCGGTATTTTTCAGAAATGGGCGTTTCGTCCGTAAGACTGGATATGGATTTTATATTTTTCTATTTTTCTCTCTTTCTCTCTCTCGCTCGCTCTCGCTCTGCTCTCTCTATCTCAATATCTACCTATTTATCTTTCTTTCCCTTTCTTTCTCTCCTGCTTCCTTCCCTGTATTTGTCTATCTCTCTATGTCTCCCTCCCTCCTTTCTTACCTCCCTGGCTCTCTTTCTCACCTCCTTCCTCTCATTCTCTCTCTCACCCGTCTCCTTCCCTCCCTCCATACTTCTATTCCTACTTCCTCCTTCTCTCCTCTCCCCCTCGTTCCTCTATTCTTGCTTCCTTCCTTCCTCTTTTTCCTCTCTCCTTCTTCCTTTCCTTTCCCTCTCCTCCTCTCTCTCCTATCCCCTCCGCCTCTCTCTCTCCTTCCTCTTTCCTCCTCCCTCTCCTCCTCTCTTCTACCCTCGCCTCCTCTCTCTCCTCTTTCTCACCCCAACCCCCCCTTCCCCTCTTTTCTCTTTCTCTCTCTCTTCTTCAATCCCTCCCTCTCTCTCTCTCCTCTCTCTCTCTCTCCCCTCTCTCTCTCTCTCTCTCTCTCTCTCTCTTCTCTTCTCTCTTCTCTCTCTCTCTCTCTCTTTCTCTCTCTTCTCTCCCCCTTTCCCCGAGTGTGCTAGGTATCAAACGCTTCAATTAGTCCAGATGTTAGCATATCGGACCCTATTCCTTTTATGAAAAATAACAATAATAAAAATTATAATAACAACAATGATATTATGATTATCATTCTTTCTTTCTTCTCTCTCTCACCTCCGCTCTCTCTCTCTCCTTTATATTTGCAGAATAATGTTCGTTTGGCCGGCGTCCACCCCGTCGTGCTATTACCTGAAACTCATCCACATGTCCAATAAAACAAATGAAAACGATGAAGTTATATTACATTATATCACCAGATAACGCATTTATTTGAAAGTGAACCGTATGTAACGCAACTCCTGCTGAAGAATGGGTCTGGATGTACCGAATGTGCATTAAATCAATGACGAGAGTCTACCACAACGACGCGAAGTTATTCATATGAATCTTATTTTATCGTTCAGAAGCGCACCTGGAGAGTTTCGGGTACGGGGGTGGGGGTGGGGGGGGGTGAAGATTCGCGAAGGGAGGTTGTATATACATGAGGTTTTGCTGAACCGAGTTTCGGATGTATGTTGAAGGAGTTTTGCATTTTAGGTTTGCAAAAGGGTCTTTCTTGCTCCATCTATCTGTCCTTAATCATTGAAAAATGTGTACGTCAGTGTAGGTTTACAATGGTACCAATAATTGTAATGCTAGTTTATAAAAATAAGAAAGATTTCAAACGAACGCGAAAGAAGTGCATCGTGAAAAAAAATAATAAAGTGAAAAAAAACGCAAAAAGTGCACCGTGAAAACAAAACGAAAATATTGCACCGTGCAAAAAAAAAAAAAAAAAAAAAAGAAAGTGCACCATAACAAAAAGGGGGCATCATGCCAAAAAAGTGCACCGTGCATAAAAAAAATAAATAAAAATAAAAGTGCACCATCCAAAAAAAAAAAAAAAAAAAAAAAAAAGCAAAACGTGCAAAAAATCGATAATCGTTTTGTCCTAACTACGTATAACTCAAACTCCCATCCGGTGTTAACGAGCATAAAGCCTGCCAATACAGTTTGTTGCCTAATCCTCAGTCATAGCCTTAACCATATGGTCCTGGTACGTAACGAAGGATTAATGTTGGACGTATCTAGGCCTCTAAATTTGCACACATATTTGGCGTGTCAGTATTTAGCAACGCCACGAATTTATAACTCTGTGGTACCTCTGATTTGAATATAATCTTAGTAGAATAAGATGTGCTGTATTTATCTACCTCTCTGTGGCAAACAAGTAATAATAAAAATTATGATAATAATAATATTATCAATAATAATAATAAATGATAATAATAACAATAATAGTAATAGTGATCATAATAATAGTAATAATGATAACAATAATAATGAAAATAATAATGATAAAATAATAATATTAATAATGATAATGATAACGATAATAATAATAATATAATGAATGACAATGATGATAATAATAATAATAATAAAATAATAATACTAATAAAATAACAATATAACAATAACAATGAATATTAAAACCATAACAAGGATAATAATGATAATAATGAAAATAATGGTAAAAGCGATAATAATAATAACAATAATAATAATAATATAATAATAATAATGATAATAATAACACAGCAATTATAAATATTAATAATATAATAATAATAATATAATTATTATTATTATTATTATTATTATTATCATCATTATCATTATGTGTACCAATCAAATACAATAACAGCCTGCCTCACGTTTCAACCCTACACAACAAGAATCTTTGTTGATGCCGCCCTTCCCCCTTCCCTTTCCTCGGTAAGCCCCTGATGTAGGCATGTAGTGTATGGTTATGACGAAATTTTAAGATCATGCCTTTTTAGATTAATATTAATGCCTGAAATGCCCTTTTTAAATTTCAAACCTTTTTAAAAATCGGACAAGTGGATTTATTAGATATCACTGACACGAAAATAGGCAAGACAGTTGTATTTAAGGACACAGGGCAGATAGTAGGACGAGTATAGGTCTAATTTTTAATTGTATGTGTTATTGTAACGATATCTAGTCATATCAAGAATTATTATTTTTGTCCATAATTATTATTTTTTTTTATATAGACATATCGAATAGTTTTTTTTTGTTTTTGTTTCTCTTTCCGATACCATATAGATGTGATGAGAAATGTCCATTAAGCTATAGTAGGGAATAACGAGCTAGTCTTCGTATGGTTATAATCTAAAAAAAAAAAAAAAAAAAAAAAAAAAAAAAAAAAAAAAAAAAAAAAAAAAAGGTATAAAGCCGAAGTCCAAGACGCGACAGTTCCAGGGTTTCGGACGAGCCAGATTTCTCAGTCCTTCCAAACTAGCGGTCAAGAAAAAGAGGACAAAGCTAAGTGTCTGGAAAACGAGAGGTATGGTCATAAAGGCAAGAAAAAAATGGAAAGAAAAAGACAAAAAAAAAAAATCCTTTGACTAAGGTACACAGCGAGGGGCATTTCACTACTCAAAATAGCGTACGAGATTTTCAGGATTTCCGAAAATCCCCCTTAAAAATTTACCGGGATTTTCGAATGTCCAGACGGATTTGTAAGGAATTTCTCGATTTCATGGGATTTCTTAGGGATTTCCAAAGTTTTCAAAGGCGTTTTAGAACCATCAAATCATCGTTAAATGTTTCATAAATAAGCTGTTATCAGTTGTTCCCTAACAGGTGCCACATGCAATGCACTACTTTACCATGATATAACTCTACTTAAGATTATTGTAACTCATCAGACAAGAAATTTTCGATTTTTCGTTTTCGTCGTAACCTCGGGATTAACATTTTCAGTATCGTTAAATCTAACTTCCTAAAACAGCCATAATCACTTAGGAATTTGAGTTTTTTGAAAGGAGTAATCCCGTTTCTGAGAAATTGCGGGAATGGACAATAGGGGATTAAAGTAAACTCACTTGACCTTGCAACTACACCCATAACATCCTGTGCTACTATTATATTAATATAATTCTTTGCCAAGACCGCGCTTAAGCCTTTTTGCGTAACGTGTAATCGTTTGTCCGGCAGTTTTAGCTTCATTTTGATAAAAGCTGCTTTCCCAAAAAGGATTCCGTAGTAGTGGTAAGTCCTGAAAATCTCTGTGTACTCGATAAGCCTTTCAAATCGCTAGAAACTTGGCACTCAGGGTCACAAAGCCTATTGCTACGAAACTGTGTCAGCGATTTCTAATAAATCCACCTGGCATAGATAACTTATTATTGAATCAATTGAGTTTATTCTTATGATATTCTGCGTTTAATTCTGCGTCTGATCGAGGTTGTTTTTTTATTAATCTAACTCTATGGCAATTAAGGAAAAGGTTCTGATAGCGAATTCTTAAAACATATTTGGTGCTGTTACCAAGATTTTGTAAAAGGGGAACATTTGCGAGATATTACGATTCTTGGGATTTCCTGGAGATTTCAGGATTACCAAATCATTTCTTGAGAATTTCCGGATTTTTTTCGGATTTCCAGGTGGGGTGTACGGGATTTCCGAAGTGAAATGCCCTTCGGTACGCTGTATTTATAACGCACTTATACAATACATCAATACAGTCTTGTAGTCAAAGAATTGGCAACAAACTTAGAAGAGAAATATATCAGAATATCTCAGATTCTTCATTGAGGTTCCAAATATTTCTTTTTCTATTACTCCTATTATTATCTTTACTCATCATCATTAGCATTGTGATCTTCATCGTTATCATTATTATTATATTTATCATCATCACCATCTTATTTATCTTATCATCGTTACAATTATTATTATCATCACTGGGTTGATTTATCATCATCATATCTCCATCATCATTATATCATTATCACAGCAGCGATAGTGGCATTATTGACATTCTGTTATTAAAATTCGTACTCTAATTATTACCTTTTATTGTTACCTTTATCACTATTATCATTACCGGTCGCAAGTCCAATTCATTTTGAGTATCGGCATTCATTATAGAACACTAAACACCATTTGTGTATCAAAATTCTATATTCTAAAGAAGTTACATATACCATCGGGAATGTAACAAGCCTGTTTAACGGTCACAACTGCTACATGAATTGTATGAGAATCATGTTGTGTAATCAACTTTATTGTGTGTATGTGTATGTGTATGTATGTATGTATGTATGTATACATATATTTCTTTTTTT
>NW_020870239.1:626283-628783 GCF_003789085.1 Penaeus vannamei | reverse complement strand
CACAAAAAAGGAAAAAGTAGATTAAATAAGGGTAAATAAAAAAAGTTATGGAATATAACCATACCACTGTCTCCGACCTCTAAATTTGGCATTTATACTTAAGCCAGAGTGGAAGCCCCCCTTCCCCCATAAAAAAGGAAAAAAAAGGTAATGAAATATGCAATTTATTTCAACATTCCTATTGTCATTTTCTTCAAGCATTAAATAAGCACAAAGAATGGAAATAGGCCTACCTAACTCCTATCCCCTCCGATTAAGAAGAAGATGATGGAAAAAAAATCTCTATCTCTCTCTCTCTACACACACACACACACACACACACACACACACACACACACACACACACACACACACACACACACACACACACACACACACACACACACACACACACACACACACACACAACACACACACCATCGCGAATTCCCTTCTTCCAAGACATTCGAAGTCCACCCAAGGAAACCGTTCTCTTCTCGTCCCCTTCCTGATCCTCTCTCCCTCACGGATCCTCTCTCTCCCTCACGGATCTCTCTCTCTCTCAGCGGCGCGTATCATCCCCTCACTTCCCCCGTGGTGTAAAAATCCGATTTTGTGTACCTTGGTGACAAGCCGATGAACCGGCTTTCCGCGCACGAAATGTACGGCGCGAGGTCTTGTTTCGACAGGATGATCCACGTTCTGTTTATTTGATTCCGAGCGTTCGAATTTCGCTCGAGGGTTTGGATACAGGTGTGTGTTCTGTTCTTGTCCGTTTTCTGTTGTTCTTTTCTTGTTGTTATTATTATCATTATTTGTTAATATAATTATTATTATCACTGTATTTTTTTTTTTCTTTACTTTTATTTATTCGTTTATTTTTTTGTCATTTTAATGATTTTCATTATTATCATCATTACTAATATTATCTTTATTGTTATTATTTCTATTATCATGTGTTATAATTATTATTATCAATATTATCATTGTTGTCATTATTATCATTATCTTTGTTATCATTATTATTTCTGTTACCATCATAATTATTATTATCATTATCATCACTAATAGATCTATTATTACTATTATCGTATTATTACTCTTACAATATTATAATTGCTATTATTATCATTATCCTAATCAATATCATTATTATCATTATTATTTGTATTATCATTATTATTATCATCATCATTATCACTATCGTTATTGTAGTCGTTGTTGCTACTGTTGGTGTTATTATTAGTTATTGTTATCATGATGATCATCATCATTGCTGTCATTATCATCATTATCATCATCATACTAACAGTTGTTGTATTTACTATTACTATTATTATCGCTTTTTCATTTTTGTAGCGTTTGCTGCCTATGAGTGGACTTGCAAGAACACAATTGCAAAGAGGAATTAACTGCGGGTGTCGTGAATGCATAAAAAGGCCTGCAAGTGATCTTATGTTCAAAGCAAACAAATTTCACAATACGGAAAAGTCGTCACAGAATTCATAACAAACAAAAAATATTAACAAACAAGGTCATGTTATCAGTGTCTTTAAGTGTCTTTATTCGTAGAAATGCATATCATTTTTTTCAAGGATGGGTAGCATTTTATTCTTTTTTTCTTTTTTTTTTACATTCTTATTTTTTTCAAGGATGGGTAGCATTTTTTTTTCTCAATTTTACATTCTTTTTTACTCACACTTACAAGCCCAGAGGGATAATATATTGCCCAAAGGTTTCACTCGAATTAAAATACAGGACACGGGGTAAATTGTCAAGCTCATAAAAATGTAAATCACTGTTGCTTCCAGCCGACTGTATAACTGAGTGACTTAGAGAGCAAAGATGAAAAGGGACGAAACATTTTGCGCCAAAGGAAGCAATTGCAAAAGTAAATCGGACTCTGCAATCTGTGACCAAACGCTGACCGAAGCCAGGGAAGGTCAGGACAGGTAAAATATCAGAAAGAAATACATGCTTGTGTGTGTGTGGAAATGTGCTCAGATTTTTATCGCTTACGAATATATTGGGGTAAACATATGTGCAGTACGTTTGTTAATGTTTATATTCATTTGCGTATGTATTTATGCGTGTATGTGTGTAGGTATGTATGTATGCATGCATGCATGTATATGCATATATGTATTATGTATATATGTATATATGTATATAGGCATGCATGCATGAATGCATATGAATGTATGTATTATGTATCTTTGTATGTATATATACATGTATGTATGTATTATGCATGTATGCGTGCATGCACTGAAGTAGGCCTGTATATGTATGCATGTGTATGCAATTATAAATGTTTGGCTGTTTGTTTATAAGTACAATATGCATGTATGTATAAGCGTCTACATGCATTGATATGTTTACAGTAAACAAATGAAATTATTGAATAATGAATATATTACTTTGAGATGTACCTTTAAACTGATCTCTCCATCTTTTCCGAAGGAGGAGGGGGGGGGGGTGAGACTGAGTAAATAAACACCGCACTTCACAATCCACGAAC
>NW_020870239.1:603783-616283 GCF_003789085.1 Penaeus vannamei | reverse complement strand
TGGGGCGCTGGGGTTGGTACGGTGGCAAGGAAGATCACCCTTAGGTGTGAGTCCCGTGGGGATAAGGGTCTCGTAGTGCTAACTTTAACAGGGTGACGTGGTATATGCGTGTGGGGAGTGTACATCGATAGGTCTCTTTTCTCTGCCTGATGGAGTAGTTGCATTGTTGTGGGGGAGGGATGCGGGGCGGGATGGGTGGGGGATGATGGTGGCGGACGTTTGGCTGGATCGGGTTTCTTAATTGATCCACGTGGCGAGCCCGTGATCATAGCCGTTATATGAGCTCGTTGGGTTATTGTTGCTTTTTCTGTCGCATTCTCTCTTTCCTCACGTTTTGTTTTGTTTGACGAGATAGAAATGTTGAATCTTGCCTTTGTTAATACTAGTATCTAATAAACAACAAAAAAAAATGAACATATAAAAAGTATTATCCATATTATTTTCATATTATTTCAGTTAGTGTGAGAATAATACATCATTTCGGCTATACCCTTCATTTTCAATTATATGTTTATGCATCATGACCTCTTTAGTGTATTTTATGTACCATATTTTTGTCTCAGCGCTACCTTGATAGATATTCCTTCTTCGCCTATTGTAGTACATTATGAAATTAAAAACATAGGTAATTATACCGTATTTAATGCCCATTTCTTGTCAGCTTTTTGAGTGCGTGATATGTTTTCCCTTCCACAGAAAGTCTTAACATTGCAGCTCCTCGCCTGTTGAGTGGTGTGATGTCTGTGGAGATAATGGCGGTTTTGTCGCAGGGTATCTGGAGGGGATCATCGGAGGAGAGTGAGGCGCAGGGTCAGTAGTAAACTCATGATCTTTGAAGTGGGCAGGGAGAGGGAGTTGGGGAGGTGAATTGAGGGATGAGGGAGAAGTGCAGAGAGTTGGTACCGATGAGGGAAAGATGGCAGAGGGTGAAGAGAGAGAGAAAGAGATGACCTATTCGAGAGTTATTTTGATATACGGGTATTGATACACATCAACACTACAACACACACATTCTTAATGCGGTGTTCACCACTTAACTATTTATTCACATCACACACACACTACATATCCATCACAAACACACAGCACTACTACACACACACACACATTTCCACATACTACACAGCACACACGATCACACATAGGCAGACACATGTTGAGCGTATAAAGGTATTTGTTGTCACTATAACTATGAAACTAATAATATAGTTCAAGACCAGCGAAGACTATCGAACTTACACAACACACACACATAGTATAGTATGTGTGGTATATATATATTATCATACAATGTAATGATATATATATATATCATATATATATATATATAATTATATACTACATCAGGCACGTATATGCCGTATTCTTTTCTACAATAGACGGATATCGAGCAAGAGTTTGTGGGCGTTGACGTGCGGTGGAGAGTGGATGGAGAAGATGTGAGAGTGGTATGAGGCCAGAATATTGGAAAAGGACGAAGCATGATTATAGATCTCGCAGAGCCGTTATAGATGGGACAAATATATAAATCGAAAAACTATGGAATAGTATTGGAGTTGAGAACGACATACGACATGGAATGGGTTTTTGTTAAAAGGACAGGGAGATGGAGAGAGGGATACAAGGAGAGAATATGTAGAATTTTAAAAATGGATGAGGGTAGTAGTAGAAGAGTCAGGAATAGGATCTAGGATAGGTAGAAACAGTTCGAGAGTGATTATCTCTGAGTGTAAAGATTCACATCTAGAAAAGATCTTGTCGTGAGCTGACTATCTGCTTAATTTTGAAAACGTATGAGCAGATTAGGGCTTGTAATGAAGATCGGGTGGAAGGGTGCTTGGGAAAATTCGTGATAGTAATCCTTAGTGGGATCTCGGAACCCAAATTCTCCTGACATGAGAAAGGACTAACAACCTCAACGCCACTTTGAAAAGCAATTTTATTGAAGAGGGGCAATGGTAGTGATAAGACAAGATCTATTGTCGAGTGAGGATGACAGCTTTATGACCTTATCGTTAATCGGCTTGTTGGTGTGCACATATAGCGATGATGCCCAACTGCTCTGTGTCTGCACGCTGTTGTGCCGATTGTATTATATCAACAGAGCGTCTTTTGTGTGAGTTTGTCTTACATTCCTTATCTTTTGACTCTTTTAGTATTTGTCGTTCGCATTCTGTCCCTTATATTATTTTTTACGGTGCGTGCTCTATTAGTTTTATTGTAATTGTGTAACAGCGTGACGGGAGCACCCACTTTTGTTAGCTAAAAGTCTTAGTCGGAGGCGATGTGTGACTTAATTCTGCTAGGCTCTGCAAACTATTCTTTTGCTAAATATGCATCGCGGGATACCGCATACTGGACATAGAAAAATCGAGAATTACTTGGGTAATTTGAAAATTCGCCGTCGATCTGGGGGTGGAGAGCCGTCCTTCCCCTTGCTGTGGTGGGGTATGGGCAAATGGAGGATTGTTGTCTTTTGGATCAGGGGATGGGGAGGGAGGGAATTGTTAGGTTTGTGGTTGAGTTAGAGGAGGTCAAGGAGGAAGGAAATCTAATCAATAGGAAGATTGGAGATGATGCGGGTAGAAGGTCGGCAGTTAGAGTTGAAGTTAGGGTTGAGATGGCAATGGAGAACCTGAAGGACACAACAAAAAAACAAACTAAACCACCCAGTACAAGCGCAGAGCCACGCCCACACACGCCAATTACCAAGGTTTATAACTAAAACGAGAGTCGCCACTAATCATTAACCACTGCTAACGCCGAGCCATTACACCAACAGTTCGTACAAACCAGACCAACCACAAAGCTATACTACCACACACAAAAGTCTAAAACCAGAACTGTGCCAAACTAAACCCAACAGCACACACACACCGCCACTCACACGAACCAACACAATGGACCAACAGCACACATGACACTATAACTAAGACCGACACATGATAAATATGGATGACGGAGGAAGAAAGAGCAATAAGAATGCGAGGGAAGGGACAACACACAGCAAGCAAAAGGATGCAGTATATAATGGTAAGATAAGTGAGAGTAATATATATAGGGATAAAGTAATGAGATTAGTAATATAGAAGAAGTAAGTATATAAAACTATATATACTAAAATGTTAAAATATGAGTATATATATAATATAATACTATAATATGATGATATATATATATATAATATATTATATGTGATATATAATTATCGTAAACATATATATACATAAAATATAGAATCAATAGTATATACCTATATACTATAGATACATGATTTAATATATACATGTAAACTATATGTATTATATATGATAATATATCATATATAATGATACATAATATATATATATATAAAGTAAATACAAGTAAATAACAATATATTTAGACCCTGCGTGTATATGATTTAATCCCAACCACAAGACAGCAAATCCTATTTAAGAGCACGAGCAAAACTTTGGCCACGTAAATTTGCGCCTTATAATAACGGTACAACTCACATGAATTACAAGAATAACAGTATCTCATTGTGACACCAACGGGGAAAAGAAAATCGATACGATTCAGAGAGGAAGAGAATGCGACACACATTCAAAGAATCTTAATCTTCTTTGTGAAGAGAAAAATTCGAATATTATATACTTTAATACTCAAGGTGAAATTAGATGCATTACTACATGTGGCGGTATTATGGAGGTTAAAACAATAATTTACACAGATCCCAGTACATATGTAATAAAATTGATTTCATTCTGGACTACCTACTGACCAGTTGTATTCGTCCAACGGAAAAGAGTTTACGGCTCACCAGCACTACATTAACGTAATTGGGTGTGAATATGATATACCGGAATAGATTTAAACTTATTTCATCCTTGTGACTGACACAAGAGCTCGCTTAGGACAGGAGAGTGAGATACTGCTTAAAATGAGTTAAATAATGCACTGAGTTGCCATTTAGAACACTGTCCACTCTCTGATACATCAAAACGCAAGCCTTCTCGAAGGTTCTATATTTCTAACTAGGAGGGAGATCGCGAAGGTGTTGCATCAACAGTGACGACGTTGGAATCCGAGAATGCACATAGGGTATAGGAGGGATAGCGTTAACTCCTCGGGCGTGGACAAAGAATAATTAAATGAATGGATAAAGTAAATTGATGAGTAAAATCCATATATGTGGTAGATGAAGTATGATACTTTGCGGACCTGAGTCTGGCACAAATAGTATATTTGATAACATGCATTCGGCTTCTAGTTCTTTTTGTTCGGGTCCTTTCGTTTCTTCAGCAAAGGTCTTTGTACTTAAGTTTGTGATATATGGAAGGGGGTGCATCATTTACCGCCACCCAAAACCGGAAACCATATATAGTGAAAATAGAACTTCTAATAACTGTGGACCTTCGTGGCGGTGTTGGGAGAGCTGCATCCTCTATATCCCTTGAAAATTTATGTGTGTAGGTAACTGGATTTGCCTCTAAATTTCGGATCTATTGGAAAGAGAAGACTATGGCTACGCAAAGTTTAACAGTAGGAGGGAAAGTTTGGCATTGTGTGACAGTATTTAGATATGAAGATAAATGTCTCGCTCTGATACTCTTAATGCTCTGGTATTCATCTTCATCTAGTATCGAGTTTCCGTGAGAGCTCACTTTATAAGGTCATATTTTAGTGTGTATGACGAAGTATAGGATGTTATAAATTAGCAGCAGCGAATTGTGGTGACAAAGCGCGCGTATATAAACTGCGATTAGAAGGTTATAGTGGCTTGTTCAGATCATCTTAGATGCTCTTTCCTTGTGTTAATTGGGATAGGTTCTAGACAAGGGTGATGGAGTGAGAGGGACATGGATCTATTGCGAGAAGTAGGTGGTCCTAGCATATTCTATATTGCAATACGAGGAGATACCAAATATCCCACTTTTGACCGTTGATCAATTACCTTTCATTATCTTTGGGAGATTTTGTCGTCTGGGATATACTATAGGGAATCCATTACCTGTCGGTGGTAAGAGAGGAAACCATGTTAATGAAGATGGTGCTTGCGCTTATCGTAACCATTCTCAAGCCAGTCACAGCCATATTGGGTAATTTAGAGTCTCGAGTTCCCTATTTCTGCCGTTTCCAGCAACCTATTTGATCGTAAGCCTTTGGGTCGGGATACTAGTGAGTCTCACAGCGCTGAAATCGAATTTGCCTGAGTTCGACTGAGTCGTTTTGTGTTTACACGGATTCTTTGAAATCATGGTAAGAGGTCCACACTTGGTCTTACGGGTTATTGGATCACTTGTGGCTGAGCACTTAGCGAGTAGCAGTCTGGATAGTATGTTAGGTCGGGAAATTTTCACAAGAACGTTCTAAGCTTGTTTAGATTATTAAATGAAAACGTCTACTCAGTAAGCAATATACTGACGGTTACACACAACCGACGACTACCGACTAGGAACGACAACACAGGTCGAGGGAGTTGCCTCAGGAGGACAGACGGAGACGAGCTACGGAGAACGAAGCGCGACAGACCGACGGAATCACAGACAGGCTATACGTCACAGTACACTACTACAGGCACACTAGCAAAGCATGCATCGCCTGTAGGTAAACGATCATGATAGAAACCTAGAATGCCAGTGTGTGTGAATTACGCGACCACACGCCCGCAACACCACACAGCATTAGGCACACACGACAACTCATATGGCACGAGACAAAAGCACAACACCGCGTGCGAGTGACACACACACACACTTCACTATCGTCGTTTGAGTGTAGGAAATCTTCAATGTGTGTGTGCAATTAATAAATGTATGCGTATATACAGGCACAATCGCAGCTTGACATATTCTTCTCCATGTCGCCCATATTTGGCACAATATTATCATCAGACATTATTATCATTATCATTATTATCATTATTACTGTCGAAGACCGTAAAGCTAATTCGTCACTTACAACAAAAAATACTAAATCATTAAAAATACACTACACGGACAGACCCAAGCTACATCACACACACACACACACACACACACATAAGACCAAGAACCATATACAGTGTCTGTATAAGACCAAGATACAAACCAGAGACCAAAAACAGAATTGAATATGAGACGGAACATCAGTACTGCGTCTCTCTCGGGAAATGACGATGTCTCTGCCTTACCAAAGGACGTCCATTGGATGAAAGGCGAGGTGGCAGGATTATGAAAGGTGCAGCGGGTACTCGAGGACAGAATGAGTGATGGTTTAATGCAATGGTTTAATGCAATGGTTGCAATGGTGGCCAAGCAGTTGATCACCATCAGTTTGTCCATAGCGGGATTTCCCTTCATATTAACTGGCATCAGTAACACTACAGAGACAGGTTCTCACTACGAGAAACTACTGAGTTTGATGTTCATATTATTATTATTATCATTTTACGGTTTTAATATTAACGCATAATTATCAACACTGATATAGTAGACCGCAATAAAAAAAAGTAATGTCTACAATTGCAGATCATAGTAAAAAAAAAAAAAAAAGAAAGAAAGAAAGAAAGAAAGAAAGAGAGAGAGAGAGAGAAAAAAAACGGCCATTCCTATACTAATAAGCAGAAATCCGTAAATTCTCAAAAGCCCTTCTCCTAAATAAGCTTATTTGAAAGCTATGGTTCACTCGTTTCATGTCAGGTAGCTTAGGCAAGATGAGTTCATTTGCTGGAACAAAATCCCCAGTAATATGGCGGAATATTAAATGATTTTCTGGTTATTCCAACTGAAATTCCTATAATGTATGAAGTTCCTAATATGACTTAATGAATTAATAAATCAGAAAATAGATTATTTGCGCGTAAAGGAGTGACGAATAGCCTACAATAAAGCTTCAGGGAAGAAGATGGTGCAAATTACAGTCGAAAGGTGAAAAAACAGGTAAATTATTCCGTTCGTTGAAGAGTACGAAAATAATCAGCTGATTAATGTGAGTTGCCAGGTTTCGACTTTTTGAGAGGGCTGATTTATACCTTGTCGCTTAAGCTACAATAGTTGCGCTGTATTTGAAGGCAAAATTTGTTGTATGTCTTTGAATTTCTGAAAATATTCGAGAAGTGAAATGATGCTACAAAAAGAATAACTCTCGGAGACTTTAAATATGTGCTTATATATGTACACACACACACACACACACACACACACACACACACACACACACACACACACACACACACACACACACACACACACACACACACACACACAATTGCATCTGTATCTGTACATAGATACAGAATATATATTACCCTCCATGGGGGTATGTGTGTAGGTACAGCAAGCTACATTGGTCTCATTTATCACAAGCCTAGTCGTTCCATAGCTAATAATTTCGTTGGTCCAGGCATATAGAGTCGACTCACTCTATACAAACGCAGATAATATGACTTTTATGTGCACATTCCAACAAATTATATTTAATACTTGTCATTACCCTAACTGACAGGGGAACTTATTAGCAGAATATGCCTCGCTAATTAGTTAATTTCATGATAATAACCGTGATAATAACATTAACCAATGATAGAGTTAGAAATTATAATGGCAATAATGATGCGGTAGTTCTAAGGATGAATGATGACTATGATGATATGGTAAGTTAATTACCTTTTTTATTTCTCCCGTTTTCTTTATTTTCCTTATAAATTATGTCTTTGCCCAGTCTTCATCTTCATCTCTGCCATCTTAATAATAAACATTAGTTGCTTGTAATGAGGGTAATGGTCATAACGATAAAATTAATATGAACAATAACAATAATTGTAGTTTTAATGATAATAGTAATGATAATGATAAATTTGTACTCAAAATAATGCAATAATAGTAATAATAATGATAATTATAGTGTTGATAATAATATTGATAATAGTGATATGATGATGAGGGTGATGATACTACTATTACTACTACTACTACTACTACTAATAATAATAATAATAATATTAGTGTTAATAATAATGATAATAATAATAATAGTGTTAATAATGGTGACAATAATGATAATCATAATAATACTAATAACAATATTAATAATAAAGATTATTATTTTTACATTTATAATAATAACATTAATGAAGTAACAATAACATTTATGAAAATAGTCGAAGTCGTAGTAGTAGTAGAAGTAGTAGTAATAATTCAGTTTAATCCATTTGTTACAACGGATAGTCTTTAAAGTGATATGCTGTCTGTTTATTTGCTTCTAAATTACCCCCTGTGTTCAAGGAATAGCCGAGGTGACCATCCACTGGCAGCGCGCGGAAAAGAACTCGGGTCAGCAAGATTTTGTAGTAGTAGTAGTAATAATAATGGTAATAATGATAATAATCATAGTTATGATACTGTTAATAACAACTGAACAGTAAACAATGATATGAATTGTGATACAACGGATAATAGTAGTATAAATATCTAGTATACATATTTAGTAGTATATATATTTAATATGAATGATTAGTAGTGTATATATTTAGTATATATATTTAGTATACATATGTAGTATACATACTTACTAGTATATATATTTAGTATACATATCTAGTAGTATATTTATTTAGTATACATATTTACCAGTATATATATTTAGCATATATATTTAGTAGTAGTATAGTATAGTATATATATCTGAACTCCCATAAAACAAGACGGTCAGTTATGTTACACACAGTTAGTTAGGCACAGCTGAGTTATAAATGACTGTGCCTCATACACTACAGAATGACCTATGACACATATTGGTATCGTTAGTCACAGATGGAGAGGCTTTGTGGCCCCTGTGTAGAATAATTAGGTCTCCCTACATCCGAATGTGTACACCATCAAGCTTTTCATTAGTCGACAAATGCAGTTAATTATTTTACTTTTTTAAATATATATTTCTTTCTATATATTGTATATATTCTGTATGTTGTCTTCCTCTCATTCCCTCTTTCTCTCTTTCTCTCTTTCTCTTTCTTTCTCTCTCTCTCTCTCTCTCTCTCTCTCTCTCTCTCTCTCTCTCTCTCTCTCTCTCTCTCTCTCTCTCTCTCTCTCTCTATATATATATATATATATATATATATATATATATATATATATATATATATATATATATATACCTATCTATCACCTATGTCTCTATCTATCTTTTTCTCTGTCCCCCATTACTTCTCTTTCTCTATCTGTCTATCTATCTTTCTTTCACTCCCCCCCCCTCTGTATCTCCTCCTTCTCTCTCATTCTCTCTCTTTTCTTTCTCTCTCTCTCTTCTCTCTCTCTCTCTCTCTCTCTCTCTCTCTCTCTCTCTCTCTCTCTCTCTCTCTCTCTCTCTCTCTCTTCCCTCCCTCCCTCCCTCCCTCCCTCCCTCTCCCTCTCCCTCTCCTCTCCCTCTCCCTCTCCCTCCGTCTCCGTCTCCTCTCCTCTCTCTCTCTCCCTCTCCTCTCCCTCTCATCTCTCCCTCTCCTCTCTCTCTTTCTTTTGTTCCATCTCAGTCATTTGCTTTTTTTTCTCTTTCATATTAGGTTCGGAATATGAGTATGCATTTTTAACAATATGAACATCGCACTTCTGTCCGTCTCTCATTTCAACGTAATTTCTCAAACTCTCTTTTACCCTTTCTTTTCGTCTTTCTCTCTCTCACTCTCTCTCTTTCTCTGCCATTCATTTTCCATTCTCTCTGATTTCGTTTTCTCTATCTCTTCCATTCTCTCTCTCTCTCTCTCTCTTTCTCTCTCTCTCTCTCTCTCTCCATTTCTCCCTGTTCTCTCCCCATCTCTCCCTCTCTACCTCTCTCTTCTTCCCGCTCTCTCTTTTGTTCTACCTGTCATTTTCCCTTCATATTAGGTTCGGAATACAATCATGCATTTTAACTTCAATATTAATATCCTTCTTTTTCTCTCTCATTTTGTTTTCTCTATCTCTTCTATTCTCTCTCTCTCTCTGTCCTATTCACTTTTACACTCTCATTTAATTTTCTTCCATTCTCTTTCTCTCATGTTAGATTCATAATATCATGCATTTTAACTAATATATACATGTGATACTTCTCTCTCTTTCTCTCTCCCTCCCTCCATACTTCACTCTTTAACCACTTAACTCCCTCTCTACTTCCCTACCTCCCTTTCCTCTCTTCCTCCCCCTCTCTCACTTGTTCTGTCACTTTTTTCCTTCTCATATTAGATTCGGAATATGATCATACCTTTTAACTTTAATATAAATATCGTGCTTTCTCCCCCTCCCTCTCTCCCTCGTTATCTACTTCCTACCTCTCTACTTCCTTTTCCTGTCTTCCTCGCTCTCTCTCACTTATTCTATCTGTCACTTTTGATCCCTCTCTTATTAGATTCGGAATATGATCATGGCTTTTTCACTTTAATATAAATATCTTACTAAAGAAGACTTCAGACTGACTCTCATTTTTCATCTTGACTCTAGCCTTTGATCCAAATTTTCTTTTTTTTTCCTTTCTCTTCAGTTCTCTCTTGCGACACTTCTTCAGATTCGCTTTTTTACGAAGGTTTAATGGGCTGTAGATATATTCGACGTGTGTGCAAGTGAAAATTCACACGTGCGCACACTTACAGGCAACCTCACCGTGTGGAGATACAGACAGACACGCACATATAAGGACAAAGATTGAATTTGTGAAGACATGAAAACACACACACACACACACGTACGCATAGTAATGAATGAATATGCTCAGAAATAATGAGTAAACGTGCATACAAAAATGATAAAGAAATGATAATGCCTGACAATTATTCGACGTAAGAATTAGCTTATATTTCTTTCACAAACAAAACATCAGGCAGAAGAGTAGCTCAAAACCTACGCCCGAATGGAATTATATCCTGACTCTGACCCACACTTTCAGCCATGGGAGCCAAATAACAAGCACTTCAAACTGAAGAGGAATTCCTTCACGAACGTAGCAAATATCAGTAAACATCTTCCGACCGATTCCAAAATTAAATAAGAGTTTCAGAACCTTAACTTCATAGGGAGGTTAATACTTAATTAATTCGATAAAGGGTGGAATAATGACATGAGCCGCAGTTTTCTAGCTATAATAAACCCAGGGACATGATCTATTTAGGTGCAAATCGCCGGTATCAGCAAACATCTAAAATTACTTTAGTGTTTGCTTAGTTTGCTACCGTTTTCTATGATCTTCCCCAGTCTTCCATGCTCTAATTTCCCAAGTGACGTCATAGGCCTTATCACCCAAAGCTGCGCAGAACTCGAAAGTGACGAAACCTCTCTTATATAGACCTTGCTTAGGGAGTCTTCACACTTCTGTTAATAACACAGCTGCCTCCGTAATATGATAATACAAAGAATCAGACTTTTTGTTAGCAAACTTGAGTCTAACTAGTAAACCTCGTAGAATATTTCTGAATTTCACCTCTTATACAATCCAAAAGAAAGAGGATCTTCATTATCGAAAAAGAAACAGTTTGGATATATATTTTTACCCAAAGACTTAGTTCTTACTGTATTTTTAAGCAAGCCATTTCAAAATTCGCAATATTATTAATGTTTCCCCACCAAACAGCAGAATCCGCTTCTTATGATAAACCGTGTCTAAAATAAACAGAAATTTGTGATACATATAATCTTAAGGCGAGCATGAGAAAATGAATTACTTTCCAAAATCTACAAATTTGATCAAACTTTGTAAGATGTATTGATTGCATTCCAGAGTTTATGACAATAAATTTATTACAAGGAAACGTCATTTCAGCGCCCTAGCTTACAGTATTAATAATAATAAAAAAAAAAAATAGTATCACTTAATGACGACTACATAGAGTAAATTAAATAATTCATGATATTAATTTGAGAAATGCAAAGTATATTAACTCCATGTGGCACGATAGTCTCATGCGGTGAAGACGCTAAGCTTATTAAATACTGAAAGAGTCTCACCTCGTATTAACCATAATCAGACTGAAATATTAATACTTATACCCGATGCGGTACTCTGAGAATCTGCTTTGCATAAGATTGAAATATCTCCAATGATTGCATAAGTGAAATTTCATCGACATTATTGCTATCAATTACCTAGGTAGGTGACTCAGCGATTTCACATTTTAACCTATTAGAAACTCTTAAAACGCAAGTTGTTTAAGTCTTTTATCAGCTATTAAATGTGGTGATTTCAAGGTAAGTTGTTGGTTTACATTGTGTTTTGTATTGAAATATTATACTTTGGTATTGGTACTCTTTTATGTAATTAGATTCCTAATAAAACAGCTTACGAATCATGAAAAGGGTTAAGAAATGGTTTAGCAAAGCTTCTTATAATTTTTTACAGTATCCCTATACATATATTGCACTTCCCTTTGCAATTTCTAAAACGTGCAAGGTCTTTACCTGGCAATTATTAAGCAAGACCATAATCATTACCATCGGATACAAATGGCTTGGTCTAATCCACTTTTTAACGTACCCATCTTACAAGGATATTTATAACTTTGTGGTCACTGGTTA
>NW_020870239.1:591283-596283 GCF_003789085.1 Penaeus vannamei | reverse complement strand
ATACCACGCCAACTTAACTAATCAAGTAAGCCAAATGAACAGATTAGAGCAAACTAAAATCCGTCTTAGAGTTTTATTGAAAGTTAATCCCTCGGTATCAAATATCTGATAAAATTATAAATATGAAATTGATGATACAGATTCTCTCTCTCTCTCTCTCTCTCTCTCTCTCTCTCTCTCTCTCTCTCTCTCTCTCTCTCTCTCTCTCTCTCTCTTTCAAAAGAGGGAAGTATTTTTTCTTTCAATAAACATTTTTCTACTAAAAGGGGAAAATTATTTCTAATAATCTCAAAAAGACGTAGAGTTCAGTCGTAAATGATGATTTAACATAGTACTGAAAGTTACCCCAAGAAAAAAAAAACTTCCTTAAAACATCTCTCATATTCTAATTAACATGTTTCTTATTCCATTGCTTGTATATGGTATCCACAGCACAAAAGTTTTGTCATCAGTCATGTATAGTAAAGTATTGTTAAGTATAAACAGACAATAATTACATGAACGGACAGTAAAGTGTAAGGATTTTCTAAAGGGGATGGTTTGTAGTTTGTAGTTTGATAGTCTTTAATCAGTTTCCAGTCTAATTAAAGATCCTTGTAGGGGAAGGGGTAGGAGAAAAAACAAACAAATAACATATAATCGCATGGGCTTTTTGGGATTTCAAGGGAATCGCAAGGGTAGTAAAGAAAAAAAAAACAAAAAAAAACAGGCTTTTTGGGATTTCAAGGGAATCGGCAAAATGTAAGCATCTAATAACACTTTACCAGAGTTTGAAAGCGTTCTAACCTTCCTAATTTTTTTTCAAGTATTGTATTTAAATTGCGTTTACAATACTATGCTATTGTTCCCCCAAATGCGTCTGGATATAAAGAAATGTTTTTCTTTGCATATTTCTAGTCGTGCGAATTAACAAATATTTTTGTGCGCCTTATCTATTTTTCTCGGGCACCAATCAACGAGCAATAGTGTCACTCCTCAATTTAAGTCTATCCCTCAAACAATAGATAAGGCTTACGGCTTTGAACTCATGTCTTCTGCGTTACACCACATCAGAGCCAGAAATTCATTTGAAGAAAGGAACAAGGAACAGAGAGGAGTCGTAGTAAGAACAAAAGAAGAGAAAAAAAGACTTCTCAACCGTGCTAGCCTCAGCCATGGAGCCATCACCACACTATCTTGCCCTCCTTAGCTCAAACTTGCCGCTTCTGCCAAAATATTCTTGGCCCTTGTCAGTGATGAATTGAGTTTTTTCTTCAAATCGAAAGATTACTCTATACAACGCAAATCATTTAAACTCAAATATTGTTTTCCGCTTTGTAAGCTTTGATATCAATTTACTGGAACTTTCTTATTTTCAACGATGTATTGTTATTAATATTATCATTATTATTATTATTATTATTATTATCATTATTATTATTATTATTATTATTATTATTATTATTATTAGTATTATTATTATTATTATTATTATTATTACACTATCATTGCTATTTGCCATAGCATGTACATGTGCTTAACATTTAATCATTCCTCTCATAATATTACCACGCACTACCATAGATTACACTGCTTTTACAGCACTTAGTAACCACGCCAACCCTATTAAGGTAACTGAAGGTGTTGCATTCATCACTCATAATCTTTGAGAAGCCCAGCGTAAAAAGCCGAGATCCCACTGAGAGAGAAAATGAGTAACTGGCACCTGCTGGAAAAGCCAGAGAAAGAGTCAGAAGATGATGCAACTTTAAACTCCTTTTCTCAATTGCAGCTTTTGAATATTCTTTCCACTATACCATTTTATTTATTATTGATTATATGTTATACTCCATACTTATTATTTATTTATTTATGTTGCTGGTTTTGATGATTCTGGTGTCATTGTAATTGCTGGGCTGTGTACAATATATATCTAGTGTAATGTTGTAATAAAGGTACTATAAAATAATAGTAAAATTCTGAACGTTCAGAATAACGTATTGTTTTATCTATCTATGCACCGTAATTGATTCACAAAGAATGTAAGTATAGACATCAAAAAAACGTTTTTCTTGTCTGTTTACTTTTTTAAAATGGTAATATTTCTGATCGGTGTGTTTACCCCTTTGTTCTATTTATAGCGGTGGGTAAAATAGAAAAAAAACACCTTTTTTTCTCTCTTTCAGTTATGATTAGTTACCCATTGAGTGCAACACTCAGTGAATAACTAATCAGGCCTAAGTTTAGAGAGAAAAAAAGTGTATTTTCTATTTCACCCACTGCTATAATTAGAATAAAGGGGTAAAAACCACTGATCTGAAACATTACCTTTTTTTTAACCCTTTCACTGATACGCTCTGAAATCATTTGCATCCCCTATGTGATACACATTTTTTGCATTTTCTGAATAATATGCAGTTTAGAATATTTCTTTTTGTGGCACATGTGCATACAATTATCAGACAATAAGGCAATAAATACATATTACATTATTAGTTATGAAAAAAGCTTTTATAATTGGAGTTCGTCGTTTCAGTTAGTTCAGGCACCAATAATCTCTTTGACAAACACACACACACACACACACACACACACACACACACACACACACACACAACACACACACACACACACACACATATATATACATATATATATATATATATATATATATATATATATATATATATATATTATATATATATATATATATATATATTAATATATATATATATATATATAATATATATATATATATATATATATATATATATATATATATATATATATATATATATATATATATATATATATATATATATATATATATATATATATATACAGACAAAAAAAAAAGTTTTTCGATAAGATTTCCCATGACTTAGATAAAGTATTTTTAATTCTCTCGTGTTTTGCATATCCCTATCCTTGACTATGTGCCCCGAGTCAAGAGTTTAAAATCACATATTTTGTTTTCTTTCCAGAATCAAACTTGAATTCTTTACTGTTGGTATGGAGAGGGGCTGTACTTACAACTTTAAACTAAACAAGTATATTATGTATAAAGTCAGTTTTTATCGAAACTAAGCCTTATTTAAAAAAATATATATATATATAAACTTCCTTATTAGTATTCTTGATGAGATTTAGTTTTCAGGACAATCCATTCTTTTCATTTATCACTTTACTCAGTACAAGGAAATGAAATTATAAAAAAGTTCTTTTCTAACATTATAGTAAAAAGTTTAATCATGTTCACTTTAAAACAGATATTAACCTTTCATTCTAACTTAAATATTTTAAAACAAAACTCAGTTGCTTCCGTGTTGTTGTTGTTGTTGCTGTTGTTGTTGTTGTTGCTGTTGTTGTTGTTGCTGTTGTTGTTTTAAGATGAGATGGCCATAAGTAATGTTAGTAATAGTACATATTCCTTATTATTAAAGATTTACAAAAACGCATGACCCCCTTTACTTTCAATAAAAATACCACACCGAACATTTGAAATAAAAAAAAATAGGACAACGAAGTTCTCAGAAATGAATCAAAACTTCATAGTTTGTAATCAAACTTAAACTTACACAAGAAACAAACTCTTGACGCAAATCAACAGGTACTTTCACCTTGACCAGCAACATCCATATTACTAACCAGAAGAGTTGGAAAATAGTTTTATTCAGTTAAAATAAACTTTGTTGGTAATGGAGAGTAAATTGCATAGAAACAATAATATTTGATGAAAGTATTTTATCATATCCAATAATGATAATGATGAATACATATTAGTAATAGCAATATAAGTAACTGGAATAACAATATGGACAATAATAGCAATAATGATAATGAAAATGACTATATTGATTATTAGATGATAATGATGATGGTGATAATGATTATAACAACAATAATAGTGATGATAATAATGTTCACAATGGTATTAATAAGGGATATTTAAAATAAGAATGATATTGATTATAGGCATAATAAGGAAAATAATATTAATAATGATAGTAATACTACGAATAATATTGATAATGGTATGAATAGAAATAATGATAATAACGATTCTGATAATAACTACAATAGTAAGAATAATAATAACAAGAACAAGAAGAGTTATTGTAATGATAATAATAAGGATATTAATGACAATGATAATAGTAAATTTAATGATAATGACATGATAATAATGTCTAATGCTTATAATAATATTATTAATGATAATGATAATGGCGATAATGATATCATGATACATTAATAATGAAAATAATAATAATAATTATAATACTGATATGAAATAATAATCAGATTAATCATAATAGCAAACAATAACAATAATAATAGTAATAGCAGAATATTACTTATAATAAACAAGTGGTAATAGTAGCAATAATGATAGCAAACAAAATAAAATAATAGCTTTGTAAACAAAAACATGAGATTTAACTGAACTCTCATCAGAATGGGCGGGAATAATCATGCCCCCCCCCCCACCCCCCCTACATACCTACATACACAAATACATTAACGGTTAAGAAAAAATATAAGCTACACAAGGTCCAAAAAATCAACACAGGGATTCTATGGAGCGCAATCTACCAATTTAACACAAAGCAACATTCACGATCACGCCCCCCCCCCCCCCTTATCATGGGCGGCGGCCTCGGACCCCTTCTGTGAATGAGGCAGACACGCCCTATCCGTCCACTGTACACGTAATAACCCTACATATTGCACTATGCAACACCTACTCTGGGCTGGATTGTGAATATGTAGATGCCCAGTTTTGATAGAGATTTGACATTAATAGTGCATCTAGTATGTATACCGTATATATGCAGGATATATATGCAGTATGTAGATATAAATTGGTGTGTGTGTGTGTGTGTGTGTGTGTGTGTGTGTGTGTGTGTGTGTGTGTGTGTGTGTGTGTGTGTGTGTGTGTGTGTGCTGTGTGTGTGTGTGTTATGTGTGCGTGTGTCTGTGTATGTATATATGTATGTATGTATATGTATACACATATA
>NW_020870239.1:581283-586283 GCF_003789085.1 Penaeus vannamei | reverse complement strand
TCATGTGTTCTCGTATAGGGCTAGAAGGGGTTCTTGCAACAACGACACTCCTTTAGGATATTGCTGGAATGACAACCCATTTAAAACCACTTGTAAGTCGAGGGGCAATATTCGGTCGTTCTGGATGTTACCGGCTTTACTTATCTATATATCTGTCTATTTAATTATCTATCTATCTATCTGTCTCCCTAACTATCTAATTATCTATCTATCTGCCTGTCTGCCTATCTATTTATCTATCTTTCTATCTGAATGTCTATCTATCTATCTATCTGTATGTCTATCTATCTATCTATCTATCTGAATTTATATCTATCTATCTATCTGTCTCTCTCTCTCTCTCTCTCTCTCTCTCTCTCTCTCTCTCTCTCTCTCTCTCTCTCTCTCTCTATCTATCTATCTATCTATCTATATGTCTATCTACCTACCTGTCCGTCTATCTATCTCTCTCCTTTTATCTATCTATCTATCTATTGTTATTGATTTCGAGGATGACGTCCTATCCTCGGCTACCTGTCGTATCGAAGGTCGTTCCTACAATACCACGGCTACTGTATAAGTAAACTAAGTACCTCTACCCTCTTTCGATATCTATACTTATCTATGTCCTCCTACTACTTATTTATGCCTCCTTTTTCTACTTATCTATTCCTCTTCTCTTTATATGTTTCTTTCGTTCCCAGGTAGCTTATAAAAACCATTCCATAATCCATCAATCCAGTGATAATAAACGAAATCATTACACCAGCTCACACACTAACATGAGATTCGATCATAACATCAGATTCCCCAACATAGGATTCGATCCTCTTTCATTCCCTAAACAATTTACTATTTTGTTTTTACGCGCGCGGAGGAATACATCGGATGGGACGCCGGGGGGTAAGGTCTGAAGACGATTCACAATTCTCGTGAAAGGGAAGAAATGGTCTCAAGATTGTATTCATAAATGAGTTTGGGAAGATTGAATTTTCTATCCCTCTTCTAATCTAGAAGGATAATGGGAAAGCATAATACATGCACTGAAATACGTATGAGGATTTATTCGGAAATGCATTTGTGTGCGTGCGTGTGTGTGTGTGTGTGTGTGTGTGTGTGTGTGTGTGTTGTGTGTGTGTGTGTGTGTGTGTGTGTGTGTGTGTGTGTGTGTGTGTGTGTGTGTGTGTGTGTGTGTGTGTGTGTGTGTGTGTGTGTGTGTGTGTGTGTGTGTGTGTGTGTGTGTCAGTGTGTCAGTGTGTCAGTCTGTAAGGTTATCAACATATGATTATGTATATGAATATGAATATGTCCATTCATTTTTGTGCATAACCAAAAGCAAATAAACTATGTTTACATATCCAGATACTAATTAAGTTATCAATTTGCATTAAACAAAAACAAAACAACAACAACAAACAAAAATACCCTGCATATATAATAACCAGAAACATATGCCTCCTGTATGTATGTTTCCACTTAAGTTAATACACGGAAAGTTGATTAACTAAGTTAAGAGGGCGTGTTCATTATTTTTTATGCTGTGAAATTATATAGTGCACGGAGAGGATTCTGGGATAATTCGCTCTTATGACTTTTTTGCCTCAGGTCACGCAGGAAGTAGTGTGTTAGTGTGTGAGTGTGTGTGTGTATGTGCGTATATATATATATATATATATATATATATATATATATATATATATAGCTATATATATATATATATATATATATATATATATATATATATATATATATATATATATATATATATATACATAATATATATATATATATATATATATATATATATATATATATATATATATATATATATATATATATATATATATATATATATATGTATGTATATATATTATATATATATATATATATATATATATATATATATATATATATATATATATATATATATATATATATATATATATATATATATATATATATATATATATATATATATATATATATATATATATATATATATTATATATATATATATATATATATATATATATATATATATATATAATATATATATATATATATATATATATATATATATATATATTATATATATATATATATATATATATATATATATAATACATTACTATTATCATTACCATTATTATTATTATTATTATTATTTTATAATGATACTATCATCATTATATATATACATACATATTTTCTTTTTACATGATTATATATATTTTAGGAAACACACAATAACAAAGGAAAAAGAATCGTTGCTTTCTGAAATGGATTCCCTCCGGCTGTTTGTTCTTCTGATGAACTCTTTACAAGTTCGGAATGTTACGGTTGTTTTTCGTTGTGGCTGTTTCCTTTTTGGATTTATGTGCACGTTTCTGTGTTTCTGTTCATGTGTGGTATATATATATATATATATATATATATATATATATATATATATATATATATATATATATATTATATATAATAATATATATATATATATATATATATATATATATATATATATATATATATATATATATATATATAATATATATATATATATATATATATATATATATATTATATATATATACATATATATATATATATATATAATATATATATATATATGTATATATATATATATATATTATATGTATATATATATATATATATCGTCTTTTAATTATGTATGTATGTTATGTATATATTAATATATACAACATACACACACACACGAACACACACGCACACACACACACGCACACACACACGCACACACACACAAGCAATATATATATATATATATATATTATATATATATATATATATATATATATATATATATATATACATATCGTAATTTAACTTCTTGTGACACTATCACAATTTCTGTTTATCCTTTGTTTACCATCGTCAAAATCCTCGTTGGTTTTGTCAACAGACCCCGAGATGTTGGAAGTCTTCGACCTCTATTTTTTGTTGCTGGAATGTACGCCATCGGGGGTGTATTTCGCTGAGCACAATAAACAAGCTTTTTAGTTGGTTGGAAGTCGTCAATTACATCGAATCTTTTTCTCCGGGAGTAAACATTTCTTGAAAACCTCTGGATTTGTCTTACTTCACACACACGTACAGATATATATATATATATATATATATATATATATATATATATATATATATATATATATATAATATATATATATATATATATATATATATATATATATATATATATATATATATATATACAAACACACACACACACACACACACACACACACACACACAACACATTATATATATAATATATATATATATATATATATATATATATATATATATATATATTATATATATGTATATATATATATATATATATATATATATATATATATATATATATATATATTAATATATATATATATATATATAATATATATATATATATATATATATATATATATATTATAAATACTTCGACTACTACCACTGCTAGTAGTAGCAGCAGTATTACTACTACTGCTGCTTTTGCTCCTATCATTACTACTATCACCGCTACTCATACTATTACTAATATTACTCCTATTATCACTTGTACTACTACTTCTACTTGTAATACTACTACTACGACTATCACTACAACTACTACGACTTCTATTACCACTACCACTACCACTACGACTACTTCTACTACTACCGCTTTTATCAATTATTACGTAAATAAAACCAAACTAAAATAGGTGTTTCGACGATGCCTACATTAATCTCCCGCAAGTGATTAATGAGGACCACAAACTTCCCCTTGTCAAGAAACTATACCGCGTCCAATCTCAGGGTTAAAAAAAAAAAGAAACTGGCAACTGAACCCTAATCTTAAGGGGGCCCCAATTAGCCAAGTATCTTGTTAAAAAAAAATATATATATATATATAAAAAGAAAATTATATAAAAATCTAAGACCATACTATTGATGTTGATGTGGTGTTGGGAGGCAGCAAATTCCAATAGATACTAAAACAAATACTTATTTATATTTTTAAAAGGGTATAAAACGTATGTAAGGGGTATTAGATGTCAGCTGATTACAATAACAAAGGAGGTTTGAAGTACTCTAGTTTCGGGTGTGAGTTGCCAGTTACTCATTCCTGAAATTGGACGCAGTACAGTAATCGGAAGGCATCTAAGAATATCATAAGAATATCGCCTTTATGTCTAAGAGGCTCCGGGCACACTTCCTTTTCCTTTTCATGTTGTTGATACGATTCCAAGAGTTCAATAAGAAAATTATATAGAATAATAATAACATGATAATGGATAATAATAAATTTGACACTATTCCAAGAGCTGGATAGCAAAAAAAAGAAATGATAAATAAGTAAATAGATAAAATAAAATAAATGTGATAATAATGCGATAATCGAAAATAATAGATAAAATAAATGATAAATTTCACACGCTATGTTTCCTATGAAGTGGTGCATTGTGGGTTTCGAAAACGTACCTATAAAGTCTGGTTGTATTACCATTTTTCTCATCATATAACAAAATAAAAGTAATCTTGCCTTATTTATTAGCTATCTCAGACATGTAAGTTCCGATGGCCTTTCCAACTTTTCTTTAATAATGCAGAATATCATTTGCATATTTGGTGGTCGTACAGCAAGACTGCTCTGTTGTGGGTTACAATATAATGTCATTATTATTTCATGCATGCAATCCTGACAGATTTTTTTTCCTCAGAAATATGAATCATTTAATATATTGGATATATTCATTTAGGAAAAATATCATGAAACTGGTTAATTTATACGATGCCTACTGGCTCTGACGTGTGTGCAAATGTTTTTTTTTTTTTTATCCTAAAATCTAATGTTTGGTCTTTTCTGTAACATTGAGAGCGAGGAAGTCAAATTAGGATTCGGTATTTTCCAGCTACACACCGGATTGAATTGATTAAAATACATGAATGTTGATCCACAGTATCTAGAGTGTTTGCCAAGAATAACGGTGGTTCAGCAT
>NW_020870239.1:573783-576283 GCF_003789085.1 Penaeus vannamei | reverse complement strand
AGAGGAGAGAGAGAGAGAGAGAGAGAGAGAAGAGAGAGGAAAGGAGAGAGAAAAAGAGAGAGAGAGAGAGAGAGAGAGAGAGAGAGAGAGAGAGAGAGAGAGAGAGAGAGAGAGAGAGAGAGAGAGAGAGAGAGAGAGAGAGGAGAGAGAGAGAGAGAAGCAGAGACAGCGACAGAGTAAGAGAGACAAATAGAGAAACAGAAGAGACAGAGACTGACATACAGACAGACAAACAGACAGACAAAGCCAAAGACAAAGACACACACACAAACAGAGACAAAAGAAAAAAGAAACAAAAAGACAGAGACAGGAACAACAACAGACGGACAGACAGATAACCAGCCAAAGCCAAAGACAGACACACATAAACAAACACGCACAAGAGAACAAAGAAACAGACAGACAGACAGAAACTAAGAGAGAGAAGGGGAATAATTCTTTTAACAAACATCTAATAGCCAAAGGTCCCCAGCCGCTCCCTGGATAAATCTGCTTAATTCACGCTAACAAAAATGCTCTGATTGACAGCGAACACTGCTGCGTCACTGACCGGGGAAGCTAAAGAATTTTTTTTTTTGCTTACGGAATCTAAGAATCTAAATCGATGGAGGTTTTCACTTTATCTTTTCTTGGGATTTGTCTATTTCGTTGCATGAGGCTGCTTGAATGCTCGTAGATTCTGCGATGTATTTTTCATTTATATTTCCTTCTCTCTCTTTCTCTTTCTTTCTCTCTTTCTCTTCTTTCTCTCTGGCCGTCTCTCTCTCTCTCTCTCTCTCTCATCCCTCTTCTTCTCTCACCCTCCCTCTCCTTCTCTCTCTCTCTCTCGTCTCTCATCTCCTCTCCTTCTCTTCTCTACCTCTCTCTCTCCTCCCCCTCACTCTCCGCTCTCTCTCTCCACGCTCCCTCCGTCCATCCCCTCGGCGGCCCTCTCCGGCAACCCCTCTGCGTCCACGGCCCTGTCCGGCCCCTGTCCTCTCCCCAGGGCGCCCCTCCCGTGACCGCCGTTCGCTCTCCTCTCCCCCCTCCTCAACCTCACTCCCGCAGTCTCTCCGCCCACTTGCCTCTCCTCTCTCTCCCTCCTCTCCTCTCTCCGTTCTCCTCTCGGCCTCTCCGTCCTCTCCTCTCTTTCAACTCTCTAAAGATCTAATCTATCCACCTCTATCTCTGTCCTCTATCTATCTATCTCTTTTTCTGTCTTTCCTTCTCAGTTAAAAATTGAATATGTTACTCTAAAAGTTAATGAGTTCATATATACTAACTCAAAACTATGAATGCATACTTACTCTTTTCATTAAGTTCTGCAATAACGGAATGCAATATTATTGTCTTTTAAAATCATGATCCAAAACAACAACTTGTTCGTTCAAAAAAGTAATAAAGACTCTCATAAAAATCAAGTATGAGAACTTGTCAAAGGGTCAGGTATATGGAATGTGTTTTTTTATTTTTTTTTTTCTTTCTTTGCCTCCACCGTTGCCATGGCTACCATCCTCGAGAATCTTCCGCATTTCATCTTCTATCACTATATCTCTACTTCCGTCTGTGGCTTTGGAAAGAGTGAAGAAAAAAATAAGAGAATAAAAAAAAGAAAAATCGAAAGCATCTTCATTTTAATCAATGAAAGTTATTTTAGTAAAGTTGAAGATAAATGGAAAACTCTCAGGGACATTAAAAGCAAGCAAATTGGTATCGTATGGTTTCCAGGAAAAATGTTATTAATTTTTTCTTTCCTCTTTCACAGAATCCTAAGACAGTTATTAAAAAAAAAAAACTCTCGCTTGTGAACAAAATTAGAGATTTATATTCCTTCTTAATTTAATATTCAAATAAGTTTCTCCCATTGTTATGTGACCAAAGTTAAGAATTGATTGACTCAATTTGACTGGCAAAGAAGGGTTGATACCATATGATCCCTTGGTGTAAATTTTAGTAAGCCGTTTTTTTAAAACCCTTGCACTGACAATCAGCACTTAACAACCAGTATTTTCCTTACATATTATTCTTAATCCAGATTTATATATATATATTCATCAAACAGATTTAAGTAGACTATGAGATATATATGTATAGAGGCCACATTACAATAATAGATAAATAGATCATAGATAGATAGATAGATAGATAGATAGATAATAGATAAGATAGATAGATAGAGAGAGGAAAGAGAGAGAGAGAGAGAGAAGAGGAGAAAGAAAGAGAGAGAGAAGAGAGGAGAGAGCGACAGAGAGAGATTTGGCGAGAAACAGGGAGATAGATAGATAGATAGATAAATAAACAGAGAGAGCGAGAAAAGAGAGAGAGAGAGAGAGAGAGAGAGAGAGAGAAGAGAGAGAGGAGAGAGAGAGAGAGAGAGAGAGAGAGAGAGAGAGAGAGAGAGAGAGAGAGAGAGAGAGAGAAGAAGATAGAGAGAGAGAGAGAGAGAGAGAGAGAGAAGAGAGAGAGAGAGAGAGAGAGAGAGAGCACGATAGAGAAGCAGAGAGAGAGAGAGAGAGGAGAA
>NW_020870239.1:554858-557358 GCF_003789085.1 Penaeus vannamei | reverse complement strand
GCAAACAAAATACTTCAGAATGCCTGGAACAACCAGCATTTGAACCTGAACAGGTTCAAGAAGAGGTGCCAGAGTACATACCTGAACAACCAGCATTTGGTTGTTCATATATATATAAATATATATATATATATATATATATATATATATATATATATATATATATATATATATATATATATATGAACAACAAATGCTGGTTGTTCAGGTATGTACTCTGGCACCTCTTCTTGAACCTGTTCAGGTTCAAATGCTGGTTGTTCCAGGCATTCTGAAGTATTCACACACACACACCACACACATATATATATATATATATATATATATATATAATATATATATATATATATATATATATATATATGTGTGAATGTGTGTGTATGTATCTATTTATCTATGTGTATATTACGTGTGTGCGTTCGTGTGTCACTACACCCGTGTACATTAGTGACCCAGTTTAAGCAACTTAGACATGTTTCTTCAAATTCTCATTAATATGCCTCCTCATTTTGAAACTCACACCCCAACACGCAGATACTCACAACCTCACCCACACTGGGAGACACAAAAGCAAGCACCCTTTCACTCGCCTCTTAAAACAAGACCGTTCTCTTGATTACTTAAACTTTCAGCCTTATTGCAAGCTCCCTTCTCAACGCATGCAAGGAAGCGCACAGAGAGGTGCTCGGTGCTCCTGCAACATCTTGGCACTGGAGATAGTTCACACGCCGACCCACTACTCTAGTCTACCCCACTTTGTCTCGTGTTCTCTAATCTCGACACAAGACGTGCTTTGACAAGAGAGATTTCACTATTGTCTCTTCCGGCCTGAGCTATTTTTTTTTCTTTATGCATTCCCTAATTGCATTTCGTGTGGTTTTGAATTATTTACTGATTATGCTTGATATTTGGGTTAAAGTGCTTACAAACAAACAAGCTTGATTTTGGATTTTCACGTTGCGTTAAATGTATTTTGTGTATGTATGTATGGGACAATGTCCACACGCCACGCAACCGAAGGAAAGGAAAAGCACAAGGCAATGGCACCATGACAAATGTTTGGAGGGTTCGGTTGTATGTATGTATGTATGTATGTATCTATGTATTGTATGTATGTATAAATTAAATCGAATGCACTTTTCCTTTTACTTTCATTGCGAATTAGAAGTATACATTACCGGCATAAACCCGCTACAAAATATGTAATATTAATCAATGTTTATGTACACCGCACGCAATTGAGCGTATATATAAACAATGGCACGTAGATGTCTGCGCATTCTGGTGTATGTATACATATGTATGCACGTTCTGTTGCAATCGTAATATCCCGGGTTCGCGCCCCTCCACCTCCTTTCAGCCGACTCAGGACACATTAGCCAAAGATTGAACAAAGAGAATGGAGGAGGAGTGGCCTTTGGCCTCCTGTTTCGGCACAGTGTAATTAGAAATCTCTTTTAGCATTTTCTCGGTGATCATGCTGGTAGCTTTTATGTAATACGAACATACACATACACACATACACACATACACACCCACACACACACACGCAAGCGCGCGCAAACATCTCAATCATAAAACTCTTTACGCGAGATCACATCGACCCTCGATGAAACTTGGACCACAGATGAAACTTGGACCAAAGATGAAACTTGGACCAAAGAAGAAACTTGGACCAAAGATGAAACTTGGACCAATGATGTTCGTAATGGTGACGTAGGACTTCCGTCCCCGCAGCACCCGTGTCCTTAAATTGATGAGGGAAAGGGCGTGTTGGTCTGACACAACGCTGGGGAAAGTCCGGTTCGAGGGAAATTGGGGCGCCACAGGAGGGCAAGTTTTCCCCATTGGCGAGGTAATCAGTTCAGCGGAGACTTTCAGAGTTTCCCTCATGGGTAAGAAACATTGGGGTAAGCGAAAGGTGCTGGATTCGTGTCTCGTCGAGGGGTTTGAGCTCTGCGAGGGGACCATGATTTACCTGCATGGCGAAGACTCAGAGTTCCTTGAGTGCTATGTTTATCTTTCAGAACTCACGTCGTCCGCGTTTCGGATGTCAGAATTCCCGGAGTCCGAGTTACTGATTTCAGAAGTCCCGGAGTCCGATTCAGAAGAATTCCCGGAGTCCGAGACTTCAGAAGAATTCCCGGAGTCCGAGACTTCAGAAGAGTTCACGAAGTCCGAGACTTCAGAAGAGTTCACGAAGTCCGAGACTTCAGAAGAGTTCACGAAGTCCGAGACTTCAGAAGAGTTCACGAAGTCCGAGACTTCAGAAGAGTTCACGAAGTCCGAGACTTCAGATCAGAATTCCCGGCGTCCGAGACTTCAGAAGAATTCACGAAGTCCGACTTCCAGGATTCCACGACGACCGAGGAGTCCCCTGAGACCACGTCCTGGGACTTCACCGAGGGAAGCCGCGAAGCCCCTTTCGGCGTCTGTTTGATAAATATGCTAACTATAGTATATAGATTTTTATTGGTAATCCTTTTTTTAAAGACATTTA
>NW_020870239.1:517358-529858 GCF_003789085.1 Penaeus vannamei | reverse complement strand
TCTAACTCTTCTTTCTCCTCTTCCTCCCATTTTCCTCGCATGTTTCTATTAATGCACTGCGTGATCTCCATTTTTAAACATGATTGCCTATGTGTGTGTGTGTGTGTGTCTTAATAACACACACACACACACACACACACACACACACACACACACACACACACACACACACACACACACACACACACACACACACACACACACACACACACACACACACACACACACACATACACACACACATTACACACACACACACACACACACACACACACCCCACACACACAAATACACACAGGAACAAACACACATTCACACACTCACATATTTATATAACAAACCTTCCGAACCAAATGAAACTAAAAGAATTTTAATCAACGCATGAAAATCAAAACTGCCTCCGATTTTAATCTGATCGAACCTTTCCTTTGCTTTCCATTAACAAAACATAGCATCAAAATACACCAAAATTTAGCAAGCTAATTAGCCACCCAGCCGCCCCCCCCCCTGAAAAAATAGAAAGAAAAGAAAACGAAAAAGAAAAACGAAAGAAAAAGAATGAAAAAAGAAAAGAAAAAAAAAGAAAGAAAAAGAAAAAAAACGAAAGAAAAAAAAAAGGAAAAAAGAAAAAAAAGAAACAAAAATACGTTTCCCTTTGAAGTCTTGCTTGGACCTGCAAGCACGACACTACACTTACACGAGAGGACAGAGAGCCTAAACTAGTGTGCAGTCGACAAACAGGATTAAGAATGATTTATATTGCATCGTCGTTGGAGGCAGTCAAATGCATTGCGTTTGATTAGGCATTTTGGCATCTATTTAGTGGTTTTACTTGTGTTGTTATTGTTGTTATGATGATTATCATTCTTTTATCATAATTTTTAACATAATTATAGTTATTTTTAGCATGATTATAGCATTATTTTTGTTGTTGTTGTTATTATTAATCTTTTCATTATTTCTACCCTTATTATCATTATCATTATTATCATAGTTATTACTATTAAATCCTTTTTATCATTATCATTATTATTATTATTATCATACTATTATTATCATTATTATTATTATTATTATTACCAATTTTATTATTATCATTATCATAGACTGTACTGATATCATAATTATCATCATTATTATCATGATTATAACTATTAATTATTTTGTTGTTGTTGTTATTATTATTTTATTATTTCTATCTTTATTATCATTATTTTTTATTATTATCATTATTATCTTTGATCATCAATATAATCATTATCCTTATTACCATTATTACTAATATTATCACTATTATTATTATTATTACCATCCTTTACTATTATCATTATCATATAGACTGTGCTAATATCTGCTTTCCCTGCACTCAATATCTAGTAGTCTTTTCCCGATTATTCATCTTCTCTTAATCTATTTGTCATCTTCTCTTGTTGACTTATCTCCAGTCTTTCTCCATATATGATCTTTTATAACTTTTATACTATGTCTTTCACTCTTGACCGTTTTTCTATCCGTGTTCCCTTTTTGCAGTCTCTCAGTTCATTTCTAAAGTTCATTTCTCCGCTGCTCTTTGCACACTTCTGAAACACCCAATGTATATGGGTAGTTTTCAGCAAATTATTCCGTTTGCCGGTAATTTGCCTACAGAGGTATTATTTTTATATGTCTGTATGAATATCTATAGAATAATCTAGTCTTAGTTTATTAGGGGTTTCGGAACACGTTATATATATTACATATATATATATATATATATATATATATATATATATATATATATATATATATATATATATATAGTATATATATATATATATATATATATATATATATATATATAAATATAATATATAAATATATATATATATATATATATATATATATATATATATATATTATATATATATATATATATATATATATATATATACATATATATATATAAAGTTGGTAAGGGCCGATTTGCAAATAGTTCATTCTGTTTTTGTTTTGTTTTTTCCCATGAGGAACTATTCGTATTTATATCTGCATCACGCCAGAATTCGGGAAGTTGTTTCTTCTGCATAATTAGCGGGGAATTTATGAGCCCATTAACGGTGAATTCCTAGCCTTGCATCCTGTAACTTGTCTGCAAATATGCTCTTTCGTTTTTGATATTTTCCTTTTACTTCGGGTATTTAACCGGTGTCTACTGATGAATATCGGAGGGGGCATGTGTGGTATATGACGAGTATACAGTGAGTTGTTTTAGTTGACCTTATTTAGAGAGAGAGAGAGAGAGAGAGAGAGAGAGAGAGAGAAGAGAGAGAGAGAGAGAGAGAGAGAGAGAGAGAGAGAGAGAGAGAGAGAGAGAGAGAGGAGAGAGAGAGAGAGGAGGAGGAGAGAGGAGGAGGGAGGAGAGAGAGAGAGAGGAGAGAGAGAGAGAGAGAGAGAGAGAGAGAGAGAGAAGAGAGAGAGAGAGAGAGAGAGAGAGAGAGAGAGAGAGAGAGAGAGGAAAGAGAGAGAGAGAAGAATTGAGAAGAGAGAGAGAGAGAGAAGGAGAGAGAGAGAGAGAGAGAGAGAGAGAGAGAGAGAGAGAGAGAGAGACAGAGAGACAGAGAGAGAGAGAGAGAGAGAGAGAGAGAGAGAGAGAGAGGAGAGAGAGAGAGAGACAGAAAGAGAAAGAAAGAGAAGATAAGAGACAGAGACATAGAGAAAGAGAATAAAAGATATAAAGAAAGAAAACGACAAAGAAAAGCCAAAAAGATGAAACTAATCACACAAGAAAGAACCCATAAATAGAGGACCTCCCCCCCCCCAGACTTTAACCCTTCCACCCACCACACCCTCCACTCGCTCATCGCTCGCCCAAACTTCCGACAATAGCCCACCCATGGCCGGCCTTACCGCTCCATACAGTCCACTCGCTGTCAGACCGGATACCGAGGACAAGCCGCTCAAAACAATAGCGCAATAGTTAGCTTCGAAACCTGTGTATGGTTACAGGAGCTATAACCAGGTGGCGTCTCGATGGAAACAAAAGTCACGTTTGTGTGACGAATATGGAGCTGTGATTATTGGGAAGAGGGGTTTAGTGAGTGGTGGAGTGAGAGAGGGAGAGAGAGAGAGAGAGAGAGAGAGAGAGAGAGAGAGAGAGAGAGGAGAGAGAGAGAGAGAGAGAGAGAGAGAGAGAGAGAGAGAGAGAGAGAGAGAGAGAGAGAGAGAGAGAGAGAGAGAGAGAAGAGAGAGAAAGAGAGAGAGAGAGAAGAGAAAAGACATAGAGAAGAGAATAAAATACAGACATAAAGAAAAAGGAAACGACAAAAAAAAGCAAAAGATGTAACTAATCACACAAGAAAGAACCCATAAATAGAGGACCTCCCCCCCCCCAGACTTTAACCCTTCCACCCACCACACCCTCACACTCGCCCATCGCCCGCCCAAACTTCCGACAGCCACCCATGGCCGGCCTTACCGCTCCATACAGTCTACTCGCTGTCAGACCGGATACCGAGGGACAAGCCGGTCAAAACAATAGCGCAATAGTTAGCTTCGAAACCTGTGTATGCGTTACAGGAGCCATTAACCAGGTGGTGCGTCTCGATGGAACAAAAGTCACGTTTGTGTGACGAATATGGAGCTGTGATTATTTGGGGATTATGTGAGGTTTAGTGAGTGGGTAGAGAGGGAGAGAGAGGGAGAACGGGGAGGGAAGGGAGAGAGAGAGAGGAGAGAGAGAGGGAGGGAGAGGAGAGAGGGAGAAGAGAGAGAGAGAGAGAGAGAGAGAGAGAGAGGAGAGAGAGAGAGAGAGAGAGAGAGAGAGAGAGAGAGAGAGAGAGAGAGAGAGAGAGAGAGAGAGAGAATTTTCATACTACAAGCAATTAATTACTATTACTAAATTAGTTACAACTAAACAATGATAAAGAAATGCAAATATCCATAATGACATCAATAACGATAATTTTGAAAATGACACACACAAAAAAAATCAACAAAAATGACACAAATCTTAGTTACATTAATAATCAAATACCAGAAAAAAAAAGGAAGAAAGAAAGAAAGAAAAAAAACAATTTCAACAATTTTCGATTTTTACTAGAATCCAACATTTTCTTCCGGCGAATCCTAGATGTCGCGCGCAATCCATCAACAAAAGGAGGCTTCTCGAGGCTTCAAAGCCAGGTAAGTAATTAGCAAGGGAGAAAAAAGTCTTCCTTTGAACCCACATCCGCCTCTGAAAGCACAGCGCTACACTAACAGGGTTGGGCACAGAGTCTAAATTGATGCCTTAAAGTCAAACAGGATAAGAATATAATTTGTTATGCATTGATGTAAAGGATGTTTTTTTTTTTTTTTTTTTTTTTTTTTTTTTTTTTTTTTTTGAGGAATGTGTGTTTTAGCTTCTGTATCAAAGCGGGGAAGTTGTGCACGTAATTACGTTTGACTGAGCATTAGGGTATTTTTTGTTCTTTCTGCATTGTTCAGAGTGGAGATAAAGGGTAAACATTTTCTGTTAAATGAAGTTTGGGGGGGGGTCTTGTTTTCGATGTTTCTTTGTCTGTTTGTCTATATTTCTGTCCCTGTCTGTCTGTCTGTCTGGTTGTCTGTCTGTCTATCTCTCTTTCTCTCTCTCTCTTTCTCTTTTCTCTTCCTCTTTCTCTCCTCTTTCTCTTCTCTCTCTCTCTCTCTCTCTCTCTCTCTCTCTCTCTCTCTCTCTCTCTCTCTCTCTCTCTCTCTCTCTCTCTCTCTCTCTCTCTCTCTCTCTCTCTCTCTTCTCTCTCTCTCTTTTCCTCCTCTCCCCCCTCCCATCTCTCTCTCTCTTCTCTCTCTCTTCTCTCCTCTCTCCTTCTCCCTCTCTTCTCCTCTTCCCCCCCCCTCCTCTCTCTCTCTCACTCACTCTCCCTGGTTTGCAATCCGTAGTTAATGTTGCCCTCTTCCGGATAATTTCCATCTAAATTACCCAATTAACCGGAGAGAGAACTCATAAATGGCGCAGCATCAGAGAATAAAAAAGATAGTTCGTTCCAGGAAATAGTAAATAGTAACTGCAGTGTTGAGAAATGATGAACTGTGCAAAAAAAAAAAAAAAAAAAAAAAAAAAGTGTAAAATCAGACTAGCTATTAAGATTGTAGATAGGTATAAGTAGCTAGTGAACAGATAGATATATAGATAGACACATAGATTGGCAGATAGATAGATAGACATGTAGATAGACATTGAATAGATAGATAGATCAATAGATAACATACATAAATAGATAGCCAGATAGACAGACAGAGAGATATCTAGATAAACATATAGATTGATAGGTAGATAGAGAGATAGAGAGAAGAGGAAAGGGAAAGATAAGGAAATACATTTACAGAGAATGTATACGTATATATCTCTATTTTTGTGTGAAATTGCGTGTGTGTTTAATCATATCTGGATATATGTATAGAGCTTAGCAAGCATTCATTTATCAATTCATTTATTCACTTGATACTGTATACGTTTTTTTATCCATGTTTGTCAGTCATGCTGAATATATATAAATATATATATATATATATATATATAATTATATATTTATATATTTTATTATATATATATATATATATATATATCATTAGCTCTATCTAATGGTAATTACCCTACTAATGCCTTTTGCTCGATGATCAAGCAATTCCTGTTAGAAGTCTTATCACCATACTGATAATGTCGATAATGTCAGTTCCCTAAAGATTAGCTAATTCATATTGAATTCAAAGATGCTGGTGATGATTGATGATGATGAGAGGATAGTATGATGCTGATGATGATGACGATGATGATGATGATGATGATGATGATGATGATAAGGAGGAGGAGGAGGAGGAGGAGAAGGAGTAAGAGGAGAAGGATGATAATGATGACGATAGTGATCGTGGTGATCATGATAGTGGTTCTGATCATTGTAAAGACAAACAATTAAAAAAAATAAATGATGAAAATAACAACTACAACAAAAACAACAAAAAATAAACCAATCCATAACACCAACACCCCCCCCCACCTAGAACCCCACCCCCCATCCTAGACACCCCCCCGCTCCAAAAACAAGTCAACAACCCTTTTTTTTTCTTGACCTCGCAACTGACGGTATTAAGTGGAAAAATCGAGTAAAAGACAAGAGGCCGAAAGAGGCTCGCGAAGAGGCAGAGAACCGAGGGCGTTGGAGGCTTCGGGGAGTCATTGCTTCTCCGCCTCGAGGGGGGAAACGGGATTATATCTTTATTTATTTAGTTAGTTAGTTAGTTTACTAGTTAGGATAGAGGTAGGAGAAACGGGATTATATCTCTTTCTTTTCTTTTTTTATTAGTTTAGGATAGGTATAGGAGAATCGGGATATTATTCTTTCTTTTCTTTCTTTCTTTCTTTTTTTTATTTAGTTAGGATAGGTATAGGAGAAAACGGGATTATATCTTTATTTCTTTCTTTCTTTTTTATTTAGTTAGGATAGAGGTAGGAGAAACGGGAATGTTAGGATTAGAGGTAGGAGAAACGGGATTATATTTTTATCAAGTTTTTATCTTTTTATTCTTATTTATTGAGGGGGGGGGAAGGGATACTGGTAGGAGAAACAGTATTTATATCTTTATCACTATTTTTCTTCTTTTTTTGTTCATTTTATTTATTTTTAATTTCATTTCTTATTTATTTGTGTTTTTTTCCTTTTTTTAGGGGGGGGGGTAGGGGGAGGATAGAGTAGGAAACGGATTATTTTCTTATTTACTTCTATTCTTATTTCATTTTTTATTTATTAGGTATTTGGGGGAGAAGGAAGGGGGGGGGGAGAGGATAGAGGTAGGGGAAACGGGATTATATCTTTATCATTTTAGTTTTGTTGTTTTGTTTCGTGTTTTTATTTAGTTAGGATAGACGGTAGGAGAAACGGGATTATATCTATTATTTTTATTTTCATTTTCATTTTTTATTTATTGGTATTTGGGGGGGGGGGTAGAGGTAGGGGAAACGGATTATTTTTATTTATTTTTTACTATATTTTTGATTTGATTTATTTATTTTTTTTAGTAGTATTTTTAATGGGGAGTAAGAAGAAGGAGGAAAGATAGAGGAAGGAGCAAAGAGGAGAATAAAAGAGAAGGAGAGAGAGAGAAGAGGTCATTGGATCGCTTCCTCTCGGGGGAAAACGGGATTTTTCTTTTTATTTTATCTATTTATTTATTTTGTGTCTTTTTCATTTTATCTCGGTTTATTATCATTTCATTTTTTTCCTTTTTTTGAAGGGGGTGGACTAGGAGGAAAGACGGGGATGATGGAGGTGGAGAAAGGATGGAAGAAGGAGAAAAGAGAGAGATGGAAGAGGTAAAGAATGAAGGAAGGAGAAAGGAGGAGGATTTAAAAAAAGTGAAGATGGAGGAAAGAGAAAGGAGGGGACAGAGAGATAAAAAGGTAGAAAGGAGAAAGGGGAGGATGAAGAGGAGAAAGGAGGAGATGAAAGAGGTGAAGAATTGGAGGAAGGAGAAACGAGGAGGATAGGAAGATAAAAAGGAGAAGATAGACCGAAGAGTTCATTGGTTCCCTTCCTCTCGGGGGGAAAACGGGATTTTTTTTCTCCTATTTTATTTCAATTTGTTGAGGGAATTAGGCAGGAAAAGGAAGGTAGAAGAAGGGGTAAGGAAGATGGAGGAATAAGTGAAGAAGGGAAAAAGAAAGAACGAGAAGTTCATTTGTTCCTGGGATTATCTTTTTTTTATATGTATTTTTTTTTCATTTTTATTTAATTTTATTTTTTTTTATTTTTTTTTTCCTTCAACTTTTTTTTATTCTATTTCTGTTTTTTATCATTATCATCATAATTATTTCATTATAATGAAGGATGGAGAAGGTGAAGATGAGAGAAATTAGAAAAGACGAAATAAAGAATATATAAAAAAGGGAGGAAGAGAGACCGAAGAATTCACTGACTCCCTTCCTCTCGGGGAGGGAAACGTGATTATTATTTTTTAACTTTTTTTTTTTACTTTTTTCTTTCTTTTGAAGGGAGGGGTGGGGGTAGGAGGAGAGGGGGGGGGTGGAGGATTGACTTAGGAAGGAGAAAGGAGAAAGGAGAAAAGAGAAAGGATGGAGGAAAGAGGTGAAAAAGGGAGGAAGAGAGACCGAGGAGTACATTGGTCCCCTGCCTCGAGGAGGGAAACGGGATTATATATTTTGTATTATCTTTATCTTATTTCATTTTTATTTTCTGTTCTTATCATTATTATTATTATTATCATTTTTATTACTTATTATTATTATTATTATTTATTATATTATTATATTATTATTAATTATTATTATTATTATTATTATTATTATTATTATTCATTATTATTATATGTTATTATATTATTATTATTATTATTATTATTATTATTATTATTATTATTATTATTATTATTATTATTATTATTATTATTATTATTATTATTATTGTGTTATTATTATTCATATTATTATTATCATAGTTATTATTATTTATTTCATTTTTGTTATTATTATTATTATTATTATTATTATTATTATTATTATTATTATTTTTTATTATTATTATTATTATTATTATTATCATTATTATTATTATTATTATTTATTATTATTATTATTATTATTATTATTATTATTATTATTATTATTATTATTATATTATTATTATTATTATTATTATTATTATTATTATTATTATTATTATCATTATCATTATTACTATTATTCAGATGAGGGTAGGAGGAAAGGCTGGATGATGGTGGTAGGAAGGATAGAGGAAAGGGGTAAGGAAGAAGATGGAGGAAAAAAAGAAAAAGGAAGGAGAGAGAGACCAATTTCCATCTTCCTCTCTTCTTTTTTTTTTTTTTTTAAATCTTTATTTTGTCTTCTTCTATTTTTGGTTTTATTTTATTTTTTGAAGGGGGGGAGGGGGTATGAGGAAAGTTAGAGGAGGATGGATGAGAAAAAAGGGCGAGGAGGAGGATGGAGGAGATTAAAAAAAGGGAGGAAGGAGGGGGTGGGGGCGTGTAAACGGAATATCATATCATTTTTGGTTTATTAATATTAATATTATCATTTTATTTCTATTCTATGATAATGGAGAAGGAGGAAGGGGAACAGAGGAGGATAAAAAAGGTGAAAGAGATAGGGAGAAAGACTGAAGTACTTTTCTTTCTTATTATGAAGGGGGGGGGGAGGGTAGGAAGGAAGGTGGAGAACGGAGGTGGAGGGTGGATGGAGGAAGGAGAGAGGAGGAGGAGGAGGAGGAGGTGAAGATAAGAAGAAGGAAAAAAGGAAGTTCATTTCCTATTTTATATTTTATTTTTTACGGGAGAGGAAGGAGAAAGGAGGAAGAGGGGAGGTGAAGATAGGAAGAAGGAAAAAGGAAGAGTTCATGATTTTTTTTTTTTTTTTAAGGGGAAGGAAGGAGAAAGGAAGGGGATAGAGGTTACTAAAAAAGGATAATGGAAGAAGAAAAGAGGAAGAAGAAGGTAAAGAAGGGAGGAGAATGACCAAAGAGTTCGTTTGATTCCCTTCCTCTCGGGGGGGGGGGCATAACTATTATTTTTTCTTCCTTTCTAACTTTCTTTTCCCTTTTTCTTTCTTTTTATGAAAGGGGGGGAGGGAGGTGGAGCGATCGAAGTGGTGGAAGGAGGAAGGAAGGAGAGGCGGAGGTGAATAAAAGGGAGGAGGAGAAAGTGAATAAAAGGAAGAAGGAGGGGCGAAGAATTCATCAATATTCATTTATTCATTTATCTATTTGTATTTTTTTAAGGAAGAGAATAGGAGGAAAGGTGGATGATGGAGTTGGGGAGGAGAAAGAGGAGGATGGAGGAGATGGAAAAGAGGGACAGAAGAAGGAGAAAAGAGGAGAAGGTTAAGAAGGGAGGAAGAAAAACCGAAAAATTCGTTCGTTCCCTTAATCTTTTTTCTTTGTTTTTATGAGGGGGGATGAAGGGGGGAATGGAATGAGGAAGGAAGAGGAGAAGGAGGAGGAGGTGATGAAGGGAGGAGGGGAGGGGAGGGAAGGGGAACATAATGTAATTATCTTTTTTTTTTTTTTCTTTTTTTTTTTTTTTGAAGGTGGGGAGGTGGGGTGGAGCGTCAGAGGTGGAAGAAGCACAGAAGAAGGAGAAAGAAGGGAAGAAAGGGGAAAGAAAAAGAAAGAAGAAGGCAAGGAAATGATGGAGGATTTTATTAGGCTCTTCGTCTCTTGAGGGAAAACTTTTTTTTTTTCTTTCTTTCTTTTTTTTTTTTTTTTAAGGTAGCAGGTGAAGCAATTGAGGAAGAAGAAAGAATGAGGAGGTAGGAGGAGGTGAAGAAAGACAGAATAATGGTAAGGATATAATGGAGAAGTTCGTTAGTTTCTTTATATTGGGAACGTAATCATCACCTTCATCTTTTTTTTTTTATTCATTTATTTATTTCTTCTTATTCATCATCATAATAATAATTATTATTTTATTTTATTTATTTATTCATTATTTTCTTTTTTGGTGTGGGTATTCGTATTATTAGTATCATCACTATTATTGTTATTACCGTTGTTATTTTTGCTTTGTTGTGATTGTTATCTCTTTTTTTTTTGGGGGGGGGGAGGGGGGCGGAAATAGAGTGAAGGAAACAACGTGATAAAGTGAAGTAAAAAGGAAGAGAAAGAAGGGGGATAATGTGATTTTTTTTTTCTGTGTTTTCTGTCTTTCTTCGTCTTTCTTTCTTTTTTTCTTTCTTCATTCCTTTCTTTATTTCCTTCTCCCCTCCATTCTTTCTTCCTTTCTTATTTACTTTCTTACTTTCTTTCCTTTCTCCTTTCTTTCTTAATTTCTCACTTTCTTTCCTTCTTCCTTCCTCTCTCTGTCTTCCTTTTTTTTTTTTCTCTTTTCTTTCTTTCTTCCTTCCTCTTTCTTACCCTTTTTTCTTGCTTCTTCTTCCTTTAGGAGTCAGAGGTGAAAAAAAAGAAGTAGGAAAATAGAGTTGAAGTATAAACGAGGAAGAAGGCAAAATGTTAAAAAAAAAAAGAAAAAAAAAACTAGATAAAAGCGAGAAGGAAGATGGAAGAGAAGAATGAGAGAAGTGGAGAAGGAGGAAGAGAAATGCTGGATTAGAAGGTGAGGGAGCAGGAAGAGGGAAAGTTGACACATGTGGAGGATGAGGGAGGAAGGAGGAGAGGGAGATGGAAGGAGAAGGAGGAAAGAGGGAGAAGGAGGGAAGAGGGAAGGGAGAAGACGAGGGAGGAGGGAGCGATGAAAGAAAAGGAGGAGGAGAGGAGGAGGAGGGAGAGACAGGGAGGAAGGGAGGGAAGGAGGGAGGAGGGAGGAGGGAAGATGGAAGGAGAAGGAGGAAAGAGGGAAGGGGAGAAGACGAGGAGGAGGGAGCGATGAAAGAAAGAGGGGAGGAAGAGGAGGGAGGAAGGGAGGGAAGGGGAGGGAGAGAGGGAGAAGGAGGAAGAGGAAGAAGAAACGAGGGAGGAGGAGAAGGAGAGAGGAGGAAGAGGAGGAGGAAGAGGCTGAGGAAGGGAGGAAGTAGGGAGGAGAGAGGGAGATGGAGGGAGGAGGGAAAAGGGAGAAAGAGGGAAGAGGGAAGGGAGAAACCGACGTAGGAGGGAGCGATGAAAGAACAGGAGGAAGAGAGAAGGAGGAGGAAGACACAGGGAGGAAGGGAGGGAAAGAGGGAGGAAGGAAGGACAGAGAATAAGGAGATAGGAGAGACGAGAGAGGAGGACATGGAGAAGGAAACGAAGGATCAGTCTCACTAGATAGTTTTTCTTTTCTTTCACATTAACCCTTTCTTCAAACTTTTATTCTATTTTCTCTCTGTTATTTTTCAACTTTAATATTTCATTCATGTGTGTGGTCGATTGAAACGATGTGCACCTGTAAGAAAAGTGTGTGTGTGTTTCTCAAGAAAAAAAAAAAAAAAAAAAGATATGTGTGTGTCTTAAAAGAAAAGAGAAAAAGATTAAAAAAGTTTTTTCTTTTTAAAAGAAGTGAAGAAAAAATAAAGAAAAGTGAGTGTGTGTATGTTTGTTTGTGTGTGTTGTGTGTGTGTGTTTGTGTGTGTGTGTGTGTTTGTGTTTGTGTGTTTGTGTGTGTTGTGGTTGTTGTTGTGTGTGTGTGTGTTGTGTGTGTGTGTATGTTTGTGTTTGTGTTTGTGTGTGTGTGTGTGTGAGTGTTTGTGTTTGTGTGTGTGTTGTGTTGTGTTTGTGTGAAAGAGAGGAAAGGAAAAAGAAAAAAAGTGAAATAAAACAGTGTTGCAATTCACGAACGCGCCATTCACCTAACACGTTGCAGCATCTGAAGCTATTATTTGCTGGTAAAACAGATCAGTTCCTGGAGGAGCAAGATACCCGAGCGGAACATTTCGTAACACAGAACATCCAGATATAAATAAACTGCTTTTAGATCCGTGTCTCTGTGAATATCGCTTTGGCTGCTTTGTTGCAATACTCTATCGCTTCTCTGTAAACGAGTTGTAAGGAGAATGGCTCAGGAAAGCGAACATAAATTCTTTA
>NW_020870239.1:484858-489858 GCF_003789085.1 Penaeus vannamei | reverse complement strand
TGATATAATATTAACTAAATGTACATTCCTTTAAAGTGCTATGCGTACCATACTGTTACATTTTTTTATTATTATTACATCCATAATTTTCTTTTCTGTTTCTCTGGAAATTCGTTTGCTGTCTGGAATACAAATGCCATAATCGGCAGACTGCAGAACCTGCGGATTTTCTTCCTTTACTATATATTTAGTTTTAAAGAAGGTATGCTATATAAAAATGAAAAGTATTAATATGGAAATATAAGTGATATTTTTGTATCGTCTACCATCAAATATTGCAAATGACGACAGTATTTCTTTAGATTAAGTCAAAATACTATTCTACTAATAAGAAAATTTACCCTAGTTTACCCATTTATTGAAGTAATCATAGAAAATATAATGAACGTTAGACAAACACAACGTAAAGTGATAGCCAATGAAAATGAGAAGGAAAAATTACGGAAATTGAGTACAATCTTGTTGTCTCATTCCTTTTGGCAAGTGACGTTTGTTTACATTGTCTCTCATGTTTTCGAATCCTTTCCCAATACTCGATGAAAACGAACGTACAAGAGAGAAAATTTGTGTTCGAAACTGCCGAATCACTGTCGGGGTTCGTCACTTCCCAACCTCCCTCCCCTTCACCATAAGACAAACTTAATTAGCGTCTTTAAAATGTATAAATTATTTTTATTACGAAGGAAATGCGGTGATTGGAAAGAGGGTTCGGGGAGGGATGAACCGGTTAGAGAGAAATGTTGATCGGATGAGGAAAGTTTTCGATTCATTAGGTGCCTCTTGTCCTAATTTGTGCGTTTCGGATGGGGGTTTTTATTCGTTCATTCGATCGCGGAAAACCGGTTCGAATCTGCCGTGACTCGGGTTTATTATTTTCTTACACTTATTCTATCATCTAAGATACCTTCCTTAGCTGTTTTTTCTTTTCTTTCTTTCTTTTATATGTTATTTATGAGCGAATTGACGAAGATCTCCCATTTCTTCCACATTTTTCTATCCCCTGAGATAAGATCCTTGGCAGTTTTTTATTTATTTTTATGTATTTATTTTTATTATTATTATTTTTTTTTTTTTCAAAATGCCATTTTGAGCAAATTGACCAACATCTCCCGATCTCAAGACCCTCAGTTCTCCACAAGTTCTCCAGGGTTGTTGGCTTCAGTTGCGGTTCTGGTATAAACATTTACCTAGAATTAATACAAAAGATCGATTGGCAGCAGGTAGTACTGTAGTATCATGATTTATATTACTGTGCATATAAAAACCAAGTGTACGTTAGTCTATATTTGGACAGAGGGCTGAAACACTAGAAAGAACACTAAATCATATAAGTAAACAAGTATAAATATAAAAGGAAAAAAAATGAAAATCGTTTCAATCAGTTAGATAAAAACAATTGTAATCGAAATAACCGGATTAAAGATTAAAAAAAAAGAAAAAAAAATGACTAGTACACTCAATTACGATATGTAAGTTATCAGAAGTTACCTAAGCCTGCAATAGATACCTGTCAAGTGATGCCCCCCCCCCTTTAGACAAGAAGGGAAGGAAATTGTACACGTGGACCTAATATATCATGTTTTCCCTTATTAGGATTACCCTCACAAGGTCTTCCCTGACAATACCTCATTTCTCTCCTCCTCCTCTACCTATTCCTCCTCCTCCATCTCTTCTTCCTCCTCCTCCACCTCTTCTTCTCCTCCCTCCTCTTCTTCTTCCTCCTCCTCCTTTTACCCCCTCCTCCTCCACCTCATTCTCTTCTCTCTCCCTCCTCCTCTCCACCTCCCTCCCCTCGTCCTCCTCCTCCTCCTCCTCCTCTCTCTCTCTCCTCCTCCCCCTCCAGCCTCCCTCCTCCTCCTCCTCCTCCTCCTCCTCCTCCTCCTCCTCCTCCTCCTCCTCCTCCTCCTCCTCCTCCTCCTCCTCCTCCTCGTCTTTCATCCTTGGGTGACTAGCCCCCCTGTCCTTCATCAGAGCTGATCACGCCTGCCTTATTGTTATTTCAATTGACATACAATACATGCTCTATCAGTATATGAGGAGGGACATCTTGACATGTTTTGATTGCAATCACAACTCTCTATCGTGTTTTGTGTTGTGGATAACATTTTCTTGGATTTTTTTGCGTGGTAATATGATTCATAGGACTGTTTATTCGCATTGTTTATATGAGTTTGTATTTCAGGATATATTGGTAAAGTGATCAGAGAGGAGTAAGATTGATTGAAGACATAAAATTAATAAACTTTACCCACTCACTTGCTTTGAATATATGATGCATGGTGTGGTGTTATTTTTTTCAGTCTATTTGCAATTCTGTATAAGTGTACGCTATTTATACAAATCATAAGATTGAATATTTATTTGCCAAAGTAAATATACATATATAATGGGTACGATACAGGTAAGAAATTAATTTCCAGTGAACTTTACTTTTCGTACAATTATGCACATACACACACACGCGCGTGCGCGCACATAAATATAAATATATATATATATATATATATATATATATATATATATATATATATATATATATATATATATATATATATATATATATATATATATATATATATATATATATATATATATATATATATATATAATATATATATATATATATATATATATATATATATATATATATATATATATATATATATATATATATATATATATACATATATTGTATGTATATATATATATATATATATTATATATATATATATATATATATATATATATAGAGAGAGAGAGAGAGAGAGAGAAGAGAGAGAGAGAGAGAGAGAGAGAGAAGAGAGAGAGAGAGAGAGAGAGAGAGATAGAGAGAGAGAGAGAGAGAGAGAGAGAGAGAGAGAGGGAGGGAGGGAGAGAGAGAGAGAGAGAGAGAGAGAGGAGAGAGAGAGAGAGAGAGAGAGAGAGAGAGAGAGAGAGAGAGAGAGAGATACATATATACATATATACATATATATAATATATATATAATATATAGATAGATAGATAGATAGATAGATAGATAGATAAATAGATAGATAGATAGATAGATAGATGGATAGATAGATAGTAGATATATACATATACATACATACATATATATATATATATATATATTATATATATATATATATATATATATATGATATAAAATAACAAAATCACTTCTTGAAACCTTACCCCAATATTGCAATTCCTATTACACAAAAGAAAGACTAGTGTTTGGTTAAAAAGAGAGAAAAAAAATATTCAAGTCATAGATCATCTGAATGGATATTTCCAGACACTAAAGCTTGAAGGGTGTCTGATCTGGGGAAAAGATCATATATCACGATTTATAAATGATAAAACCCAAAATTTTTTATGGCTATAAAGTCTTGGTTATTTTTCATATTTATACATATGTATCATATTTTACAGTGTTCTCAAGTTACTATTATTTTGTCGTTTTTCTTCGTCGTAGCGAAATTATTCTTGTCATTATTATTATGCTCTTGTTTTTTAATCATCACCATCATCTTTTTTTTTCCATCCTCATCACCTTCTTCATCATCATCATCTTAATAATCATTATTACCATAATTATTGTCACCACTGAGAATTTGTTACAGAACCTACATTTAGCATTAAGACCGTTTTAAAGGACATTTGATTCGTAATTACCTGTAAATAAGCTTTTACCTTAAGCAGCTAATAGGAAACCCCAGAGCTACACTGATGGGTCGCTTCTTAATCAATAACAGTAATCATTGTTATTATTATTATTGCTATCAAATAATATATTATTGTTGTTGTTGTTAATATCATTTTAATATTATCATAATTATATCATCATTGTTGTTGTTGTTAATATCATTTTTAATATTATCATAATTATTGTTAATATCATCATTGTTGTTGTTGTTGTTGTTCTCATTTATTATTATTATTATTTATTATTATTATCATTATTATATATTATTATTATTATTATTATTATTATTATTATTATTATTATTATTATTATTATTATTATTATTATTATTATTATTATTATTATTATTATTATTATTTATATTATTATTATTATTATTATTATTAATTATTATTATATTATTATTATTATTATTATTATTATTATTATTATTATTATTATTATTATTATTATTATTATTATTATTATTATTATTATTATTATTATTATTATTGCTATTACTATTACTATTATTATCATTATTATTATTATCATTATCATTAGTGGTCTGTTATCATGATGATGGTGATACTTTATTTTTTTAGATATCGGTATTGCTATAATTATAATAATGACAATAATAATGATTATCGTTATCATTAATATTATTTTTGTTATTGTTTTTATTATTATCATTATCATTAACAACATCATAATCATCATCAACAACAACATTGTCATCATTTGTTATGTATTAACAGTGTTTGATATATATATGAATATATATATATATATATATATATATATATATATATATATATATAATATATATATATATATATATATATACTACTCCTTTATTCGTGTAACTTTTTATTGAACAACCTATAAATTAGTTGCATGAGTAATTGCTAATCGTTCAGTTTTTATGCATATTTTCCATTTATTTTTATTTTATCTTAATCCCCACAAAACAGAGAAAGAGTCATCAAAAATACTTTCATAATTCAACACAGATGCGTTACGGTCCATGAGACTATGAAATCTATGTCATTAAAATCCTGTCATAAGTTCAGCATTATATGATGATGATGAAAAGCGTTCATTTCAAACAAGTAAATATACTCAACAGAATATTTATAATTGTTTAGTCATTTCAGAATGCGAGTGTACTTTAGCTCTGACAGCATTTTCATTTTAAAATGATTCATGGATGTTCTTTTTGCTCCACGAGCCGTAATATTATCTTTATAATCATGTATATTTGTTATGGCAGTTCTTTATTCCACGAAATTAATAGTACTTTACAACCATTTATTTTTGTGCATCT
>NW_020870239.1:434858-457358 GCF_003789085.1 Penaeus vannamei | reverse complement strand
TCTCGTATCTTCTCTCTCTCGTCTCTCTCTCTCTTCTCTCTCTCTCTCTGTCTTCTCTCTCTCTCCTTCTCCTCTCGTCTCTCTCTCTCATCCTCTCTCTCTTCTCTCCCTCTCTCCTCTCACCCCTTCCTCTCTCTCCCTCTCTCTCTTCTGATCTCTCTGGTTCGAGCCCCCTCTCCTCTCTCTCCTCTCGCTCCTCTCGCCTCACTCTCTTCATCTCTCGTCTCGCTTCTCTCTTCTCCGTGTCTCTCCCTCTCTCTCTTCTTCTCCTCTCNAGAGGAGAGGAGAGGAGAGGGCAGGAGCGAGAGGAAGAGAAAAGAAAGAGAAAGAAGAAGAAATGAAGAATGAAGAGGAAAAGAAAAAGGAAAAGAGAAAAAAGGAGGTAGGAGAGAGGGAGGGGGAGAGAGGGAGATAGGAGAGAGGAGGGAGGGGAGGGATTAGGAGAGGAAGAAAGGAAAGATGTAGAGGAGGAGAGGAGAAAAGAAAGATCTCTGTCAGAGGGGGGGGGAAAGAGAAGGAAAGGGAGAAAGCAGAATGAAGAGAGAGAGAGAGATGAGGTGAGCGAATGAGAGGAGGAAGGAAAGAAAAGAAAAGGGAAAGGAGAAAGAGGGAGAGAAGAACAGAAACCGAAAAAAAAAAAAAAAAATCAAACAACAGATAAATTTATACCTAAAGAACTAATAACCAATACGACATTAGAGAATAAACAAACAGACATCCCAGGGAGACTCACCACACCAAACAACTTACAGCCGTTTTTAAAGAGAATGGCTTTTGTGGGAGAGTGAGCTGAGGAGTCAAAAAGAACAAAATAACAGAGTAGGAATTCGGCACATAATAAAAGGAAGAGATTTGCGGCATGTGCAAAATGACACACTATGAGGACGAAACGCCATTGCCGGAGAAGGTGCGGGGGGGGGGAGGGGAGGGGGGGGAAGGTGGTGGGGGTAGGGGAGGGGGTTAGGTAATAGAAAGAGGAGAGAGCAAGACGGATGATGGGAGGAGAAGGAAGGGGAGAAGAAAGGAGAGAGAGAGGAGAGAGAGAGAGAGGAGAGGAGATGAGAGAGAGAGAGAGAGATGAGAGAGAGATGAGATGAGAGAAGAGAGAGAGAGAGAGAGGGAGATGAGAGACGATGAGGAGAGGAGAGGAAGAGAGGGGACCAGACAGACAGACAGACAGACCAGTAGAATTAGGAAAAGAGATGAGAGAAAGAAAAAAGAGGAGGCGAGAGAGCGAGTAGCGGATAGGACAGACAGACAGGACAAGACCAGATAATAGATTAGATTAGATAGGGTAGATAGATAGATATAAGAATAGTATAGATAGATAGATAGATAGATTAGAGAGAGAGAGAGAGGGAGAGAGAGAGAGACAGAGAGAGAGAGATGGAGAGAGAGGAGAGAGAGAGAGATGAGGAGAGAGAAGAGAATGAAGAGAGGAGAGAGGAGAGAGAGGAGACGAGAGGGAGACAGACAGTCAGATCAGACAGATAGATTTTAGGAGAAAATGGAGGAGGAGAGAGAGTGGAGAGAGAGAGAGAGAGAAGGAGAGAGAGAGATGATGAGAGAGAGAGAGAGGAGAGAGGAGAGAGAGAGAGAGACGAGACTGAGAGGAGAGAGGAGAAGATGAGAAGAGAGAGAGAGAGAGAGGACAGAACGACAGACAGAAGTAGCTTTAGAGAAAGAGAGAGAGAGAGATGTTGGTTTAATCACGTGAGAGAGAGAGAGAGAGGACTGAGAGAGAGAGAGAGAGAGAGAGAGAGAGGAGGAGAGAGAGAGAGAGAGAGGAGGAGAGAGAGAGAGATAGAGAGAGAGGAGAAGAGAGAGAGAGAGGAGAGAGATTAGAGAGAGAGAGAGAGGGGTAGATAGATAGATTAGATTAGTTAGATAGAGAGAGAGAGAGAGAGAGAGAGAGAGAGGAGAGGAGAGAGATAGAGAGAGAGAGTCAGAGAAGGAGAGAGAGAGGAGAGAGGAAGAGAGAGAGAGAGAGAAGAGAAAGATAGGAGTGAGAGAGGAGAGAGAGAGATTGAGGGCGCACTCACGATGGCAAGGGGTAAGGAATGTATGCCTCCGCGGCGAAAGCCAAGAGTATGAAGGCCACATAATCGCCTCGCAGATAACTAGGTCCACTCTTCGACCACAGTGTATTGTCTGAGGCCCGATCTGCCCCCGCTGGTCTGAAGCTGGAGGAAGGGAGGGTGTCACGAGGAGGAGGAGGAGGATGGAAGGAGGCGAGGAGGAGGAGAAGGCAGAGGGGTTAGAAGCGAGGCAGGAGGAGGATGTGGAGAGGTGAGGAGGATGAGGGGATGAGGTGGGCTGAGGAGGAGGAGTTTACTGGAAGGAGGATGTGGTTGGGGGGTTGAGCCTTGGAGGGAGGGGAGGTGTCCCACCGAAGGAGGAGGAGGAAGGGGAGACCGGTGTCCACCCTGAGCAGGAGGAGGAGTAGGAGGAGGAGCGAGGAGGAGGAGGAGGAGTGAGGAGGAGGAGGGAAGGAGGAGGGGGAGGGGAGCCGAGGGGAGGAGGAGGAGTGCAGGAGGAGGACTTGAGGAGGAGGAGGAGGAGGAGGTGGAAGAGTGGGATTGAGGAGGAGGGAGGAGGAACGAGGAGGAGGAGAGGAGGAGGAGAGGAGAGGAGGAGGAGGAGGAGGAAGAGGTGGAGGGTGAGGAGAGAGAAGAGAAGGAGGAAAGGGGAAGGAGAAAGAAGAAAGAAAACAAGGATTAGAAAGAAGCGATAATAAGACAGAAGAGGAAAAAGCAGAAGAAAGGGAAAAAAAAGATGAACAAGGAATCCCCAGATAGAGCCCGAGGGCAGGAGGAGAGAAGAGGAAGTAGAAGAGGAAAAGGAAGACAAGAAAAAAGACGGGAAAAGGTGATGGGAAATTATGGAGAGAACGGAAAGGAAAAAAATAGAAGAAGATGGAAGAGAGGGAATGTATTTTAAGAAATGGAAACAAGGAGGAGAAGGAAGGAGGAGGAGGGGAAGAGCAGTGGTGGAGGAATGAAGGGAAGAAGGAGGAGCGAGGGAGAGGAGGAGGAGGAGGAAATAGGAGGATAAAAGAGGAGAAGGAGGATGGAAATGTAGATTAAATATGTCAGATGTGATAAGAAGGATGTAAAAGGATGATGAAGGAGGAGAAAGAGGAAGAGGATGATAATGATGATAAGAAGAAGCACAATGAGAAGAAAGGGGGGACGACGAAGAGAAAGTAGAAAAAGAAGAAAGAAAAGAGAAGAGAAGAAGAAGAAGAAGAAGAAGAAGAAGAAGAAAGGAAGAGGGTGGATAAGAGGAGGAGGAATGAAGGAAGGACCGAGGGGAAGAGAGAAAAAAACGAGAAGAGAGGGAAAAACGAATAAGAAATATAAGAGGAGATAGAGAAGAAGGAGAAGAAGGATGAGAAAGAAGAGGAAGGGGGAGCGAAGGTACAAGAACGCAATAAGAAAGAGGTTTAAATGAAAAAAAAAACAAGTTTTGAAGAGGAAGATGGACCGAGAAGAGAGTGAAAGTTGAAGAAGAAAGGGAAATAAAGAAAAGAAAAAAAAATGCAAATAGACATATAGATACCTAAGTCGATAGACCAAATTAGATGAGCAACAAATTGATTAAACAGCCAAAACACACAAACACACACACATACTGACCAACGGAAAGAAAAAAGACGAAAGAACAAGACAAATAAATAAATGAATAGATCAGACAGAAAGACAGACCAGACAGACGAACAGATAGATAGGACAAGGTTAGATAGATAGATTTAGACAGGTAGATAGATAGAATTAGACAGATAGATTGGGCAGGCAGATTGGAGAAAAGAGAGAGAGACGAGAGATGAGAGGAGAGAGAGATGAGAGGAGAGAGAGAGAGAGAGAGATGAGAGAGAGACGTAGAGAGAGAGAGAGAGAGAGAGAGACAGGACAGGGAACAGACAACAGGACCATGACCAGACAGACAGACCAGACAGACAGACAGACAGACAGCTTGTCCTTTAACCACCAACAGACAGACAGACCAACAGACAGAGAGACAAAGAAATAGAGACAGAGATAGAAGAAAAAAATTAATAGAGAGACGAGACACCATTACGAACGAGAGAGGGAGAGAGGGAGAGAGAGAGAGAGAGGGAAGAGAAACAAAAAATCTTGACCGCATTTTGCCAGCCACTGCACGAACGAAGATGCTTCAACGAGTCATGACAGAGATACAAGTGGCCTCCGCCCCCTGGCTAATGAAATAGAATCCCATGAATATCGACTGCCCTCGCCGCCAGCATTCATCCAGGAACCACCGGATCTTGACGTATTATGGCCGAGAGAAATATGTGGAACTTTAGGCTACACTTCCCTCCTCCTCCCCCCTCTCCTCCTTTCCTCCCCTCCTCCCCTCTCTTACCGCGCTCCTCTCCATCCTCCCTCGCGTCCTCCTTCTGCACTCCGCTTCCTCCTTCCTCCTTCTCCTGCCCTCCCCCTCCTCCCACTCTCCTTCTCCCCTCCCTCTTTCGTCTTCCATCCCGCCCACTCTGCACTCCCTTTCCTCCCTCCCTCCCCCCCCTCCCCCTCCTCCCCTCCTCCTTTCTCCTCCTCCCTCTCTTCCGTCTTCCATCCCTCCGGTCCTCCTTCTGCACTCGCTTTCCTCCCTTCCTCCTTCTCCTGCCCTCCCCTCCTCCCACTCCTCCTCTCCTCCTCCCCTCTCTTCCGTCTTCATCCTCCGGTCCTCCTTCTGCACTCCGCCTTCCTCCCTTCCTCCTCTCCTGCCTTCCCTCCTCCCTCCTCCTCTCCTCCTCTCCTCCCCTCTCTTCCATCTATGTCATCCTCCGCTCCCCTTCTGCACTCGGCCTTCCTTCCTTCCTCCTCCCCCTCTCCTTCTCCTCCTCCTCCCCTCTCTTCCATTCCATTCCTCTGCTCCCACTTCTGCACTCCGCCTTCCTTCCTTCCTCCTCCCTCCTCCTCCCTTCCTGCTGCCCTCCTCTTTCCTCCTCCTTCTCTCTCTTCTATCTTGCCTTCTTTCCCTTTCCTCCCTCCTTCACTTCTCCTCCTGCTCTTCCTCCTCTCTCTTCCATCTTGTCTTCCCCTTCTTCCTCCTCCTTATCCTCTCCTCCCCCCTCCTCCTCCCTTCTCTCTCTTCTACCTTGCCTTCTTCCCCCTTCCACCCCTCCTCCTCCGCTCCCCCTTCTGCACTCCCGCCTTCCCCTCCCTCCTTCCCCCCCTTCACATTTTCCTCCCCTCTCCCCCTCTCCCCCTCCCCCCCTCCCCCCCCCCCCCCCCCCTCTCCCCCTCCCTCCCGCCTTCATATAGTTCATACCCCCCCCCCTCCATCTATCCCCATCCCCTAATTATTCCCACAGCTCCTCCCTTTCTGAAGTTTCCCTGTTCCCTCCACTTTTTTCTTGTTTTATTGATTTTTTTTTTATTATTCTACATCTTTCTCCTTTTCCTCCTCCTCCTCCTTCTACTCCTGATACCTGATTTTCCTTCTTATTTCATAATCCCTTTTACTAGTCTAACTCCCCTCCCTCTCCCTCTCCCTCTAACCTCTCTCTCTTTCCCTCTCTTCTCTCCTCTCCTCTAATCTCTCTGTCTTCTCTCTCTTCTTTCTCTCTCTCTCTCTCTCCCTCTCCTTCTAACCCTCCTCTCTCCCTCTCTTCCTCTTTCTCTCCCTCTCTCTCTCTTCTCCTCTCTCTCTCCTTCTCTCTCTTCTCCACTCTCTCCCTCTCTCTATAATTTCCTTTTCCCTTAATTAATATCCCTCTAACTAGTCCACATCCCCCCCTACTAGTTCGTATTCTTCTCCCATTTGTAGTCCATTCATACCCACCCGATTCCACTTCCTCCTAGTCCACATACCCACCCGATTCCACTTCCTCCTAGTCCACAACCACCGATTCCATCTTCCTCTAGTCCACTACCACCCGATTTCACTTCCTCCTAGTCCACATACCACGCCCATCGATCTCCTCACACCACTTTCTCCTACCCCCCGATTCCACTTTATCCCACCCACCGATTCCACTCTCCTAGTCCACATAACCCACGATTCCACTTTCCTCCTAGTGCCACATACCCACCCCGATTCCATTCCTCCTAGTCACATACTACCGATTCCACTTCCTCCTGTCCACATACCACCCCGATTCCACTTTCTCCTAGTCCACATACCCACCCGATTCCACTTCCTCCTAGTCCACATACCCACCCGATTCCACTTCCTCCTAGTCCACATACCCACCCGATTCCACTTCCTCCTAGTCCACATTCCACTTCCTCAGTCCATACCACCGATTCCACTTCCTCTAGTCCACAAACCACTCCGATTCACTCCTCCTGTCACATACCCACCCGATTCCACTTCTCCTTAGTCCACATCCACGCCGATTTCCACTTCCTCGTCCCCCCCCCCCACTTCCAGCACATAACCCACCCGATTCCACTTTCTCCTAGTCCACATACCCACTCCGTTCCACTTCCTCCTAGTCACATACCCACCCGATTCACCTCCTCCTAGTTCACTAACCATGCACCCGATTCCACTTCCTCCTAGTCCACATACCCACCCGATCCACTTCTCCTAGTTCAAACCCACGGATTCACTTCCTCCCAGTCACATACCCACCCGATTCCACTTTCTCCTAGTCCACAACCCACCCGATCTCACTTTCTTCCTAGTCCACATACCCACCCGATTCCACTTCCTCCTAGTCCACATACCACCGATTCCACTTCCTCCTAGTCCCCATGTTATCCTTCTCCACCTGTCCTCGTTCACACTCCTTTTTGCTAGTTCCCTTTCCTCCTGTTGGTTCAATACCTCTCGTACTAGACCCCCCCCACCCTCACATAATTCCATAACTCTTATTCCCTAATTTCTAATCTCTCTAATTCTCCCCGTTCACACCTACTCTCTCCCCTCGATTCACAACTTCCTCTTAGTCCACCTGAGTTCATATCTTCAGTCACTTCCCCTCCCTCTCCCCGGATTCCACACTCCTCTTAGTCACCGTTCCCTCCCCTCTCCCCCCCTACCGTCGATACCCCCCACGCAAACCGCCGACTTCACCCCCCCTTCTTCCTCCTCCCCCCTTCCCCAGATGGTTTTGCCAGCCGAGACTAATCATTAGCTTTTGGATCATCCTGTTGGGGCCTCTCCCTCCTCCCCTTTCTCTCCTCGCTCCCCCCTCCCTCTTTCTCCCTCCCCCTTTCTCTCCTCTCCCTCCTCCTCTTTCTCTCCTCCTCCCCCTTTCCCTCGTTACTCTTCTCCTCCCCCTTTCCGTCTCCTCCTCCCCTTTCTCCTCGTTTCTCTCTTCCCCTTTCTCTCCCTCCTCCTCCTCCCCCTGTTCTCCTCGTTTCTCTCTTCCTGCCCTTTCTCTTCCTCCCCCCCTCCTCTTTCTCTCCTCCTCTCCTTTTCTCTCTCCTCCCCTCCTCTTTCTCTCCTTCTCCTCCTCCTCCCCCTTCTCTCTCCTACTCCCCCCTCTCTGTTTTCTCCTTCTCTCCTCCTCCCCCTTTCTCTCCTCCTCCCCTTTCCTCCTCTTCCACTCTTCCCTCCTTTTTTCTTCTTTTCCTATTCGTCTTCAATTTTTTTTATTCCTTTGTTTTTTCCTTTCATTATCCTTCGCGATTTGTTTATATATTTTCTTCTCTTCCTTCTCTCTCTCCCTTTCTTCTTATTCTTTTCTCTTATGTTATTCCTTCCTCTCTTCTTCGCTATACTAATTCGTCTTTTTTCCGTTCCCTTTTTTCTTACCCTTTTTCCTCTCCCTTCGACTTTCTCCTATCCTCACCCCCCCTTTTGCCTTTTCTTTCCTCCTCCTTCCTTTATCATTCCCTTCCTCCCTTTCGTTTCCCCTTCTCCCTCCACTCTTCTTCTCCTTCCTTCCTTTTCCCGTCTCCCTCCCCTCTTCTCTTTCTCCTTTTGCCTTTTCTTTCCTCCTTCCCTCCCCTCCCCCTCTTCCCTTTTTCCGTCCACTTCCCCTCTTTCTCTTCCTTCCCCTCTCCTTCTCCTTCCTTCCTTTACCCGTCCCTTCCCCTTTCTTCTCCTTCTTCCCTCTCCTTCCCTTCCCCCCTCTTCTCCTCCTTCCCCTCTTCTTCTCCTTCCTTCCTCCTTCCTCTCGCCCTTTTCACTTAACCCCCTTTCCCCTTTTTGCCTTTTCTTTCCTTCCTCCCCTCCCCTTCATCTCTTCCCCTTTCCCGTCTCTTTCTCCCTTCTCCTTCCTTCCTTTCCCTTTCCCTCTCTTCTACTTTCCTCTCTTCTCCTTCTCCCTTCCCCTCTTCCTCCTTCCTCCTTCTCCTTCCTTCTTTACCGTCTCCTCCTTCCCTTCTGCTCCGTCGCCCCTCTTCTTCTTCTTCCTCTCTTCTTTCCTTCCTTCTCCTCTCTCGCCTTTTCACTTAACCCCCTTTCCCTCTCCCTGAACACCACAGTGCCTTGACCTGTCTATTTTTGGTTATCACTTATTGTCATTTTCTAAATGTTTTCGGTCGCTATAATTGAGTAACTGTCTCTTGCTTTTTTATTTTCTTCCATTCTCTGTGTGTTTGTGGGGGTGTACATACAAACACTTTACACACACACACACATACACATATATACACGCACACCACACAACACGCACGACAACACACACACACACACACACACACACACACACACACACAGACACACCGCTGACACACCAGACACACACACACACACACACACACACACACACACACACACACACACACACACACAACACACCACACACACACACACACACACACACACACACAACACATATATATATATATAATATAATATATATATAATATATATATATATATATATATATATATATATATATACATATGACATACTACGCATATATAAATTACCTTTTAAATCCATTGTCTCATATTAGTTTCCTCTCTTTTGTCCTTTTTTTGTTGTTTTTCGCATTTTTTTACCCCTGTCATATCCTGTCTTCTCAATCTGTGATCATATTTCGCTTTATTGCTATTTTCCTTCTGTAAATGTGACATTTGTGACTTTCTTTCCCTTTTATTTCTTATTTTCTATCTTCCTCTCGTTTTTCCTTTTGCGGTTTGGCTTTCCGTCTCATTCTTCTTCTTCTCCCTTCACTCCTCCTGTTCGCCTCCTATCTTCTTCCTCCTCTTCTTCTCCTCCTCCTCCTAATTCTCCTTCTTCTCTTCTTGTCCTCCTCCTCCTCCTCCTCCTCTCCTTTTCCTTCTCCTCCTCCTAATCCTAATTCTTCTTCTCCTCATCATTCTCTTTCATTTTCCTCTTATTTTCATTAATCCTTCCCCTTCTACTTCTCTTCTCCGTATTTCCTATCATCCTTATATTCTCTTCTTTCCTCCTCCTCCTCCCTTCTCTCTTCCCCCACTACTCTCTTCTCCCTTCTCTCCTCTCCATCCGCCTTCCTCGTCCGTCCCCTCATCACCACCACTCTCCTTCTCCCACCAGTTCTCTTCTTCTCCTCCACTTCCTTCATTTCCTTCTCTCTTCCCGCCAGTTCCTCATTTTTTTCCCACTAGTTCTCCCCTCCTCCTCCCCCCCTCTCTTTCCCACAGATCTCCTACTCCTCCTCCTCCTTTCCCATTCAGATCATCATGCTTTTCCCCTCACATCAGTGCCTCTCCTCATTCCTTCCCCACCCAATCAATCCTCCTCCTCTCCTCCTCCTCTCCTCCAGTTCCTTCTTCTCCACTATGCTTCCTCCTCTCCTCCTCTCGTCCTCCAGTTCCTTCTTCTCTCCCACTAGCTCCTCCCTGCCTTCCCCGTAATCCGTCTAACCAGTTCCTTCTCCTCCTCCGCCTCTTCTCCCACACCATTCGCGCTCTTCTTTCCTGTCTCCCCAGTTCCTAAGACTCCTCCTCTCGGCTCTCTCCTCCCCTCACCAGCTCCACCTCCTCCTCTTCTCCCCACTATCGCCTCCTTCTCCCTCTTCCCTCACCGTTCCTCCTCCTTCCCACAACATTTTCTACCTCCTCTTCCTCCGCCAATTCCTCTCCTCCTCCCATCAATCGTCTCTCTTCCCCCTTCCCACAATTCCTTCCTCCTCCCTTCCCGCACCAGTTCCTCCTCCTCTTCCCCATCCCCTCCTCTCCTCCCTTCCCCCACCAATTCTTCTCTCCTTCCTCCCGGCCCCAGTTTCTCCTCTCATCCTCCCACCATCATTCTCTCCCCCCCCTTCCCCACAAATTCTCCTCCTTTTCCTCCCGCCCCAGTTCCTCCTTCCTCTCCTCTCCTCCTCCACACACCATCTAACCTTTCCCTCATCTCGAGAGACATAACTAGAGCTACAGCTTTCCTCTTGGTTAGCCTCCCCCCTTCCCACCCCACCCCCTTCTCGCACCCATCTGAAGCTACTCTCCCCTTCTAACGGGAAAGGAGTTAGTGTCGTGCTGTGGTGTGTGTGTGCGGTTGTGGTGGTGGCGTGTGTTGTGGTGGGCGTGGTTGCAGTGTGGCGGGTTTGTGTATGTCGTGGTTGCGTGTGTACGTGGTTTGTGTAATGTACAGTGTGTGTGTGGGGCGGGTTGGTGTGTTCGTGTTTTGTAGTGCGTATTTTGTGTGTAGTGTTGTGTTTGTGGGGTAGTTGCGTGTGACGTGGTGCTGTGTTTTGTGCGTTTTGTGTGTAGGGTTGTGGTTTGGTAATGCTTGTTGTGTTACGTTGTGCTCTCGGGCGTGTTGTGTGTGTCACGTGCTTGTGTTTGTTGTGTGTTGTGGCGTGCCTTGTTGTGTGTGCGGCTTGTTGTGTGCTTGTGTGCGCGCTTGTTCTGTGCATGCATGTATGTACGCGTTCTTGTGTGTGGTGTGCTGGTATTTGTGTGTATTGTTTTGTTGTGGTGGGGTTGTGCTAGTCTGTGTTTGGTTTTCGTTGTTTGTACATGTTTTGCTTGTTTGTTTCATCTTGTTTGTATTTCGAGTGTACAGGTATGTTTGTTTGTTTGTGTGATTGCATGCTTTATTGATACGTGTTGTCGGTGCGTGTATGTATACTTGGTTCTTGTGGAGAGAAGAGAGAGAGAGAGAGAGAGAAGAGACAGGAGAGAGAAGAGAGGAAGAGAGAGAGACAGAGAGAGAGGAGAAGAGAGAGAGAGAGAGAGAAGAGAGAGAGAGAGAGAGAGAGACCAGAGAGAGAGAGGAGAGAGAGAGAGAGAGGGAGATGAACGAGAGGAGAGAGAGAGAGAGAGAGAAGAGAGGAGAGAGAGAGAGAGAGGAGAGAGGAGAAGAGAAAGAAGGAGGGAGAGAGAGAGAGGGAAGAGAAGTAGAGAGAGAGAAGAGATAGAGAGATGAAGGATGAGATGAGAGAAGGAGGAAGAGAAGATAGAAAAGAGAGGAGAGGAGAGAGAGAGACAGAACAGACAGATAGACAGCACAGAGCAAACAGGAAAGGACAGTGAGACATTACGATAAGATAGACAGACAGGATGAGAAACAGATAAAGAAATAGGAAAAGAAAGAAATGGTAAAAAAACTCANTTCCTCCTTCCTCTCGCCCTTTCACTTAACCCCCTTTCCCCCTTTTGCCTTTCCTCCTTCCCCTCCCCTTCATCTTCCTCTTCCCCTTTCCCGTCTCCTTCTCCCTTCTCCTTCCTTCCTTTCCCTTCTCCTTTCCCTCTTCTTCTACTCTCCTCTCTTCTCCTTCTCCCTTCCCCTCTTCTCCTCCTTCCCCTCTCCTTTCTCTTCTTCCTTTACCCGTCTCCTCCTTCCTCTTCTTCTCCTTCTTTCTTCTCCTTCCTTCCTTCCCCTCTTCTTCTCCTTCCTTCCTCCTTCCTCTCGCCCTTTTCACTTAACCCCCTTTCCCCTCTCCCTGAACACCACAGTGCCTTGACCTGTCTATTTTTGGTTATCACTTATTGTCATTTTCTAAATGTTTTCGGTCGCTATAATTGAGTAACTGTCTCTTGCTTTTTATTTTCTTCCATTCTCTGTGTGTTTGTGGGGGTGTACATACAAACACTTACACACACACACACATACACATATATACACGCACACACACGCACATACACGCACACACACACACACACACACCACACACACACACACACAAACACACACAGACACACGCTGACACACGCAGACACACACACACACACACACACACACACACACACACACACACACACACACACACACACACACACACACACACACACACACACACACACACACACACACACACATATATATATATATAATATATATATATATATATATATATATATATATATATATATATATATATATATATATATACATATACATATACGCATATATAAATTACCCTTTTAATCCATTGTCTCATATTAGTTTCCTCTCTTTTGTCCTTTTTTGTTTTTTCGCATTTTTTACCCCTGTCATATCCTGTCTTCTCAATCTTGTATCATATTTCGCTTTATTGCTATTTTCCTTCTGTAAATGTGACATTTTGACTTTCTTTCCCTTTTATTTCTTATTTTCTCTCTTCCTCTCGTTTTTGTTTTTGCGGTTTGCTTTCCGTCTTCATTCTTCTTCTTCTCCCTCACTCCTCCTGTTCCGCCTTCCTATCTTCTTCTTCCTCCTCCTTCTTCTCCTCCTCCTCCTAATTCTCCTTCTCCTTCTTATTGTCCTCCTTCCTCCTCCTCCTCCTTTCCTTCCCTTCTCCTCCTCCTAATCCTAATTCTTCTTCTCCTCATCATTCTCTTCATTTTCCTCTTATTTTCATTAATCCTTCCCCTTCTACTTCTCTTCTCCGTATTTCCTATCAGTCCCTTGTTATATTCCTCTTCATTTTCTTCCTCTTCCTCCCCTTCTCCCTTCCCCCACTACTCCTCTTCCTCCCTTCTCTCCTCTCCATCCGCCTTCCTCGTCCTCCTCCTCATCCACCACCACTCTTCCTTCTCCCACCAGTTCCTCTTCTTCTTCCTCCACTTCCTTAATTTCCTTCTCTCTTTCCCCGCCAGTTCCTCATTTTCTTCCCACTAGTTCTCTCCTCCTCCCCCCCTCTCCTTTCCCCACCAGATCCTCCTACTCCTCCTCCTCCTTTTCCCATTCAGATCATCATGCTTTTCCCTCACATCAGTGCCTCCTCCTCATTCCTGCACTCACCAATCAATCCTATTCCTCCTCCCTCCTCCCTCCTCTCCTCCAGTTCCTTCTTCTCCACTACTCCTCCTCCTCCTCCTCTCCCTCCAGTTCCTTCTTCTCCCACTATCCTCCTCCTCCTCCTTCCCCAGTAATTCCTCTACAGTTCCTTCTCCTCCTCCGCCTCTTCCTCCCCCACCATCGCCTCCTTCTCTTCCCCTTCTCCCACCAGTTCCTACCTCCTCCTCTCCTCCTCCCCCACCAGCCTCCACCTCCTCCTCTTCCTCCCCCACTATCGCCTCCTTCTCCCTCCTTCCCTCACAGTTCCTCCTCCCTTCCCACACCATTTCCTACCTCCTCTTCCTCCGCCCCAATTCCTCTCTCCTCCCCCATCATCTCTCCTCCCCCCTTCCCCCACCAATTCCTCCTCCTCCCTTTCCCCACCAGTTCCTCCTCCTCTTCCTCCCATCCCCTCCCTCTCCTCCCTTCCCCCACCAATTCTTCCTCCCCTTCCTCCGGCCCCAGTTTCTCCTCCTCATCCTCCCCACCATCATCTCTCCCCCTCCCCCTTCCCCCACCAATTCCTCCTCCTTTTCCTCCCGCCCCAGTTCCTCCCTTCTCCTCCTCCTCCTCCTCCCACACACCATCTAACCTTTCCTCTTCCATCTCGAGAGACATAACTAGAGCTACAGCTTTCTCTTGGGTTAGCCTCGCCCCCCCCTTCCACCCCACCCCCCTTCCCACCCCATGAAGCTACTGCCCCCTCTTTCTAGACGGGAAAGGAGTTAGTGTGCGTGCTTGTGTGTGTGTGTGTGCGTGGTTGTGTGTGTGGGCGTGGTTGTGTGTGTGGGCGTGGTTGCGTGTGTGGGCGTGGTTGTGTGTATGTATGTGGTTGCGTGTGTACGTGGTTGTGTGTATGTACATGGTTGTGTGTGTGGGCGTGGTTGTGTGTGTACGTGGTTTTGTGTATGTGCGTATTTGTGTGTGTACGTGGTTGTGTGTGTGTGCGTAGTTGCGTGTGTACGTGGTTGTGTGTTTGTGCGTGTTTGTGTGTGTAGGTGGTTGTGTGTGTGTATGCGTGGTTGTATGTGTACGTGGTTGTGTGTGGGCGTGGTTGTGTGTGTACGTGGTTGTGTGTGTGTGTGTGTGTGTGCGTGTTGTGTGTGTGTGTGTGTGTGTGTGTGTGCGCGCTTGTTTCGTGCATGCATGTGTACGCGTTCTTGTGTGTGTGTGCGCGCTTGTTTCGTGCATGCATGTATGTACGCGTTCTTGTGTGTGTGTGCTGGTATTTGTGTGTTTGTTTGTTTGTTTTGTGTGGTTGTGCTAGTCTGTGTTTGTGTTTCGTTGTTTGTACATGTTTTGCTTGTTTGTTTCATCTTGTTTGTATTTCGAGTGTACAGGTATGTTTTGTTTGTTTGTGTGATTGCATGCTTTATTGATACGTGTGTGTCGGTGCGTGTATGTATACTTGTTCTTGTGGAGAGAGAGAGAGAGAGAGAGAGAGAGAGAGAGAGAGAGAGAGAGAGAGAGAGAGAGAGAGAGAGAGAGAGAGAGAGAGAGAGAGAGAGAGAGGAGAGAGAGAGAGAGAGAGAGAGAGAGAGAGAGAGAGAGAGAGAGAGAGAGAGAGAGAGAGAGAGAGAGAGAGAGAGAGAGAGAGAGAGAGAGAGAGAGAGGAGAGAGAGAGAGAGAGAGAGAGAGAGAGAGAGAGAGACAGAGAGAGAGACAGAGACAGACAGATAGACAGACAGACAAACAGAGAAAGACAGGTAGACATAGAAAAGATAGACAGACAGAGAAAGAAGATAAGAAAATAGGAAAAGAAAGAATGGTAAAAAAAACTCACACTACCAAACAAACCAACCAGAAAAAAACATACAATCCCCCCCCCCCATAACAAACCAAGACACAAAAACACAAAACAAAAACAAACAACAACAAAAAAAGAAATCTGCACCTCAATATTTACATCCCCAACCTCGGTCGCAAAACCTCGGGGGGGGGAACCCACTCGGGCAGAAGTGTTCGACCCGAGCGTGCCCAGACCAGCCTCCCCGACATGCTCCAGTGGGCAATATGTATGGCTCTCAAAGGTCAGAATGCAGAGCTTGGGCGTGCGTGCGTGTGTATGCAGGAAAGGTCAACTCCTGCTCGGTGCGGCCATGATGTAAGGTCGGGCAAGGTCTGTTTGGGTAAGGGAGGGAAGAAGGGAAGAGGGAGGAGGGAGGAGGGAAAGAGGGAGGGAGTGTGTGGTTTATGGAGGATGGAGAGAAGGGTGTATGTGAATGGATTCGAGAGAGAGAGAGAGAGAGAGAGAGAGAGAGAGAGAGAGAGAGAGAGAGAGAGAGAGAGAGAGAGAGAGAGAGAGAGAGAGAGAGGAGAGAGAGAGAGAGAGAGAGAGAAAAAATAGAGAGAGCTAAAGAGACAGAAAAAAGGAAATAAAAGAAAAATCACATCAAAAAAATATCAATAAAGACAAACCAATCATAAAAAAAAGAGAAAGAGCCAGAAGGAGAGGAAAAGGCAACGAAAACGAGAAAGAAAAAGGGCAATAAACGAGAGAAACGGGAGGGAAAGCAGACACCAGCTACCTCCTGGCCTTAAATGTTGCTCCTGCTACACTTGATGGTCCGGACCCCACCCACTCACCCCCCACCCCCCACGCCCCCCTTCACTCGCTCCCCACCCCCCTCGAGGCGTCTTCCAGGGGGGGAGGGGGAGGAGGGGCTTACGCGGCTGAGATAGACACGAGAAGAAGCACGTTGTGGGCGGTATTTTTCGGATTTTTGTGATATGGGCGTGCGGATATTATGCTTGTGGGTGTGGGGGTGGGGTTGGATGGATCGGAGGGTGGGTGGGTGGGTTTGTGGGCGTTTGAAGGGGTTGGGAAAGACGTCAGGTGGGCGTGAGGGAAAGGTAGAATGGGCGTGGTGAGTTGGAGAAGAGGAATTGATAGCATTTTAGCGTGTTGTTCAAGCCAGGAATCATCTCGATGGGCGTGTCAGACAAACGGGCGTGGCGAGAGATTGAGGGGGAGAGAGGAATGATAATAAAAGCAAAAAAAAAAAAAAAAAAGACCATTTCGTAGGCGTGGTAGATCGAGAAGGAGCTCCTTGTGGGCGTGGTGTTGTCGCGAGCTCCTGATACACTTTCACGGGTGTTCAGAGCAAAGTTCACAGGGAGGACTAAAAAGCTGACTGGGGCAAAAAGCCGCCTTCCCGCTGGTCAGTATCTAGAGCCGCCCCCCCGCCCGCCTCCCCACTCCCCGGCCACCCCTGCCCACCTCAACCCACCCCCTCAGCCACCAGCAGTCACCGTCAGGGCAATGAGGCGCCTAAGGTATACAGGTACAGGTACAGGTTCGGGTACAGACACGTATGCACGGAGAGGTACACGTTGAGATAGAGATACAGGTCCGTGTACACATACACACACACGTACACACACATACAGGTACAAAGACGAAAAAAATGCAGGTGTACAGTAGCCACAGGAAGGAACAGAACAGGTACTCCGTGTACATACACCACAGGTACAAAGACGGAAAAAGCAGGTGTACAGTATCCACAGGAAGGAGAGGTACTCCGTGTACACACACATACACACACAGATACAAAGGGGAAAAAATACAGGTGTACAGTAGCCACAGGAAGGAACAGAACAGGTACTCCGTGTACACATACACACACAGGTACAAAGACGGAAAAAATGCAGGTGTACAGTACCCACAGGAAGGAACAGGTACAAATCCAGGTACAAAACACATAGACAGTAACCACGAGGAAGCGAGATTCGACGAGAATGAAAATCTGTGATGAGAACCGAGATATATTTCAGATATCTTTCTTTTTTTTTTTCTTCTTCGAATGATTGATGGCGAATAACGTAGAAAGAAGTGATGACTTGGCGAGCTTTTTTTCGTGGTGGACATGACTGCCACGTGATGAATCCTGTGGTTTCTGGTGGTGACTATGTGGTGATCCGATGGTTTGTATTCGTCACGGCATGTTGATGTTGTGATGGACAAGACCATTGATAATCTAGTTAATATGATGTGCTTGAGAGACGTGATGAAGCTGTATGTTGCTGTCTGGGTGTTGGTATTGATGAAGATGTTGCAATAAGGGAGTAAGAGAGAGAGAGAGAGAGAGAGAGAGAGAGAGAGAGAGAGAGAGAGAGAGAGAGAGAGAGAGAGAGAGAGAGAGAGAGAGAGAGAGAGAGAGAGAGAGAGAGAGAGAGAAAGAGAGAGATGATATAATATATATATAATTATATATATAATATATATATATAGAGAGAGAGAGACGAGAGAGAGAGAGATAGAGAGAGAGAGAGAGAGAGAGAGAAGAGAGAGAGAGATGAGAGATAGATAGAGATGATAGACGAGAGAGAGAGAGAGAGAGAGAGAGAGAGAGAGAGAGAGAGAGAGAGAGAGAGAGAGAGAGAGAGAGAGAGAGAGAGAGAAAGGAGAGAGAAGAGAGAGAGAGAGAGAGAGAGAGAGAGAGAGAGAGAGAGAGAGAGAGAGAGAGAGAGAGAGAGAAGAGAGAGAGAGAAGAGAGAGAGAGAGAGGAGAAGAAGAAGATAGGAGAAGAAGAAGAATAGAATTAGATGTGAGAGAAGAAGACAAGAGAGAGAGGTTAGAAGAAGAGAAGAGAGCCAGAGGAGAGAGAGAGAGAGAGAGAGAGAGAGGAGAGAGAGAGAGAGGAGAGAGAGAGAGAAGAGAGAGAGAGAGAGAGAGAGAGAGAGAGAGAGAGAGAAGAGAGGGAGAGAGGGAGGGAGAGAGCGACCACACAGAGACAGACAGACATAAAGACAGGCAGACAGAAACAGAGAAAAAAGCGAGAAAAAAAAAAAAGGAGAGAGAGAGAGAGAGAGAGAGAGAGAGAGAGAGAGAGAGAGAGAGAGAGAGAGAGAGAGAGAGAGTAGAGAGGAGAGAGAGAGAGAGAGAGATGCAAACGTTGATGGAATTAATGGTGACGATGATATAAAGGTGATGATAATTAAGTGATGGAGACACCGAGGTAAACCCCCCTCCACCAGATCGTAAACCCGTCCACCCCTCTCTCTCTTCCCCCCTTCCCCCCCTCCCTTATGAAGAGAAAGTCCTAAAGCCAAAAATGGATATTAATGAGAGCATAAAAACTATATACGCGGCAATTAATCCTGTTTTCTCTCACGGTAAGGATCGTTATAATTCTTGCTTATTGAATATCATTCGTAATTAATTCTTTGAGTAGGATTTGAAAATAAAAAGAAGATTAGAGAAAAAAGAGGGAAGGGAGGGAAAGAGGGAGGAGGGTGGGAGGGAGGGGAGGGAGGGAGGGAGGGAGGGAGGGAGGGAGGGAGGAGGGAGGGAGGGAGGGGGAGAAGAGAGAGAAGAGAGAGCAGAGAGAGAGAGAGAGAGAGAGAGAGAGAGGAGAGAGAGGAGAGAGAGAGAGAGAGAATGAAGAGAGAGAGAGGAGAGAGGAGAGGAGAGAGAGAGAGAGAGGAAAGAGAGGAGAGAGAGAAGAGAGGAGTAGAGAGAGACGAGAAGAGCGAGAGAGAGAGAGAGAGAGGAGAGAGAGAGGGAAAGGAGGCGAGGAGAGGAGAGAGAGAGAAGAGAGAGAGAGAGAGAGAGAGAGAGGGAGAGAGAGAGAGAGAGAGAGAGAGAGAGAGAGAGAGAGAGAGAGGAGAGAGAGAGAGAGAGACGAGAGAGAGTGAAACAAACAGAATCCAAACCTCACATTATAGAAAGGAAGATAACGAGACGTCAGAAGAAAATGAATCATAATCCGATTTCCTTGACGAGACGAGAGTACTTTTCGGTAATGGATCTACGATTCTTTTAATAACTCGCAATAAACATAATCTCTTAATTCAGAAAAAAAGGTAACCGCACGCATCAATTAGCTTCAATTCCATAACTAATCGTTAATAAGTCGAAATCGATTGAGAAAAATCTTGAATCTAACCTGTTGGGATCTAATCGTTCTTGAGCGGGGTTTAATTCCTTTTGAAAATTCAAAAAAAACGATTCTCTCGTCTATTTTGGCCTACTCCATTGCATTTCCCGGCCTTCCTGTGATCATATTTAGAAAATTTTAAATGGCGATCGATTGCATTCCCGCCTTTCGACCCCACAAAAACTAAAAAAAGCTCTACATAGGTGAGAGTAACAGAAAATTGGTTCGGTTACTTTCATAGCAAGGCAGAAGGGCTTACACTGGTACCAACGCGGCAGACGAACCACGCCCAGACCATTCCCGCGCAAGTGTTACCAGATCAGCTGATATGAAAAGGATTCGGAGTTTTGTTTTGATTACTGGGTATTCTTCGCTGACTCATCGAGGCACGAGCAACTCATTGCAAAAGTGAAAATAATACACATCAGTTTTATGTTACCTGGTTTAACAAGAGAACAGACGCACATGGAATACTGACTTAACATGTTTTTTTTTCCTCTTCTCTTTTCAGATTTTAAAATGATACATATATCTTGTTGAAATACCCATGCATACTATTTCTACCAACGTAGTTTATGAAGGTAATTAACTTAGCTCTTATATGTTCTCGGAAAAAGAAATCTTCGTTTGTTTAAGCTTAGAAAAGGTCTATTGTCTCCCCAACTATCATGATGGGCTCGTATCCCCTCCCCTCTGAGAAGCGCCCGCGAGCACACAATGGAGAAGAAAATATATATACCCCCGCGGGCTTTAGCATCTACGATAATGATGGTCTGCCGCGGATGACCCAGCCAAGGTCAAAGGAAATGCGGCGTCTAAGGGGCCCCGTGACCTGACCTGTTTTGGACTCTGACCTGACCTTGCCCTGAGGCCCTGCACCGGCATCGCCACCCATCACATGTCACGCAAAATCCCCAACCACCGTGGGGACCTGGGGACATTTTATGGCTGGGACTAATGGGTATGTTTCTCGTTTTCAAGTTGACCCTGATTAAATTTCCTGTTTTGCTCCCATTACTGGTAGAAAATGACTGGTAGAAAAATTACTACTAGAAAAAATTACGGGTAGAATTACTAGTAGAAAAATTACTGGAAGAAAAATTACTGGTAGAAAATTTACTGGTAGAAAATTTACTGGTAGAAAAATTACTGGTAGAAAAATCACTGGTAGAAAAAAAAACACTGGTAGAAAAAAATACTGGTAGAAAAATTACTGGTAGAAAAAATTAGAGAAAATTACTGGCAGAAAAATTACTAGTAGAGAAAATTACTGGTGGAAAAATTACTGGCAGCCGAAGGTACAGCACACTGTACATTGCACACGTATACATGTTCGTTGTGCAATACATATGCTACCCCGCCACGCACACACTCGCACATCTGCAAAAGCAAGTGTTTGGATAAAAACGATGCATCACGGATTTTTTTTTCTTATTTTTTTTTGTACATTCGAGCAGCAACACTTGTCTTACAACATACAATTCTCGATACATCGGAATATACATCAATCGTAACGTCCCATTATAACCAGCATGCAATCAAAAAAAAAAAAAAAAAAAAAAAAAAAAAAAAAAAAAAAAAAAAAAAAAAAACGTATTCTCTTTTTGGATGAAAAAGGAAGAAAACAAAATAGATATTCTCTAACCCATATTCTCTTATTTTAATGAAAAAGAAGAAAACAAAATAGATATTCTTCCTAACCCATATTCTCTTATTTTAATGAAAAGGAAGTAAAAAAAATAGATATTCTTCCGACGTAAATACAGTCAACGAGAAGTACCAATAGACAGTCTTCGTTTCCATCCATTTGCGGCCGAGACGTCGAGGCTGTCTTCAAGAGGGTCGAAGGAAAGGGACAGCCAAGAGTGAAGGGAATTAGAGCAACCTTCTCCATAACCCCCACCCCACCCCCACCACCCCTCTCACCATCACCCTTCCACCTCCTCCCTTCCGCCGACCTCTCCCTCCTCCCCCTTACCACCCTTCCCCGCCGTTACTTTCAGCCGAGTTAGACTTTCAGATTTTGTCACAATTCGCTCCGTGTGGATTTCCCAAGCGGTTTGCACATCTGAAAGGCGAGTGGATGTGGGTAGGAGAGAGAAATGATCGGATATCTGCGTCTAGACCGTCGCCGATTTTACAAATATGCGAAGGATATTTTTTCTCATCATTCACTATGAATCATCAACTTTTTTTCCGTCTGTGTGGGTTCGGTTCTTTATCTGTACTTCCACCCTTCCTCCCTCCTCCCTTCTCCCCTCCCTCCCTCCCTCCCTTCCTCTCTTCAACTCCCCTCCTCCCTCCCCCTCCTCCTCTCCTTCTCTCCCTCCCTCCCTTCACCTCCCTCCCTCCTTCCCTCCCTTCCCCCCTACCTTCCTTTCTTTATTCCTCCTTCCTTTACCTCTCCTCCCCTCAGCGAAGCAAAACGAGGTGAGGTCAGGTCATGATGGTTGTTGTTGTTGACCTAGGCGGCGCCCCGGGCCACGTTGTTCCAGCCGAGGTCATTATCGTCACATTCGGTCTGACCTGCGAAGCCTCCTCCCCCCCCCCCCCATCTACAGTGCTTCGCTGATGAGCTTCCTTCACCTCACCTGGCAAGGTCGACATGATTAATTCTCTCCTCAACCCCTTCTTCTCCTCCTTCTCCTAATTTTATCGTCTCTGTCTGTCTGTCTCTCTCTCTCTCTCGTCCTCCTTCTCCTTATTTCATCATCTCTGTCTGTTGTCTCTGTCTGTTTCTCTGTCTCTCTCTCTCTCTCTCTCTCTCTCTCTCTCTCTCTCTCTCTCTCTCTCTCTCTCTCTCTCTCTCTCTCTCTCTCTCTCTCTCTCTCTCTCTCTCTCTCTCTCTCTCTCTCTCTCCCTCTCTCTCTCCTCTCTCTCTCTCTCTCTCTCTCTCTCTCTCCTCTCTCTCTCTCTCTTCTCTCCTTCTCTCTCTCTCTCTCTCTCTTCTCTCTCTCTCTCTCTCTCCCTGTCCCTCTCGTCCTCCTCATGATTCTCTTCGTCCTCCTGACGTTCGCTTCCTTCTTTCTCCCCTTCTTCCTTCTCGTTTTCCTCATTTCCTTAATCCCTTTCTCAACTCCTCCTCCAACTCGTTTGATTTTCCCTTCCCCCTTGTCCTTTCTCCGTCTTTCACTATTCGCCTCTCGTTCTTTTCTGTCTGTCTGTCTGTCTGTCTGTCTGTCTGTCTGTCTCTCTTCTCTCCCTCTCTCTCTCTCTCTCTCTCCTCTTCTCTCTCTCTCTCTCTCTCTCTCTCTCTCTCTCTCTCTCTCTCTCTCCTCTCTCTCTCTCTCTCTTCTCTCCTCTCTCTCTCACTCTCTCGCCTCGCCCTCTCTCTCGTTCCTCTCTCTCTTCTTCTCTCCTCTCCCTCTTTCCTCTCGCCATTGCCTCCTTCCTCGCTTCCTCCCGCTCGCACCTGTTGCGTGTTGGCGAGAATTATCAGTTTTCTCTTTGCTATTCCCCTTTCGTAACCTCTTTTCTCGTTCCGGATCCGAGAGTTAGAGTTACTTCG
>NW_020870239.1:424858-429858 GCF_003789085.1 Penaeus vannamei | reverse complement strand
AGGATGAGGAAGAGGAGGAAGAGAAGAAGAAATTCGAAGAAAAAGGAAGTAGAAGAAAAAGAAGAATAAAATAAGAGTTAAGAAAAAACACGAAGGAGTAGAGGAAAATAAGAATCAAAAGAGGAGGAGGTAAAGGAAGAGGTGGAGCAGCGAAGGCAAAGAAGGGTAGGAGGAGTAGAAGGAGAAGGAGGAGGAGGAAGGAGGGGAGTAGGAGGAGGGAGGACGCAGGGGAACGGGGAGGAGGAGGAGGAGGAAAGGAGGGGGGGGTGTGAATAGCGGACGAGAACTTTAGGGACAATTATAGTGAAAGTTGTTACCCCTCCCCTCCCCCCTTCCCCCCCTTTCCCTCACCCCCAACATATGGTATGTCTACCCCCTTCTCACTACCCCCCCCCCCATCCCCCCTCCTCTTTCCACAAGCACGCATTCACACAGTCGACGCGCATTCTCTTCGCTACAACGCACAACGCGGGAAAAATAAAGATTAAATGGCTTTTGGAAAATTCCTTTTGTCTTTTTCGATTTCTTCATCTTATTAGAAAATATATATGAGGTATTTCTGAGATTCAAATGGACTTTTTGATGTATTACTTAATCTGTCTTTATCAACCGGTTTCATATATTTCGAGTATCTGTACTAGAGTATTTTTCATATTATACCGGAAAAAAAGAGAATGTAAAATCTAATCTTCGTTTAGATATTTAAATTAAAGGAATAGAATTTTCCTGGTGGCAATGCACTTCTGTAGCGAAAATATTTCCCTTTGTCCGAACGCATTGGGTTTCGTCCGAAAGGTGTGAAACATCGTCAAAATCATTCGGTGTCTTCATAACCTCATTATAGGCCTAGTGCGAAATTTCTACAGCAATTGAGAAAAAAGATCTTCAGATTATTTTTCCATCTCCCTTTTGCCGTTGTGATTGGCTGTTTATGTAAAGAAAGAAGAAATAAAACTGCATCTATATTGATCGAGGGACTACGTATCTAAAGTGATCTCTCTCCATGGTGGACGACGAGCGTAAAAGGGGAAAAAGACGTTCCTAGTCACCCTTGCTTCCCCTACCCTCCCTCGTCCCCCCCATATAGGCCTACCGTTGTCTCCACCACAGGCTGGATCATCCTGCATTTGTCCTAATCCTGTGACCTCCTCCTCCTCCTCCTCGCTCGCCCTCTCCTCTCCCCCTCCCCCTCCTCCTCCATTCCCTACGACCCTTTGCTGACGAGACAGTGTGTGAGTGCGTGCGTGTGTGTCTCTCTCCTCTACCAGCCCCTATTCCCCCCCTTTCTCTCCCTCTCTCTCTCTCTCTCTCCCTTCCTTCCCTGCCATGCCCCTCCCCCCCCCTCCCTCTTTTCCGAAGCAACCGCCGTTCCCACGCATTTCTAGCTGGTCTTCCCCCTCGCTTTTCTTGGGTGTTTTGTTGACCTCAGTTTATCAGCATTGCTATCTATCAGGCTTTATCGTGTGTTGTTGCTATCGCTATATATAAGTTCAGCTTTACGTTTTTTATATGTTATGGGAATAAAAAGCTATCTTGTATTGTTTTAAAAAGTCAGCAAAATGGAGAAATTGCATATTCGTTTCTACATATACGAATAAACATATTTTTAGGAGTAGAACATCTGTAGAATTCGTTGCGGTGGTAGGCCTATATCACGTGACCTTGATCGCAGGTCAACATGTCAAGCGAGCGTGACCTCCTCTTTCCCTGACCTCGTGTTGCTAGCTCACCATCAGCTTCAGGTCACGTTCTGGTCCTAAAATGTTCATCTGTTGGTAGTTTTGAGGTTTTGTTTGGGATAAGAGTTGACGATTAGTTTCTCGTATAATTAAGCCCTATGTTTCAAACATAGACGAACACACGCACACGAAGAGACGCACGCACACACGAACAAACACGCACAAACACATACTCACATACACACACCACACACACACACTCACACCACATACTCTCTCTCACATGCACACAAACACACACACACGCACACACACACACACACACACACACACACACACACACACACACACACACACACACACACACACACACACACACACACACACACACACACACACACACACACACACACACACACACACACACACACACACACCCTTCCACTTCCCCCCAATCTAAACATCTCATACTAATTGTTATTTATAATTCATGCGTTCCTCTTTTTTTTTGCATCCAATATGTCTTACCTTTATGCTCTGATTTACACACCTACATATTTCGTCTGCTGTTCGGGCCGCCATTCATCAACGGCAGACCATATTTGCGACCACTAAATCACCCTCTTGTTCTTATTTCTCTTCCACGTCCCTCGTCGTTTCATTATCTAATGTACAAAGAGACACATATATCCTGCATTGTTAATTTCTCTCCATTGTGTGCTAATCTCTCTTCGTATGCTAGATTGTTACTGCATTCGTTTCCTATTATCATGTTGTTCGAATTATTCCCATTGTTTGGTCGTTATTCACACCGCATGGACTGTCGGCAACATGTACGTTACATACGTGGGTATATTGTAGCAGCGTGGGTGGGTTGTAGGAAGCTACGGGCTGGGGAGAGGTTGTAGGGGTGTAGGGGGGGGCGCTGTGGTGTCGGATGGCGTGAGTTTGGGTATTGGGTGAGGTTGTATGGGCGTGGGTATTGGGTGAGATTGTATGGCGTGGGTGTGGGTATTGGGTGAGGTATTGGGTGGGTTGTATGGGCGTGGGTAGGGGGTTGTCGTTTTGTACGGGCGGTTGCGCATGGGTTGGGTGTGTTTGTGAAGTTGGGTTGTAGGAAAGTTATTGCGGGCGTCAGTTAGGGTTGTATGGGGCATGGGTGTGGGGTGAGTGTGTGTGTGGAGTTGTATGGGGGCGTGGGTGTGGGGGTGTGGGTGGTGGGGGGTAAGTGAGAAGTTCCGAAATCGACCGCGAGAGAGCGTGGTGTTGCTGTTGTTTGCGCGGGCGGAAAAAAAACAACGAAAAATGCTTGCTCTTTTTCTTTGCATTGTGGTCCATATTTTCCTCCTAAAAAGATCGGAATGCAGAGATAGAACTGGTTGTAAATAAGAATAAACGTCCAGAAATTAGAAGACAGACATGGAGAGCAAGAAGGAAGCAACAAATATGTGTTGACCACGTGCACTGGCAGCCCGGGCGCGTCTCCCTACCCGACCTGGGCCGACCTTAGCTGCTGTTGCCTCCGGACCAGCCCTGATTTTCCCAATTTTCATGTCATTCTCTTCCAGCCGATAACAACACATCTTTCTAGTAAGTATATGCAACTATCTTATTCATTACTCATTGTTCTAGAAACGATTCTTGCAAGCACAGTAGGCCTACGCTAAGAAATGGAAAATCCTTCATTGGCATCGTCGATAGGCCTGTGTTGATCAGCAGGATGGAGGGCTATCGGTGTTGCCATATGGTTGGTCACGAGGCCTCATGTCACTCAAAGAGGAAAGGGGGGAGGGGGGGGGGGAACACTGAGAATCTGGCAGCTTAGCAGAAAATAAAAACTTTTGTTCTACGGATGGGAATACATGTACACACACCTGGCGATACGACTGTGTATCATTTACACGCACACTCATAAATCTACACAAGCACATCACAACCGAGGCTCGAAAGCAGTAGATTTACTTGCAAAAACTACAACAACAACAACAACATCAATAACTCGGAACTGCATCCCTACTCTCCCAAAACGCACGGACGCAATCGCAAAACGCAAAGGAAACACGCACAAACAACTTTCCTCCGCAAACACATACCGATTTATTTCCGCCCAAGCAATTCCTCAGCATCCATTAACTAAAATTCCAGCGGAAATCTGCGCCCAGATTTGCCTCTGAGCTCTGACAAATGACGAAAATATGAATCGATGGCAGACGGCAGGAAGTACACGAACCTCAATATGTCAACAGCTGGATCTAACGCTGACCGCCACAGCCGCATCTGTCCACCTTCCCTGCCAACCCCCCCCCCCCTGCCTTTCCCATTCCCCTGCCAACAGTGCGAGGTCCTTCTCATCTCTCGCTCTGTTGAAGCATCTCTGTCTCTCTCGTTTAGCTTGATCAGAATTGTTGTTTTTTGAAGTTATTATTTGGGTATTCCTTTCTCTGCTCAGTTTTCATATAGTTTTTTTTTTCTGTCCGTCTCTTTATCTCTCTGTCTCTGTCTCTGTCTCTGTCTCTGTCTCTGTCTCTGTCTGTCTGTCTGTCTGTCTGTCTGTCTGTCTGCTGCTGTGTCTGTCTGTCTGTCTGTCTCTCTCTCTCTTCTTTTGTTATTTTTTCCTTCCAGTTCTTCCTCTTTTCATCATACATCATTCTCTATTCAGTTGCTCATATCATTTGCTATCTTCTTATGCCAACGTCAGCTTGTCTTTTGTATTCCATTTATTTGTCTCTCTCTCTGCCTCACCCTTCCTTAGTCTGCTCGTTTTTTTATGTTTTCTTTATGTTCGGCTTTCTTTTTTTTGATTTTTTCTGTTGTCCTCGTTCTCTTTCTTCCTCTCTCCCTATTACTGCCCTCTATTCCCCTCTCTTTCTCTCTCCTGCTCTGCTCTCTGTCTCTCCCTCCCTCTGTCTCTCTCTCCCTCCCTCCTCTCCTCTCTCTCTCCCTCCCTCCCTCTCTGTCTCTCTCTCTCTCCCTCTTCCTCCCCTCTGTCCCTCTCTCTCTCTCCCTCCCTCCCTCTCTGTCTCTCTCTCTCCTCCTCCCTCTCTGTCTGTCTCTCTCTCTCCCTTCCCTCTGTCCCTCCCTCCCTCTTCCCTTCCCTCCCTCTCTCTCTCCTCCCTCCCTCTCTCTCCCTTCCTCCCTCCCTCCCTCTCTCTGTGGCCATCCCAATTCCTCCCTTGCCTCCCCCCTCGGCGAAGCAATGCATCGTTGCCTCAGCCTTGTATAGGTCACCCCATATCCGCCAGGAGAAAGTAGGCCTATAGAGATGCAGTAATGGCATCGGTAACCTGCAGCGGAGGACAACAAAACCCGCCGAACAATTGC
>NW_020870239.1:412358-419858 GCF_003789085.1 Penaeus vannamei | reverse complement strand
CTCCCCATTTCTCTTCCCACCTCCCCTCCTCTCTCCCCTCTCCCTTCCTCTCTCCTCCATATCTCCTATTTCCCATCCTCTTCCCCTTCCCCTCTCTCCTCTCCCCCTTTCCCTCTTCCTCTCTTTCTCCACATCTCCTATTCCCGCTCATCCCTTGCCCTCTCTCCTCTCCCTTCCTCCCTCTTCCTCCCTCTCTCCCTCTCTCCTCCCCTCGTCCACCCTCCCCACCCCCCCTCCCTCCCCTGTCGGCCTTTTCCTCACGGCCAGTCAGATTCGGGTCTTGTTTTTAAGGCTCCCTGTCTTGTTGTGGTTATGTTGTTGTTTTATTTCCATCGTGTTACTGTTTAGCAATGTTGTTTCTGGGTGTTGTCGTCTTTACTACTACTGTTGTTATCTTGACCCCCTAAAAAAGCACAGTAAAAATAATCATGATAATCGTGAGTATTGACATTTTGTTATTGCAGTTAGTATTGCAACTATTATTACTATTATTATCATGATTATTATTATTATTATTATTATGTTTATTATCATTATCATTATTATGGTTATTATTATTATCATTATTGTTATTATAACGATCACTATTATTATTATGATCATTATAATTGTTATTCATGTTATTACTACTACGTTTTATTTTACAATTTTCATCATCATCCCCCTTATCATAATAATCATTATCACCATTGTCATTACTATTATTACTCCCATTATCATCCTTGTTATTTCTAACACCATAGCTTAAAATAATTGCCCTGGTTGTTTAGACTAATGATATTGACAATGATAATTATGATTCCTTCTACTATATGAATATCACTTGATTCAACACCACTTAAATCTTCTTTTGGCTGAAAAAACATTTCCTTAAGAGTAGCTTATAGTTCTCTCTCTCTCTCTCTCCCCCTCCCCTCCCCTCCCCCCTCTCTTTCTCCCTTCTCCCTCTCTCTCTCTCTCTCTCTCTCTCTCTCTCTCTCTCTCTCTCTCTCTCTCTCTCCCTTCTTCTCTCTCTCTTTCCCCTCTCTTCCTTCCTCTTTCTCTCTCTCTCTCTCTTTTTCTTTCTTGGTTCGTTGCCAAAGGAACCTGTAACTCAACATAATTACCATAATAAAAATGGTAAATCATAGAGCTTTTACACCATTGTTTATTTATGTCTTAGTTATTTTGGGCAGTGGTCATGGTGGTAGTTCTTAGGTACTGTGGGATTTTTTTTTTTTTTTTTTTTTTTTTTACAAAATCTCGTACCTAGTCTGATGATTGAGTAATGTAACAAGAAAAATGATGATGATGATAATTATGATCATATAATAATTATGATAATGATAATGACAATAGTATTGATAATGATCATAATTATAATGATGATAATAATGACAATGATAATAATTATAATAACAATGATAATAATTATGATAATAATGATTAATAATATTATAATAACAATGATAATAATTATAATATAAAATTATAAATAATATAATAAAAAAATGATAATATCATTAATAAAAAATGATATAATTATAATAATGACAATGAAAGAAATGATAGTAATTGTCAACAGGCCGGATGTCAGCGTGAGGTTGGGCCTAATGCAGGTGAATGAAAGGGTTCTTGACTGGAGGGTTTATTGGGGAGGATGGGGAGGGAGGTTGGGGAGCTGAGGGGATGGGAGAGAGAGAAAGAGTGAACAGGAGAAGAGGAGAAGAATGGAAGAGCGGTAGGAGAGAATAATAGAAAAGGGGAGAATAGAGAGGAAAGAGTGAGAAGAGGAGAAGGATGGAAGACGGTAGGAGAGAGAGTAAAGAAGGGGAGACGAGATGCCCGAGTGTCGAGGGCGGAGCGCTGGCGAGCGAGAACGTAGGCGAGACGGAGTGTAAGCAGGAAAAGGAGGAAGAGGAGGAGAAAGAGAGGAGAGGAGGAGGATCAGAGGAAGAGGAGAAGAGGATCAGAGAAGAAGGAGGAAGAGGAGGAGAACGAAGAGGAAGAGGAGGGGGAAGAAAAGGAAAAGGAGGAAGAGGAGGAGAAAGAAGAGAAGAGGAAGAGGAGGAAGAAGAAAGGAAAGAGGAGGAGAAAGAAGAGGAGGAAAAGAAAAGAAGAGGAGGGGGAAAGAAAAGGAAAGAGGAGGAGGAAAGAGAAGGAAGAAGAGGAAGAGGAAAAGGAGGAAGAGGAGGAGAAAGAAGAGGAAGAGGAGGGGGAAGAAAAGGAAAAGGAAGAGGAGGGAGAAAAGAAGAGGAAGGAGGAGGAGGAAGAAAAGGAAGAGGAGGGAAGGAGGAAGAAAAGGAAGAGGAAGAGAAAGAAAAGGAAGAGGAGGAGGAAGATCAGAAGGAAGAAGAGGAAGAGGAGGAAGAGGAAGAGGAAAAGAAAGGAAGAGGAGAGAAAGATAGAGAGGAAGAGAGAAGAGGAGGAAGAAGAAGAAGAGAGGAGAAAGAAGAGGAAGAGGAAGAGAAAGAAAAGGAAAGAGGAGAAAATCAGAAGGAAGAGACGAAAAGAGGAAGAAAAGGAAGAGGAGGAGAAAGAAGAGGAAGAGGAAGAGGAAAGAAAAGGAAGAGGAGAAAGACAGAAGGAAGAAGACGAAAAAGAGGAAGAAAAAAGAGGAAGGAGAAAGAAGAGGAAGAGGGAAGAAAAGGAAGAGGAAGTCCTTTATGCAGATATTCCTTGCGAAGGCGCATGCTTGCTTCGCCGCAGAAGTGTCACAGGAGAAAGTAAAGTGAACACCTGTGTCAGCTGAAGGGGGAACCATCTGGCATTTGACAATGATAATGATAATGATAATAATAATAATGATAATGATAATAATGATAAAGATGATAATAAATATATGATATGAAAATATAGTGATAATATTGATGATAATGAAGATGTTAATATAATTACAATAACAACCATAACATTAATGATAATGATGATGATAATAATGATAATAACAATAATAATAATGATAATAGTAATAATAATAATAACGATAATAATAATAGCATTAATAATGCCACCACCACCGGTAACAACAACAATGATAAAAAATAACATTAATGATAATAATGATAATGATTATGATGATAATGATAAATGATAACAATAATAAAAATAATCAAATAAATAATCATGTTAATAATAAAGATGATGATGATAGTGATGATGATGATGATAAGGATAATAAAGATAATAGTAATAATAATAATGATAATGATAATAACAATTATTATAGTTGTTGTAGCACTAGTAGTAATAGCAATATTAGTAATGAAAGTTCTTAATAATATTGATAATAAGAATGATCGTAGTGATAACAGCAGTAATAACAACAATAAAGGTCATACAGATAAAATCAAGAACAATAACAATAACGATAACAAAGATGAAAATACGAATAATAGTCTACTACATAATTCAAAAGGCTGAGGTTTACAAAAAAAAAAAAAAAAAAAAAAAAAAAAAAAAAAAAAAAAAAAAGCTTTCTTACTGAACAAATAAATACTTTAGACTTTTATTTCAAGTGATTACGTTTCACATTGCTGACACGAAATCAGCCTGAGATAATATGGTCTTTTTCTGGCAATGTCTACAGATTCTGATTAGCTTAGATAAGAACATACCGTTGCTACTTCACATTAAGCCTAAAAGGGGCAGATTAAGCGAACATATTTGGGAAAAAAAAGAAAATTACATATTTTATCGCTAGATTAAATTAATGAAAAATGTATGTATTTACTTTTTTTTTCTTTTTTTTTTTTGGGGGGGGGGAAGGGCTCTTTGAAACGAATATAGAAATTACATACTTTATCGTCAAATTAAATCAATGAAGATATATATATATTATTATATTGGGGTGGGGTGGGGTGGTGGGGGCGGAAAATGGTTTTGTATGATATAAAGTTATTTTCATTATGATTTTCTTATGGAATGTATATCTCTATTCTTTCGGTATCTTTATTTGATTTCATATCGGCATTGAACCGTCAGGACTTATTATTAATCCTAGTTACGGTGCCATAAAAAATGATAAAGGACATTTCACGCAAGGAAGAATAAAAAAAAATTCATGCTTATAAAAAAAAATTGTGGCATGAAACTGTTTTGTGAGTATTGTATAGGGAGATACAGATGTTGTATAAACTGAAATATATCATGCTTTATTAGTGTCACTATTACTGGACACTATGTGTTAGTAACAGAACATATGATTACAGAACACCATTATAATAACATTACAAGAACATACAAGAATATTACAAGAACACCATTACAAGACAATGTAAGAACACCATTACAAGAACAATGTAAGGAACACCATTACAAGAATATTACAAGAACACCAACAAGAATATACAAGAACACCATTACAAGAATATACAAGAACACCATTACCAAGAATATTACAAGAACACCATTACAAGAATACAAGAACACCCATTTACAAGAACAACAACCATTACAAGAACAATGTAAGAACACCATTACAAGAACAATGTACAAGAACACACAATTTACAAGAATATTACAAGAACACCATTACAAGAATATTACAAGAACACCATTACAAGAACAAGAACACCATTACAAGAACAGAAGATTACAAAACAATGTAAGAAACACCATTACAAGAATACAAGAACAACATTAAAAGAACAATTAAGAACACCATTACAAGAACTTACAAGAACACAACACCATTACAAGAACATAAGAACACCAGAAGGAATATTACAGAACAATTACAAGCAACACAAAGAACAACATTACAAGAACAATGTAAGAACACCATTACACAGAATTACAAGAACATTACAAGAATACAAGAAGAACAAGAACACCATTACAAGAGAACACATTACATTAAAGAAACAATTACAAGAACATTACAAGAAACACATTACAAGAATATTACAAGAAACACATTACAAGAATTTACAAGAACACCATTTGTAAGAACACACATTACAAGAACAATTAAGAACACCATTACAAGAACATTCAATTAACAGAAACTTATATCACTATTACAAGAAACGTTGAATCACAATTACCTAAACAATCCCAGTCACAACACACCATACCACGGAAACAAAAATACAATATCAAATTTTCAATGCCACTATATAACAGAGCACCATATCATTATCCCAAAACACTATATCAATATTAAAAAACAAAGAAATGACGATATAAATAAAATAAATAAACCTCACATTCCTCTACGAAATATAGTGATCACCAAAGCATCTATAGTGACTGTGACGAAGGTGATGGTGAGGAGGGAACGAGAGGGCGAGTGTGATTCAAATTCGATAACGGGCAACTTATGGTGAAAGATAACACCCTTGGGGCCCCCTTTATCACTATCAACACGTACATATGGCATAGAAGAGAAGAAAGAAAAGAAAAAGAAAAAGAAAAAGAAAAAGAAAAAGAAAGAAAAAGAAAAAAGAAAAAGAAAAAGAAGAAGAAAGAAGAAGAAGAGAGAAGAAGAAGAAGAAGAAGAAGAAGAAGAAATATTATTATATATATATATATATATATATATTATATATATATAATATATATAATATATATATATATATATATATATATATATATATATATAAGGCGCTTTTTTTTTCTAGGATAACCTTGGTGTAAATGGATGGGTGGGGGGGGGGGGGGTTGGAGGAAAAAATGTGTGATGAGTCGTTAGATGATGAGGTTTGAGATGGTGATGAATTTGGTCTTCGATAGTGATGATGATGATGATGATGATGACTCCGACGATTAACAAGTCATCGTTTGTAATGAATATAAATACGCCAATACTAACAATATCAAAAATATTGGGGGTATTAATAAGAAGGATAATGAAATAAACTGATGTCTAATCAGTTAATAAAATGGCAGCAAAGATAACGGGAATAATGTCAATGATAATAACAACAATAGTCATACGAATGACAATTACAATAACATCAGTTGTAGCAATAACAACAACAGCATCGGTAATAATAATAAAGGTAGTAGTATCATATTTAGCAGATATAATAGTAATTGTAGTAATAACACTATTCATAATAATAATGATAAATAATAGACAGCAACAACGACAATGATAATTATAGTACAGTAGTAGTAGATAATAATAATAATAACCACGAAAATAACAGAAATAAAAGTTCAGAAAATTACAGTACCAGTTATTTTACAAACGCCACCGTATCTATTCCAAAAAAAGGCTTGGGAATACGGAAATGGTGGGGTTTCATTAGGATACTGAAACACATAAGCATATTCTCTTTTATTAGGCAGAAGTAAGTGACTGAGAACCGACTTGAGACGAATATTCAAAACAAAGGGATATGACTTGTATATTATGATGTCTTATTAGCATCTTGAAAGTGTCCGAAATGATAATTATGGTGATGATGGTGAGGATAATGATGTTAGCCACTTAATCAAGTTATAACCCCATCAATAGAAACAACATGACAATAAAACTTACAACATTAACAATAATGTTGATCCGGATAACAACAGCGGCAGCAACGAGAACTACAAAAATTCAAGGCCAAGCTCTAGTTTATAACAATTGCTGCCTTAATCATATCTACGGTCTCATTGTTGATAAGGCAGACAAAGAAGAAAAAAACATGTATGGCCCTATGTCAGGCACAGAGGGCAAAGGTGAGAGCTGTTGATACTGGCACTTATCAGTCCGGTGCCATAGATCCGTCGTTATCTCGACTTTATTTTGAAGGTGGTGTTATCTCACACGACTCGTGCACTATCAACGGTAATCTGAAACTCTCTCTCTCTCTCTCGTTTTGTCTTCCTACCGTGTTTATGGTTGGGATTCCATTGCTCTTGTCTTTACTCTCTGGATCTTTTTTCTTTTTTTCCTGATTTTCTCTTTTAGATCCTTCGTCGACACTTTTTCCGATTTTTAAAAATATGGATCTAGTTCTGCTTCACTCTGCATCTTTCCTCTCATTCTTCTCGTATCGCCACTTACATTTTTAATCCGTTTTCCTATCACTCACCTCTTGTTTTTTGCATTCTTGACCTATCTTCATCCCCATTATTCCTCTTTATTTCCCCACATTCCAATTAACAGCATTTCTTTCCATAAAAGCAATTCCCCGACGCACCCTTCGAGTAAGAGTAGAGCATCAAGAGTTCACTTAAAGAGCACATAACATGACATAATTGATACTTGCTCTTTGTTCATGTGACAAGAACAAGACAAGACAAAGCGAGAATTCGGGGTATGACGATAATCGCCTCTGACACTGGGTCACAAACGCTCATTCCCGGAGTGACAAGCGACCAGATATGCCCCGGCTGATAAAATGCCTCCACTTGCACTAAGGGCTACGAGAGCGTTAGCAGTCGGCGGGGAAATCGCCCTTCCGCGCGCTCGCATTCGCCGCCACCTACTTGTTCCTCTGCGGGAATTTTTGCATACATTCTTCGCATTGCTGGAGGTCAGATCTCGCTGCAGTGTGATGTCACGTGACGTCACACTGCAGCAGT
>NW_020870239.1:406054-408554 GCF_003789085.1 Penaeus vannamei | reverse complement strand
TGTTCTATCATTATTATTGTTATTGTTATTATCATTATTATTATTATTATCATTACTATCATTATCATTATTATTAATACTATCACTGATATCGTTATTCCTATCAATTAGCATCATTATTATTAATATTATTATTGTTATTGTAATAATTTTTTTATTATCAGTATTTCTATCATTGTTACTAATGCATCATCATCATTATTATTACTATTATTGCCATCATCATTATTATCATCATTACTATTATCATTACTATTGTTGTCATTGTTATTATTGCTATCATTATCATGCTTATTTCACATAGAAGAGAGAGAAAAAAAAAAAAAACAGGATTAGCAATTCTTTTTTAGTTTGTTATAAATCTTTTTTTGGTCAAGGAATAGAAAAAAAATACAGTAATAAAATATAAACAATAATACGAGAGAAAAGAAGGAACAGATAAAGAATAAAACATAAGGAAAAACAACTCAGAGAATCAAGAAAATATGAAATAAACAAAACGAAAACGCAAATGGCTGGCCGCATAACGAACGCAAGGACAAACGAAAACGTCGAAAGATACAAGGCAAGCGTAGACAGAGATAACTTTTCCTGCAGATAACACCCTTCCTGTGACACAAGGAGCCATTATCTATCCAGTTACCTTCTATTACACGCACTCAATAATTCTTAACGAGCCCGCGGTCTCTGAATATTTGATGCTCGCTTCGCCCTGATTGGTCGAGAGCGGCCGCGTTCACTCACTCGCGCTGATTTGTAGCGATTTTCTTTTTTCTCTCTCTTTTTTGTGTCTTGTGTCTCTCGTTCCTTTCCCTGTCTCTCTCTCTCTCTTTTTTGCATGGCTGATTGACGGTGTCTTCCATTTTATAAGCTCGGGATTGATCGGTGAGAAATTTGAAGACGCGGTTGGAACGCCGTAATGGAGAGAGCGATGGTTGCTCGAGGTTAGCGGTGTTCGTTCACCTGGCTAGCAATGATGGGGTTGGCGGGAATTTGTTTCGTGTGATATATTTTTTTAATATTTGGTGGGAATGGATGATGTAAACCGAATTGTGAAAAGGTGTAAATGGAGAAATATAAGAATGTATATGTAAACAGACACGACTGTCAGCCTACATACAGAGACTCACACGCGCACGCATACAAACACACACACACTCAAACAAACAAATAAACAAACACACAATTCCCACATTCTCCTCTCAAACTAAATAATACATCCCAGAACTTAACCCAACCTCGCGTAGCCCATTCCCAAGCCTCTAACCCGGAATGAAACAGATTTATAACGTTCCTACGTCATTCCCTATTATTACTCCTACCCAAAATGCCTCGCCCATTGTCCGAAAGAGCTAGCGTGGCTTAAGTTAAGGAGATTGGATTCCCTTCGTAAAATAATGGAAGAAAATTGGAATGTATGGTTGCGTAAGGGAATGGGTTCATGACGGGGATGCAAATTATGACAAGATTTATTTGTGGGTTTATTGAATCTAATGCAGAGATGAATCATTATTAAGGGTGAGCAAAAAACAACAGTAACAATGGCATGAGATTCGCACCTGTTGGCACGTCGTTCATCAAACTGTTTTATGGGGAATTAATGTATAATGTTAATGAGGATTTTCTACGCTTTCGTTAGATAACTATGTGTATCTTTTATTTTGGAATTATTATGAGTACTGTGGTTGGTACACAATCTGAACAACATCGTGTACAAAATATGAATAAATAGATATTATGACTGGGCAAATATATATATATATATATATATATATATATATATATATATATATATATTATATACATATATATGTATATATCCATATATTCATATATACATGCACACACACACCACACACACACACACACACACACACACACACACACACACACACACACACACACACACACACACACACACACACACACACACACACACACACACACACACACACACACACACACACACACACACACACACACACGCACACACACATATATATATATATATATATATATATATATATATATATATATATATTATATATATATATATATATATATATATATATAATATATATATTATATATATATATATCTATATAGTATATATATATATATATATGATAGAAGAATAAAATTGAAGATAAAAGCAACGATACAAAATAAAGAGAAAGAAAAGAGAAAAGAGAGAAAAAAGGAAAATCTAAAATCTAAAACCAAAGAAGAGAGAAACGAAAAGAATATTTCAAAAAAAAAAAAACGAAAAGAAATATTAAGAAAAGAAATAAAGATGAAGGCAAAGGACAAGAAAAGAAAAAAAAGAAAAGAAGTAAAAAAATATAAGAATGAAATTAGGACCAAAATCAAGGACAGAGATTTTTTTTCTAATCGCCATTATTCGGCTCCGCAACTTCCATCAGATCAGCGGGTGGGGGAGGGAGAGAGGGAGGGGGAGAGGGGAGGGGGAGGGGGAGAGGAGGGAGAGGGGAGGGGAGAG
>NW_020870239.1:386054-388554 GCF_003789085.1 Penaeus vannamei | reverse complement strand
GAGAGAGAGAGAGAGAGAGAAGAGAAAGAGAGAGAGAGAGAGAGAGAGAAAATAAATAAGAAACGAAAAAAAGAAAAAAAAAAAAGTCACAACAAAAAAAAAAAATAAATAAAATCACCCCGATAACCCCCCGAGGCCAAATAAACGTTTTGAAAAGGCGAACACGACAGAGAATACGCATCCAAAAAAAAAAAAAAAAAAAAAAAAAAAAAAAAAGTGACGGTACCTCAGCTGTCATTGGAAGATATTCAAAGATGTTCGAAGTGATGTCATTGGGACAAAGCGTGGCGCTCTCACGACTTCGCGGGGGGGGTGGGCGGGGATGGGCGGGGAAGAGGGGGTATTGGGGGGTTAGTGGGGGGTATTGGGGGGGTATTGAGGGTGGTGGGAGAGTTGGGAGGGTTGGGGGATGGGCGGGAAGAGGGGGGGTAGTGGGGGTATTGGGGGGAGGGGGGTTATGTTGGGGGTATTGGGGGTATTGGGGTATTGAGGGTGGTGGGAGTTGGGAGGGGGTTGGAGTGGAAGGGTTGGGGATGGGTTGGGGGAGGTGTGGGTTGGGGATTGGGGATGGTGGGGGAGAGATGGGTTGGGGGGTTGGAGAGGTAGTGGGATGGTGTGGGAGGGGGTTGGCTGGGGATAGGGCGGGGAAGTGGGGGTAGTGGGGTATTGGGGGGTATTGAGGGTGGTGGGAGAGTTGGGGGAGGGTTGGAGAACTAGTGGGGATAGCGGATGGGCGGGAAGTGGAGGTATTGGGGGTAAATGGGGTTTCGAAGGTGGTGGGAGAGTTGGGTTGGAGGGTGGAGAGATGGGTTGGGGTTGGGAGAGGTGGGGAGGTGGTTGTGGGAGGGGGTGGCTGGGGAGGGAGCGGAAGTGGGGGTTGGGGGTATTGGGAGGGATTGAGGGTGGTGGGAGGTTGGGGGTTGGGTAGCGGGAGATGGTGGGGGGGGGTGATTAGGGAAGGAAGGGGTGGCGGGGGAGGGAGAGATTTAGAGAGGTGTTTAGTGGGGGGGGTTAGGAAAGTATGTAGGGGTGGAGGGGACAGGGAGGACAAGGGGAAGGGGGGGGGGGTAGAATGGAGTGGGGTTTAGGGAGGAGGGGGAGGAAGGTAGACACGGGAGGGGGGTAAAGGGGAGAAGAAGGGGGGGGGGGATAACGAGGCTAACTAGATAACGAGCTCTTTGCCTTCCCACCGTTTTTATTATCATTTTTTTCTCTCTCTGTCTTTCGTCTTCTCTGCGTGTTCCTTTCTCCTCTGTTCGTATTTCAGTCTTTCTATATTTTATGTTTAGCTTCCTCTCTGCTTTCTCTGTTCGTAATTTATTTTTTAGGTGTCTATTTATCTCTCTCTTTCTCTGTTTTCTCTGTCTATCTTTATTTTGGTCCCTTCTCTCTCTCTTTCTCTTGATTCTCTCATTCTCTATCTTCACTGTCCATTACTTCTTTGTCTGCCCTTTCTCTCTTCTCTCTCTCTCTCCATCTCTCTTTTTTCTATTTTCTTTGTCCTCCTTATTCTTTCTCTTCTTATTTTCTCTTTATCTATTTTTTCTCTCAGTTTTTTCGCTTTTCTTCTCTCTTCATATGGTTACCTATTTCTATTTATCTTTATATATGTTATTAGTTTTCTCTCTCCTATCTTTCTGTTGTTTCGTTTTTCATTTTGTCTTACTTTCTTTCTTCCCCTTTCTTTCTCTCTTCTTTCTCTTTCTGTCTCTTATGAATTATCTCGTCTTTCTCCTTTCCCTCTGTGTACTTTCCTGATTTTCTCGTATTTTCATCTTCTGTTTACATATTCCTGCTCCTTCCTTCTTTTCTTCTTTTTTGTCATCTTTCTTCTCTGTTCATCTCCTCTCCTTCTCTTTAATACCCGTTCAATATCTTCTTTCCTTTCTTATCTCCTCTCCTTATCTCTTTCTCCTCCAATCTCATTCTTCCTCCCTCTTGCTTTTATCCCTTTCTTTCTCTCCTACTTCCACCTTCTCCCTCTTTTATCCCCCCCCACTTCTCCTCCATCTCCATTTCTCGACCGCAGAATCGGACACCGCCGAACAAGTCACGCATCTCGACGTTCTTTTGTCATCGGGAAAACAAAAGGTAAACAAAGGAAAGCTTAAAGGGCTTGAAGATACAAGCCTAAAATCTTTTCTCTCCCATCAGTCAACGAATCAAACCCCCTTTTCTTTATTTGTCAAAATGCTGATATGAGTTAGTGATTTTATATTAATGCCTTTATCTATTTCAAGTTAGCTTTATACCATATCTTTTATTTGATTAAAGGGCTTGAAGATACAAGCCTAAAATCTTTTCTCTCAAGTCAGTCAACGAATCAAACCCCCTTTTCTTTATTTGTCAAAATGCTGATATGAGTTAGTGATTTTATATTAATGCCTTTATCTATTTCAAGTTAGCTTTATACCATATATTTTTTTTTATTAAAGGGATTGAAGATACAAGCCTAAAATCTTTTCTCTCCCATCAGTCAACGAATCAAACCCCTTTTCTT
>NW_020870239.1:368554-373554 GCF_003789085.1 Penaeus vannamei | reverse complement strand
TCGATCCTATTTCCCTAATCTCCTTTCCCTTTTCTCTCCCTTCCATTCTCTTCTCTTTCTATTTCTCTTCTTTCTCTTCTGTTTCTCTCTCTTTTTTCTCTCCTCTATTTTCTTCCTCTCTTCTCCTTTCTCTTCTTCTCTCTCTCTCTCTTTTCCTTTCTCTCTCCTCTCTTCTTCTCTTTCTTCTCTCTCTCTCATCTAGCTATTCAAATACTCTCGGAAAATTGCGCTTCTTTGTGCGTGTGTCTGCGGTTTTCTTTTGTATTTCTCTCATTTATCTTGATCTGCGGTTTATTCCTTCATCGGCGATGGCTCTGTCCCTCTCTCTCTCTTTCTCTCTTTCTTTTGCTCTCTTTCGGGTCTTTTTTCGGTCTCTTTTGGGCTCTCTTTGAGTCTCTATTTCGGTCTTCTTTTCTCTTGCTCTTTCTCTTTTTTGGTCTCTCTTTTTCTTGCTCTCTTTCGCTTTATTGTCTCTCTTTCGGGCTCTCTTTGAGTCTCTCTCTTTCTCTTTCACTCTTTCGAGCTCTCTCTCGGTCTCTTCTTCTCTCTTTCTGTCTTTCTTTCTCTTATTTCCTCTCGGTCTTTTTTTTGGCTCTTCCTCGGTCTCTTTTTCTCTCTTTCGTTTTTTTTTTATTTGGTTTCTTTCTTGCGTCTCTCTTTTCTCTCTAGTTCTTCTATCGGTTTACTTCTTTCTCTCTTTCGGACTCTTTCTTTCTTCTCTCTTTCTCTCTTTTGGTCTTTATTTTTATTTTCTTTCGTTTCTACTTACTCCACACATTCTCTCTCTCTGTTTCTCAGTCTGTCTGTTTGTATCTGTCTGTCTGTCTGTCAGTCAGTTCAATCCTGTATGTCTGTTTTTTCTGCTATTTTGTTCTGGTCTGTCTGTCTCTCTCTTTTTCCCTCCATCCTCCACATTCTGTTCCCCCTTTCTCTTCTCGTGCTACTCCTAGAGAAAGAGGAAGACAGAAAGTATAAAAAAAACGAAAAGAAAAGAAAGAAACAATACAAGGAAAAAAAAAAAGAAAAAGAAAGAAAGAAAAAAAAAAAAAACAATATAAAAAAAATAAAAAAAGAAAGAAAGAAAGAAAAAAAACAAGGAAAAATGAAAAAGAAAAAAGAAAGAAAGAAAAAAAAAGCAATTTCTTCTCATTTAGATCTTTATTAACCATTTTGTGCATTCAAGTGTTTGCTGAATAAACACCTATTGTCATGCTAGTATATACTCATATATATACCGCATAAACCTTAGCAGCTGCCATGTTTAGTATGAGCAAATGCATACAGACGTTATATAAGTGTATGTTGACTTGCATGTACCCGTGTGTGAGTCTCTGTATGTTTGTATGTATGTAGATATGTTTGTATTTGTGTAAGCGTTGTGTGTGTTGTGTATGCTGTATGTATGTTGTGTCTGTGTGATGTGTTGTGTATGTATGTGTATGTGTTTTGTATGTAATGTAGATGTTTGTTATTTTATGTAAAGCGTGTGTGGTGTGTATGCATGTATGTTGTGTGTTCTGTAGTGTGTGTTTGTATGTATGTAGATATTTTGTATTTATGTAAGCGTGGTGTGCTGTATGTATGTATGTGTGTATGTGTATGTGTGTTGTATGTATGTAGATATGTTTGTATTTATGTAAGCTGTAGTAGTGTGTATTGGTATGCATGTATGTTATGTGTGTCTGTGTGTATCGTTTGGTTATGTATGTAGCATATGTTTGTTGTATTTATGTAAAGGTTTGCGGTGTGTATGTATGTATGTGTGTATTGATATGTGTTTGTATGTATGTAGATATAGTTTGGTATTTATGTAAGCGTGTGTGTGTATTATGCATGTATGTTTATTGTGGTGTGATGAGAGTTTGCTTGTATGTATGTAGATATGTTGGATGTATTTGTAAAGGCGGGTGTGTATGTATGCATGTGATGGTATGTGTCTGATATTTATGTGTATGTTTGTTATATATGTAGATATGTTATGTATTCATGCAAGCGTGTGGTGTGTATGTTGATGTATGTATGTGTGCTGTGTTGTGTTTGTATGTACGTAGATATGTTTTGTATTATGTAAGCGTGTGTGTGTGTATGTATGCATGTATGTATGATGTCGTCTGTTGTGTGTTATGTATGTACTGTAGATATGTTTGTATTTATGTAAGCGTGTGTCATGCATGTATGTATGTGTGTATGTGTTGTGTTTGTATGTATGTAGATTATTTGTATTTATGTAAGCGTGTGTGTGTATGTAATGGTTTGCCATGTAGTGTATTGTGTGTAGGGTGGTTGTGATGTCTGTATGTATGTAGATATGTTTGTATGTATAAGCGCTGTGTTGTGTATGTTGCATGGTCTTATGTGTGCTATGTGTATGTGTTTGTATGTATGAATAGATACTGTTTGTATTTATGTAAGCTGTCTGTGTGTGTATGCATGCATGTGCGTTATGTGTATGAGTGTTTGTAATGTACTGTAGTTATGTTTGTATTTATGTAAAGCGTGTGTATGTATGTATTGTATGTTTGTATCGTGTTATGTGTTTGTATGTATGTAGGAGTTATGTTATGTATTTATGTAAAGCGTGTGTGTGTGATGTATGCATGTACTGTTTATGTGTGTAGGTGCTTTGTGTTTGTATGTATGTAGATTATGTTTGTATTCTATCGTACAGCGTGTGTGTGTATGGTATGTGTTAAGGTTAGTATGTATTGCGTCTATGATGAATAACGTATGTGTGTATATAATGTCATGTACTGTGTATCAATAATATGTAGTGTCATACTAATATATAACAGATATATTTACGAACCAATCTGACAACAGCTGCAAATAATAACATAGAACCAAAATATTTTTTTACGCTCAAATCTTCCTGTCTGGTATTTATTTAAAATCATTCATAGTTCCATAAAAAATGATAATATAAGTTGTCCTCATCCTGTCTGGTATAAAGATTTTATTTCCATGGTTCCATTTAAAAATAAAAGAAAAAAAACAAAGTCTTCAGCCCGTCCTGGTATAAAAATAATTCATAGTTCCATAAAAAAAGGATTTTTTTTTCTTCATCCTGTCCTGGTATAAAAATAATTCATTAGTTCCATAAAAAAAGAAAAAAAAAAAGTATGTCCTCATCCTGTCCCTCGGTTATAAAAATAACTCATAGGTTCCATAAAAAATCGAAAAGAAAAATTTTTCTTCCATCCTGTCCTGGTGATGAAATAATATGTTCCATAAAAAAGGAAAAAAATGTCTTCATCCTGTCCTGGTTATTAAAAATATCATTGTCATAAAAAATATAAGGAAAATTAAGTTCCTCTCCTGTCCTGTTATAAAGATAATCCATATTTCCGATAAAAAAAAGGAAAAAAAACGTTTTCATCCTGTCCTGGTATAAAAATAATTCATAGTTCCATAAAAAAAGTTGTCCTCCCTTTTTTATCCCTGTCCTGGTATAAAAAATAATTCAGTTCCATAAAAATTTAAAAGGAAAATAATAACGATGCCTTTCACTGTCCTGTATAAAAATAATTCTAGTTCGCATAACAAGGAAAAAAGACTTGGTCTTACATCATATCCTAGTTTACAAAATAAATCATAGTTCCATAAAAAAAATTGTCTTCATCCCCATCCTTGGTATAAAAATTAACCCATATTTCCATAAAAAAGAAAAAAAAATCGTCCTCATCCATATCCTAGTATAAAAATAAACAATCACATAGTTCCATTAAAAAAAAAAAACAAAAAAATACACCAAATCAAAATTACTGAGAGGCCTGTGCACTTCTATTTGCAATTGATGTTTTTTCATTTTCTCATCAAAAGGGATTTAACTTGATGCTTAAATCCAGGTAATGGCGTTCCAAATATCGCCAGTATGATACCAGGTCATTGGCTTCAGTTAACTATGTATTTGTGTGTGTTTGAAGTATTATGTTTATATTTATAATATATATAGATATATATTAATATATATTTGTATATATCATTATATATGTATGTTATATATAGCAACTTATATATATATATATCAATGTATATATATATATATATATATATATATATATATATATATATATTATATATTTATATATATAATATATAATATATATATATAATATATATATATATTATGATATAATATATTAGGTTATTTGTATTTAATATATATAATTAATATACCATTAAATTATATATAATAATATATACATTAAATTCACGATTATATATATATAAACACTTACATACAATAATCATAACATAACATATACTATCATATAAAAATATATATATATATAAACATATATACATTCAAACACACTGATAACCAAATATACATATATTTATATAGTTGAAATAGTAATCACAATGTATATCCTGGTTAATATATACTATATATATATAGATATATATATCTCAGTGTGTTATGTGTGTTGGTGTGTGTATATATTATATATCCCGTGTCTGCTGTGTGGTTGTGTGTGTGTGTGTGTGTGTGTGTGTGTGTGTGTGTTGTGTGTGTGTGTGTGTATGCACACACACACACACACTACACACACACACACACACACACACACACAACACACACAACACACATATATAATATATATATATATATATATAATATATATATATATATATATGTATATAATATATTATATACACATACACACACATACACATGCATTCTCTTTATCTTTAGAAGATATTGAAATAAAAATTTGAAAACAAACTCAGAACAAGAGAGAACACATGTACAGACTAACAGACAGACAGCAAGGATTAAATGATATGAAAGCTTTTTAATCTCATTCAATTTTTAAGGAGGTGTCTGAACAGGACAAGGTCAGCGTGAAAAAAGTGTGTCACATTTTTGTTGTTTTGATAATTATCACATTAGATAATTATGAATTAATTTTGATGATTATCACATTAGATTTTGATAATTATCACATTAAAATTTGATAATTATCCCATTTAAGTTTGTTTATTGCTTAAGAATGAAT
>NW_020870239.1:358554-366054 GCF_003789085.1 Penaeus vannamei | reverse complement strand
CAACACAAAAACAAAGACACACAACACACACACCCCACACACACACACCCACACACACACACACACAACACACGCACACAAGAAAATACCAATAAACAAACAAACATTCCACAGCCACAAACAAACAAACACACACACACACACACACACACACACACACACACACACACACACACACACACACCACCCCCCCCCCCCCCACACACCACACACACACGCAACAAAACGGAAGAAAATCAAAGTTGTCCGTCAGAAATCATTAATTAATAGGAGTCCCCCCTGAGTAAAGAAAACGGGAACTACTCCCATTCTCATTAACGTTCCTGTCGATCTCAAACGTTGGGAAAAACGTCAATAAGGGGGTTTTAAATCGACGTCAGAGAATGGCTCGAGAACAAAAGCACACTCACACGGTCCTCCAGCTTGTCTTTAACCCTTGCTCTCTCTCTCTCTTCTTTCTTTCTCTCCTCTCTCTCTCGGTCTTTCTTCGATCTCTCTCTTCTCGCACTCTTCTCTTTCTCTCATCGATCTCGCTCTCTCTTCGATCTCCTCTCTCTCTCTCTCTCTCTCTTTCGTCTCCTCTCTCTCTCTCTCTCTCTCTCTCTCTCTCTCTCTCTCTCTCTCTCTCTCTCTCTCTCTCTCTCTCTCTCTCTCTCTCTCTCTCTCTCTCTCTCTCTCTCTCTGTCTCTTCTCCTCGTCTCTCTTCTTTGTCGGTTTCTCGTCTTTTTTCACTTTCTATCTGTGTCTTTCTTTATCTGTTTACATATCTCTCTGCCTTGTTATCTGTTATCAGTTTATCCCTCGGTCTGTCTGTCCGGGCGACAAATACAAATGTAATATAAAAAAATAACAAACAAAAGAAACAAGAAAGATAAAAATAAATGACCAAAATAGTTATCTGGCAACTCGATATTGAACAAATTGGTAAATCAATATAAGTAGATATAAGTAGATAGATTTAATAATAAAAAATAGATAATTACTCAATAAAGATACATATACGAAGACAATCAAAGAAATTAATAAGCAAACAAACATAAGGAAGGCACACGTAAAAAAAAATCCAACATTTTATTAACTAACTGGCAACTCACCCCACCCAACACCTCATCACATTTCTTTATTTTTTTATTTATATATTTTTTTTCAATCCTTTCCGAAATTCACACCAATTAGTAATGTCATCAAAGGAAGACCGTTTGATCGATTGATCGGAATCTATGATGTCAGATGATCATGTGTGTGTTGTGTGCGTGTGTGTGTGTGTGCGTGATGTGTGTGTTGTGTGTGTGGGTGCTGTCTGTAGTGGTGATGTGTGTGTGTGTGCTGTGTGTGTGTGTGTGTGTGTGTGTGTAGTGTGTGTGTGTGTGTGTGTGTGGTGTGTGTGTCGTGTGTGTGTGTGTGTGTGTGTGTGTGTGTGTGTGTGTGTGTGTGGTGTGTGTGTGTGTGTTGCGCGTGTGTGTTGTGTATTAATAATAATGATTAGCAATTATGATAATAATGATATAATGATAATGATAATGATAATGGTAATATAATAGCAATAGTAATAATTATGATAATAACAGAAATAAACAACAATAATGATTAATGATAATGATAATTGAATAATAATAATGAGATATGATGATGAAAAGAGTTTTAAGATAACAACAACAACAACACAACAATAATAATAATAATAATGATAATCTTAAAGTTGATAATGATAATGATAACTAATGATATAATGATATAAATTAATAATAATAATAATAATAATATAATAATAATATTATAATAATAATAATAATAATAATAATAATTAATATAATGATGATGATGACGATAATAATAATAATATAATCATAGTGAATGTCTTTTCTCTACTCATTGGTGTTGAGATATGGGCACAGATGGGCGGTGGGAGCGGGCGGGGGGGGGGGGGTGGGGTACGGTGAGGGCGCATTTCACAAGGTGAAACCCAGACCGCCCCCCCCCTCCCCTCCCCTCCCTTCCCCTCTTTCGCCTCGGTCACGCTTTTCCCCCTTCTCCCCTCTTCCCATTTCCCTTGTTCTCTTTCCCTTCCTCTCATCTTCCCTCTTCCTTCTCTTCTCTCTTGCTTCCTCCTCCCTTTCGCCTTTCTCTTCCTTATTCCTTCCTATTCCCTTCTCTTCTTGTTCTTCCCCTTTCCTCTTCTCCTCTCCTCCCCTACTCTCTCTCTCCTTCGTTCCTCCATCCTTTTCCCTATTCCCCTTTCTCTTGTCTTCCCCCTTTCCCCCCTTTCTCCCTGGGTCACCCCCCCCCCCTTGATCCCCCCCCCCCTCTGGTCCAGCACGGGTGTCTCAACCTCCCCCTCCCCCCCTCCCCTACCCCCTGCTGGGTTGGTATAGGCCTTTTCTGTGTTTTTTTTTTCTTGTACTGTTTGTTTGTTTGCTTTTGTTTTCTTTGTTTATTGTACATAGACAATAAACTGTTGGACAATGTGTGTGTGTGTGTGTGTGTGTGTGTGTGTGTGTGTGTGTGTGTGTGTGTGTACAGAGATAGATAGATAGATAGAGAGAGAGATAGAGCAGAGAGAGAGGAGAGATCAGAAGATAGTAGATAAGATAGATAGATAGATACGATAGATAGTATAGAGAGAGAGAGAGAGAGAGAGAGAGAGAGNCATAGACAATAAACTTTGGACAATATGTGTGTGTGTGGTGTGTAGTGTGTGTGTGTTGTGGTGTGTTGGCTACAGAAGCAGAGATAGAAAGAGAGAAGGATAGAGAGAGAGGAGAGATTAGGAGAGGACTAAGAACGATAGATAGATAGATAGATAGATAGATAGAGAAGAGAGAAGAGAGAGAGAGAGAGAGAGAGAGACAGAGTGAGAGCAGAGAGAGAGAGGGGGGAGAGAGAGAAGAGACCAAGAGAAGAGAGAGAGAGAGAGAGAGAGAGAAGAGAAGAGGAGAGGAGAGAGAAGAGAGAGAAGACAGAGACAGAGAGGAGAGACGCAGAGGAGAGAGAGAAGAGAGAGAGAGAGAGAGAGAGACGAGATGAGAGAGAGAGAGAGCAGAGAGAGAGAGAGAGAGACAGGAAGAGAGGGGGGGGAATACAGAGTTAAGAAGTGAAGAGCATGGAAAAGAGTGAGAGGGAAATGGAGTGAAGGAAACAGATAGATAATGGATAGACAAAAGATCCACACACACACCACACACACAACACACACTACACCACACACACACACACACACACACACACACAGACGCACACACACACACACACACACACAGACACACACACACACAGCCAACACAGAACACACACAAACACACACACACACACACACACACACACGCACACACACACACACACACATATATAATATATGATCTACATTTTTCTTCTTGCTAAAGTAGATAGTTATAAGCACAGAAGATGTATATTTGTGAAAATTTGGGTTGAAATAAATATAGTTAAGGATACTTATAAAGACAAACAGACTAATGAAGAGGTTGGTAAATAGATACTTGAATATATAACATTGATATAGATATGAATATTAACTTATGCAGAGCTGATATAAATAGATGACCTAATATGAAGGAATGTATGATAGATGTTGTTAATACCAATTATTTGCAGTAATAGATGGGATAAATAGATAATAGATAGATAGATAGATTAGATAGATAGATAAATAGATAGATAGATAGATAGATAGAAGATAGATAGATAGATAGATAAGATAGATAGATTGATAGATAGATAGAATAGATAGATATGATAGATAGACGATATATTGATAGAATAGAATAGATAGATAGATGAATATATAGATCGATTATACGGAGATTACATAAAAGAGAGATAGACAGACAAAAGAGAGATAGAAAGGAAGATAGATAGATGAATATATAAATGAATAGATAGATAAAAAGTCTGATAGATAATATGTATAGAGATTTGACAAAATTTGTAATAGATAGATAGACAGATGAACAAACAAAAGCAAAGAAAAATACATTAACCCAAAGAGGAAGATAGATAGTAGATAATAGATAATAGAAATGAAAAGATAAGAAGATTAAAAAATCGTAATAGATAATTTGATACAAAAAAGTTGAAAATAAATAGATAGTCAGAATAAAAACAAAGAAATATTAATTACCTTAAAGAGACAGTCACACCCGAAAAAACGTAATTTCATAACAAAAAATAAAAAGAAAATAAATAAAAAAATAAAATAAAATAAATAAAGAAAAAATAAAATAAAATAAATAAAGTAAATAAAAAATTAAATAAAATAAAATAAAAATGCCGACCTCCAACATGAAGACTTAAAAAAAAAAATATTCTCATCATAAATCCACGAAAAAAATCCTACAAGGGAAGGATTCCAGCAAGGCCCCTTCCCCCCCTTCTCTAGCCCCCACCTCCCTTCCCCATCTCCTCTTCCCCACCTCGCTCTCTCTCTCTCTCTCTCTCTCTCTCTTCTTTTTTTTTTTTTTTTTTTTGACATTGAAATTCCTGTGTTCGGAAAACCGCAGAGATTCCCTGTTTTCATGGGGCGTGGAAGGGGGGGTGAGGGAGGGGAGGGAAAGGCTAAGGGGAAAGAAGCGAGGGATGGGGAGACGGGGGGGGGAGAGAAAAAAGAGATGAGCCAGGACCACGGACGTCTGGTGTTAGGGGGGCTAAGAAAGCAGAGCGACTGGGGGGGAGGGAGGATCGTGTGAATGAGAGGGGGAAAAAGAAGGGAGAAGGAGAGAGGGGATTTTAGAGGATTTTCGAGGGCATTTTTTGGTATTATTTATTAAAAAGAGGTGTGGGAATGTAGAAAGGGAAGGGAACAACCCAAAAAAGGGAGAGGGCGCCGAAAAAAGGCGAGGGGAACCACAAGGAGCGAGAGGCAGAGGGGGAACGGACGGGAGAAGGGAGGGAAATTATCGAGAGGGATGATCAGACTGAGTGACAGGGATTATCTTTATTAAATGACGAGGAGAAAAGGGAGGGCGGGAAAGAGATGGGAAGGGCGAGGAAGGGAGGGAAAGGGGAGACGTGGCGAGAGGTAGGATCTGATGAATATTAGTAATGAGGAAGGGAAGGAATTAATTCAGTTGATGAAGAGGGTGTCGGAAGATGGTTCGGAAATATACGCGGAGTTAAAGAGAGAGGAGAAATGGGAGAGAGAAAGAATTAAAAAAGGAAGGAAGATGGACGAGGGAGATTAGACTCATAATGGAGATAAAAGACGGAATTCAGGAAAATGGGAGAAAGGGAGAGAGAAAGAAAGAATGAAAGAGGGTAGAGGAGAGAAGGAGTGAAGGAAGGTGTGATAAAGGAAGTGAGAGAGAGGACAACGGAAGGAAGAAGAGGGAATAGGAAGGAAGGAAGAAAGGGAGAAGAGAGAGAAAAAAGGAGAGGGAAATAAAAAACGAGATAAAGAAGGAGAGGAACAGAGGAGAAAGAAAAGAAATGAGGAAGTAAAGGAGAGAAGAAGGAGGGAACTGATAGAAAATAAAGAAGGAGAACGAGAGAGAAGAAAGAATGAGGGAAGAAAGACAGAAGGAAAGGGAAAGACAGAACAAATAAAGAACAGAGAAAAATGAATAAATAAAGAACAGAGAAACGAAGGAAGAATAGAGGAAGAGAAGGATAAAACTGAGGGAAAGAATGAAGGGAGTGGAGGAAGAGAAGAAAAACGGAGGGTGTAAAATGCAGAAAAAATAATCCATAAAAAGAGACATTTACCAATTACCGTCTTCCTCCGATTCATCAATCTTCCCCTTATTCCACCTATCCATCCATCCTCCATTCCTCCATTCCCCTCTTCCTCAAACCTCTCCTCCTCCCCCCTCTAAAGAAACCGCCCCCCACCGAAGACATATTCTCCCCCTCCCCATCACTTCCTCATACCCCCCCCCCCGACCAACTCCCCTTCCCTCCCCCCTCTCTACCCCTCCCTCTCCTCCCCATTAACCCATTCCCCACCCTTCCCCCTCTCTACCCTTCCTTCCCCTCCTCCTCCCTCTCCTCCCCACTTACCCATTCCCCCCATCCCCCTTCTCTACCCCTTCCCCTCCCTCTACTACCCTCCCCCTCCCCCTCTTTTCCTCCCCACTAACCCATTCCCCACCCATCCCCCCTCTTCCTCTACTCCCTCCTTCCTCCCTCCTCTCTACCCCTTCCCCTGCCCCCTCTACCCCCCACCCCCCCTCCGTCACTTGATCCGGCTCCGCGTAACAGAGTTAATCGGATTCGTGACCCAGGAAAACAAACTCTGGCGGACCGAGCCTGAAAAATGCGCGCGTCTCTCTCTTCCTGTCATTTCTGGTCAGGTCAGGTCGTCACGGGGTCATCGGTGTAACCTAACAGGTCATCCCGAGGGCCAAGGGGAAAGAGGGGGAGAGGGGAGAAAGAGGGAGGAGGGGAAAAAAGGGCGGGAATGCGCGGAATGCGGCGCGGTTGTCGATCGTCATTTGTCTCTCAGGAATCCGCAACGAAAACGGGAAATAAGATTGAGATTAATGGGGGACTATTTTTTTTCTCTCCGTGGAAAAAAAAGGATTTCAATTTTGAAAATTAGTTTTTTTTGTTTTTGTTAAGTTATTAGTTTTTTTGTTTTTGATAAATTTAGTGTTATCGATGGTGGTTCATAAATATTTACCTTGTTGCTATTGTTATAATGGTATTATCGTCATTAATATCAATATTATCATCAAAATAATAATCATTATTTTCATCATTATCATAATGATAATAATAACAATGATAATAGAGTAATGATAGTAATAATTGTAATAATTATCAGTATTATCATTACTGTTATTATTCTTATTTCGTTGTTGTTATTATCACTATCATTATCCTTAATATCGTTTTACTATAATAATTATTATTGATGTTAGTGTCATTATCCTTATTCCTATCATTATTATTATCATTACCATTTTTACTATCATTTTTATTATAATTATTATTATTGTTACTACCATCATCATTATCATTATTATCATTATTATTATTACCATTGTTACTATCATCATTATAGTTATATTTTGTTATCATTACTTATATTATTATTATTATTTTCATTATTATTTTCATTTTTATTATGAATGTTTTAGTTATTATTGTTATTATTATCATCATTATAATAATCATCACTTTCATCATTATCATTATCATTATTATTATTATGATCATTGATATTACTGTTATTTTTGCTATAGTTATTATTGTTACCATTATCATTGTTGTTACAATCTTTATCACATTATCATCATTATCATTATCATCATTATTGTTATTATTATTATCATTATCAATTCTATTATCATTTTTATTATCATCATTGCTCATGTTATTCTTATTGTGATTATTATCATATAATCTTTATTATCATCGTCATTATTATCATGCTCATTATTATTATCACATTTATTATTACTGTTATAATTGTTATCATTACCATAATTGTTATTGTTATTATTATTATCATCATAGCTATTATTATTGTTATCATTGTCATTAATG